>OZ037993.1:1845349-2060349 GCA_964035705.1 Porites rus
AGCTAATTTGTATTCAACTTTGGGCTTGTGAACTTGCAATAGTCCGACAAAATTGAAATAGAGAGTTTTCAGCTCCACTTTGTGTATATGTGCGTGTGTTTTGTTTATATATCTAAGTTTTAGAGCTAACTAAGAAGACATAAACTAAACTGAAATAAAGTCTTTTCAACTCCACTTTGTGTATGTGTTTTGTTTATATATCTGAGTTTTAGCGCTAAATAAGATATAGAAAGCCGTTTCTCGCGTTGCTAGGTGATTGCTTCTCTTATTCCTTTTAATAGACGATCTGAAAACCGAGCTCAAGTTACTTACCGGGCAAGTCTAGGCAAGTCTAGGCAAGTCTATTGTTCCTATTGAAGTAGAGTGACGCTCATTAGTAAACCTATACCGAATAACAGGAGGGCATTTTGTATACGCATGCGTCAATATGGGCTGTTGAAGTGCCACAGACGCATTTTCTATGAATTGTTTACGTTCAGTACCAGCATTTCCAGGCTGGTTTTTGGAGCTGAATGACTTGTATTGGGTGCTACCTTCCACAAACATGTTCTTTAAGGTATCGAGGTATTTCTACGATGAAAGTGAGTTTATTGTAGCCTCGCTGTCGCCCTTGACAGAACGGTCTTTCCTTTCGTAAAACAGTACATAGAAGACAAGATGGCGGCTGAATGTTCTTACCACCTAACATTTCGCGCACATTTTTTGAGCAGGAGGAAAAGGTCAGTATGATAGTTTTTCTTTAAACAATTATCCTATAGATACTTAATTCTTCTCAAGAGTATAAATCTAAAATCGAACTTAATCGTTTCGGGAATACAGTGATTAATTAAATGTCCATCCTGCCGTGAAACTGTTTTTCACCCTTTCTCTGGCTTGTTTATCTCGAAATCTTGCCTTTGTCCCCAGATTAAGTTAATGATTAATGAAACTAAGAATACTTCCGCGAATTAATGGCGCTTTGATGAAGGCCGTGAAAAGTCGCCTCGTTCTGCAGTAATTTTAGCTTTCCTTTCCGGTACGGCTTCGTGGGACATAAAATATACACACGTCAACTATAAATTTAAATCAATATGATGATGCCAGTAAGATTGTGTTTTGAAGATACGAATAATCTATCATTTAGTTATACAAAGGAAAAAAATTACAGCAAATCGGTTTGAATTCTGATTTTTTCCACCTTATTTTGATGGTACACTGTTTGTTTACATTTCATTATGCAAATAAATATCACATTTTGGCGTTTTAAAGAATATCTAGCCTAACTCCCCAACCCCTAAATAGCACGAAATGAAACGTTATCAATACACCTTTTAAATAAATCCTGGCCTCTGTTGCAAAAAAATCGCATTTAGTCCTAAATGATACCATTTTGTGGATATTGCATATGTTGATATGCTAATTTGTGAGACGTTTCATTCACGAAGGATGTTCACTAGACCAGCTTCTCCTCTGTATTGAACCACATTCTTGTTTAATGCATCAGTTTCTGCTTGATAATTCTTCCATGATGTACTACTTACATAAGGGGTTCATCTGAATACAGTAAAAAGCTCTCAACAGAAACATTAATAACAGACAAATTAATCCGTCCATTTGCTCCATGTTTGTTGTCGCATCCCAGCTCATTTGGGTCCTTTAGTAGAAGTATTTATTTTTTGAGGAAACAACATTATATGCACCCCTTTAACAAACTTCCTATCTTTTGTTTAAACAGGCTTTGAAGGTGAACAACATCGTCAGTTACATGTAGATTTATGGAGTGATGGCTATTCTCTGTTTTGAATGGATCACTGCTGTCATCAAATATAAATTAATAACAAGAAATCGATTTTGGAACAAAGGAGCTGTTACTCAAGTGTCGCTTCAAAATAGTAGCTTAGGAAAAATCTCTGTATCTTTTAGAGTTAAAGAAAAATCAAAGTACTGTTCGTTTTTTCGGAGTATGTGCATTCTTTTTGTCTGCAACTGAGCTTATGAAATGCTCAAGTGATTATGTTCTACATAATCACTTGTAATTGTTTCTGTCTCAAACTCAATCCATTCTTTATTTCTTATAGAATATTTTTTATAAATTTTCCTCAAAAACTTTCGAAATACTGTAAAAACCCATAGATTTCACGTTTTTGTGGCATATATAAACGCTTGTCTTCGCGATCAGTTTAACATGAGACACGCGCTAATAAATAGACCTCGCGTGGTAAATTTTTTTTTCGCTTTTTGTCTTAAACCAGCTGAACATTGCTACGATGCATTTCCTCCCTGATATGTAAAACCACGATTTTGGAAATCAAACCATAGAAATGTATTGCTTTGCCAGTGAAAATAAGACTTATACAGGAAAATGACTTTTTGGCGTTGAGTCTTGAAAGTCTATAAAAGGCCAAGAAAACCTACTGCTGAAAAATCTACAAGTGAAAACCCGCGTAGAAAACGTCTGATTTTTGTCATGGAGAATATTTTTTATAGGAAAGTACGGTATTCAGAGCACCAACGAAATGGCTTTTAAAAGGACTGTAACTTTACGCGCGAGTTTTCGATTTCCCGCCATCAGATTTGATGCGCCCACGCTATTGTCGTTCAGCAGATTCACGCATGCGCATGCAAAATGCCCTCATGTTGGAAGACACTGACTTAGTATGCAGGAAATCCAAGGGAAATCCAAAATGGGGTTAATTTCCAACATATTCCACTACTCCGACGCCTTTTATAAGCTCTTGTTTCACCGGCTGGATTTGAAGTGAGACCCGAAAAAGGCAACTGCTATCGCAAGCTACGATTTATATAAAAGAGCTGGTTAGTCGGCGTAAAAAAACAATATCAGCCAACACCGCCAAGGAAGATATTGCTTTATACCATTTTCATTAGAATTATTAAAATGACGCCCAGCAAAATGGCAGCCCACTCACAGGTTATAAACGACCAGCCCCAAAAAATTTACAAAAATTCAGAGATCTGTATAGTGAGAAATTTAGCTTCTGTTTAAGCTTACCGACACGTTTCGGGTAATGACTTCGTTTTGGTTTGAGATTACTACAATAAAAAGAAATACGAGGATGCCATTTGAATGAAATACATAATTATGTAATTGCCTGAAGTACCTCAAAACTAGCAGAGGTTAAAGGAAACAAATCTAGAAGCCCTAAAATAGGTCTTATCATGCGTTTTCCTTTTTTGTTCTACACTACGTCAAAGTGAATTTCACTGTCCGTCTGCTTGAGGACGATTTGTTGCAAGACTGACTTCTGTGAGCATTCCGCGCTTTTAGTCAGTCAATTCTCACAAGCACTATTAAATTTTTCCGGCTGAAACTGAAGTCTCCCGAAAAGCTTTCGGGATCCTCACTAAGCACGTGAGAATGATCGGAGTTAAAATTACGTGATCATTTTCGGGCACGAAAAATCGGTGCGTTTAAGAAAAACGCACGAAAACGTATACGGGAATCTTTGGGGAGACTTTCTGGGTGAGGAAAAAAAGTTTTTCGGGGGCTTTCGAGAAACACCTCTTCAAGCTTCCTCGCAGCCGTATCTCTTGCATTTTAAGCAACAAACTAAACTCTTTCATTGCTAACTAGTTAGCAGGAAGAGCTGAGTATTTTGACCGTAATGTTGTATTTTTTTCTGTACCCGCCGGCGTTTTGTTAGATGTGCTGAGCGGTACTTTTTTCCAGTACCAGTGCTGCATGTACAAGTACTCTTTACTTTTGTTAGAGATTTTCGCTTGACGACTTTTTCAAGATTTTAACTTCATGACGATTTGTGACAGCCGAAAACAGCGATTTAAGTTATAATTTAGCCGTTTACCTATGCACTCGTAGTGTGGTATTTGTTCAAGCTCTGTAACCTTTAGTCTTACTTTGGTCCATTGCGGTATTTGCTCACTCTCTGTAATCGTCTGCGGTTCATTTGTTGCCCAGGTAACAAAGTGAAAACAATCCAAAACATAAGATATTGAGCATAGATAACGGCTTAATTATATCATAAAGATTCTAAGTGCACTGTCGCCTCCATTTTAACGGAACTTTGAACGACTGTATAAAGTAATAAAATGAATCTGGGAAAACAATGCAAAAGAAGCTTGCATCGTTATTGAAGTCCAATTATCTCTGTTAGGCAAGGCGGAGGGCTTTACATATTTACTCGGAAAGGAATGAACCGATTCAATTGACCAGGATCTTTTTCTTGGCAAGCTGCCGATAATGCATTTTTTCTTTTGCTTTTTCCCCCTTATCATAACAGTTGAAATGGAATTTAAGCATGTACTCTGTTTCGCATAATCTATAATAATTATAACATAAAGATAATGCATCAGTCAATTCCACCTGCGCCAAGCCGCCCCCGGGCAACTGCGGGGCATTTGCCCGCCTTGTCAGTCCCAGGGGTGGGGCATTTGCAAATGTGGCACTGCCCGGGGGCCGGGCATTTGCCAACCCCCGGGCCAATCCCGAGCTTTTGACGCGCACGCGGTTTCCTATCAGAATATAACTACAAAGAAGGTTTTACTGGAAGAAAAGCAGATTGGCTCATTTGTCAAGGCAGGGCTCCTGGTTAAGGACAGGAATAAGTTGTAGAGGGTTGTAAAGGCATGTTCTCGATTTTACATGTATGTATGCATTTCTTCATTGCTTATCAAGCCAGAATTACGCAGCGAAATTGGAGCTATCGATGTGAATCAAGGTTTTTTGGTTATTGAATCAAATTTCTGTTGATATTATTTGAAGAATATCCTTTCATATTCATAAAACTATTCATAACATATAACTTTACAGCGCTCTATTAATTTTAATGTCAATAATTTTGTACCAATACTAAAACCATAAACTGGTGCATGTCGTCGTGGCGTGAAGTCTTAATTAGAATTCTCGCGCTGTTACAAAGGAAAAAGTTAATTAAACCAAAAAATCGCACATTAAAATGCTTAAAACGGCACTATTTGACTGTGCGATCAATGAAAAATGTTGCAGCGATGACGGAGGATGGGGCATTTGCCCTCTTTTTTCGTCCCCACTCGGGGGATTTGACAGCTCAAGAGTCCCCACCCCTGGGAATTTGCCATCCAAGGCAAAAAAAATGCTAATGCCCGGGGGTCAGCCCGGGGGGGGGGGGGGGCTGGGCGCAGGTGGAATTGACTGATGCATAAATGTTTTAATTGGCGAAGAGACGAACTGTTCAACCTTGCAGGCGAGTGTGATAGACAATGAAATGCTACAATAGGTCTGTATAAAGATAAGGTAAATGGTAACGCCCTTTACGATGCAAGCCATCGTTTTTTTTTTTTTTCATGAAAATAATAGCTGACTGCCGTGCTACTGTTAGGTTTTCAACGACCGCTGCCACAGGGCCGGGTAACACGGCGTTCAAAGTGAGCGAGAACACATCTAACCTAACCAATTCAAGTTAGAGCCTGATAGGAGAGGATTATTGTTTTTTAAATAATATTTTTTAACGCGTCCTATTTTTAAAGGTTATCTGGCTTTATCCTTAAAATCATTTCACCAATTTACCTCCTAATCCCAGAATCATCCTGGAATAATTCATAAAGGGCGCTCGTTGTTCCCCCTAAAGGATTTGCCGTGTTGTTGTCTGCTTTGAATAACATTACGGAACGGCGCCTGTAGATCCGTGTCGCCCGCAAAATCGCGGGTCCCATGACTATTTGCGCGCTCACAAAGGGAGCCGACGCATGTCGCGTCCTTTGATTCAAGACTCAAGTGTTAGGGTATTGTTTCCACGATACAAAGGTAATTTAACTTAAGAACATCTATAGATCCAAGCTATCGCGCTACTCTCTGTTTTATAAGGAAATGCAAACGCTCAACTTGATAAATATTTTGACTTCATAAAATATTTTAACGATTTAGGCCAGCAGAATGTATAGAATTCCAGGAAAACAATTCAGGAAGCCGAACGGTTTTGAACTGCGCTAGACGTTATTTTTATCAGTATGCAAATCACCTACCCATCGAATTGAAATATCCTGACTTTTTTTAACCACTTTTCGATTTGATTCGTTTCATTTTATATTATTTTGTGCAAGCTGAGCTCTTTCATGCGAATTTACGCTTTCAAAAGGAAAAAAAACTTCGAGGAAACGTTATGTTTACAACCACGGCAATTTGTATCGATTTCGCTTCACTTACGCTTATATGCAAATTACTGTTCATCCGCCGGATTTCGCTGGAGACAAAAATATCGATTTTGAATTCCCAAATGCTTGCCTTTTGGGACACCCCTTTTATTTTGGCTATCAAGATTTTAAAAGCTAAGCTTCAGACTTTTCATTCCAACGTTTTAATGCGGGAAAGCTAGGAGAAATGCTCCAACTGATTTAAGTCCGCATAACTTGATCTTTCTGTTATCTTTTGTTCTTCTATTGTCTCCAAAACAATAACGATGTTTTACCAATTTCCACCTACAAATAATAGGAAACATTTGATTGACAGAAAAATTTGCATTTACTAGCGACGCGTATCTACAGGCGCGATTCCGTAATGATCCAGCGATGGAACGGTAACAATATTTTTAGACCTCTTTTTACATGCAAGAGTTTGTACGAGAATACAATTTGTTGTTCAGGTCGCAGCCGATCAGTGAAGCTATTTAATAAATGCTGTATCGAAGCAATCACATAGCATTACATTCCGAAGGATAAATGTCTCCAGCCTTTGATTCCGAAAAAAAGTGATTTTAACTGACAAACTGTTCAACATCGCAGGAATTTTCCGATTTCCTTTGTAACTCATTTTATGTCAGTTTCTTTGCGTAAATCGGGCTCGAGATTCGACTTTTTAGTTTGAAATGCAATAATTCCGCTAATACGAGACATATGCAAATTTCCTCACACCCTTTTTTAGGTCTTTTATCTGTCAATCAGATGCAATAAAAAGGAAGTGAATATTTAACAACGCGAAAGGGCTGGAGCTTCAGCAGTAAACTCGATACCTCTGAGTTCGAGAGCAAAAAACTTAAGCGCCTTTTGAAATTCGATGAAATAAAATCTTTTATAAGGTAATTTAGTCTTTTAGCTTTAATTTGATATATAACTTGCCTTTGTAGCGAAAATACTCGAGCGACTAGAATTTTTCTCTGTGGGCACCTGGTTTTCCTTTACCGAGACCTTAATATTGAGACAGGGCGGTAGTTTGCTTTGTCTGTGTCAATCCTCCGTTTAAAGACAGGAGAAAGGCGCGCTTGCTTCCAGTCAGACGGCAATGAGCGATTCAGAATACAGAAATTGATCAACTTAGTCACCTCTTCGGCAAGGACTGGGGATCCCAAACGCAAGATTCGTGGTGAAATGCCGTCTACCCCAACTGCCTTTCTCGGATTAAGTTGGTCTAAGATGTTACGGATTATATGAAGTACTAACTGGGGAGTAATTTAACTCACTTGAGAAACGTAGGTTGCTTATTGCCTTGATACTAGGATGGTCAGTGTAGTCAGTGTCAGATCTATGCTCTAACTTAATAATATTGGCAAAGTAATCACTAAAGACTTCTGCCACACACCCAGGATGACGCCTTGTATGTTTTTACTAGAACTAGTTGGCAAAAGGGGCTTCATTTTTCTCCAAAATTCGCCCGGATGTCTAGCACTCAAGGAAGCATCACAGAAGAACCTTTTCAAGGCGTTGCGCTTTAGCGACGTAACCTTGTTACGTTGCCGCTTATAGTGATCCCAAGAAGTAGATGTAGGATTCCGCTTGTGGCGCTTGAATAATTTGTTTCCGTGCGAAATTTCACGAAGCAAATCAGGTGATATCCTTGGCAACTGGTCGCCCCGAATCCACTTTTTCTTTAGGGGCACGTGCTGGTCAAGAACATCTTTGAAAAGTGTTCGCCAATGAGCTCATACATCATCGGCATTGTCGAATGTGTAAGTCAGCCAAAAAGTCAGGCAAGTTAAAATTCTTCATACTCCTAAACTCGATCAAGCGCGGCTTTGGCCTTGAATTCTTATTTTTTTCGCACAGTAAAGATTAAGTCGTGATCGCTCAGTCCAAGGTGTGAAGAACCACTTGTAACATAACATTCCGTGTGACTAGGTAACAAAACATCGATGAGACTTTTAGATGTTTTAGTTACTCTTGTCGGATTATCGATTCGGTTTGAGAGACAAAATCGATTACAAAAGTCAACCAGTCTTGTGTCAGGAAAACGGCTTTCATCTTTATTCTCAGACATGTCCATATTGAAGTCTCCGAGTAAAAGCAGCTCCTCTCTGGTGTTATACATATTTTCGGTAGCTGTTCATAGAGAGGCGAGAAAATCAGATTCCTTGCACTTAGTTGGACTTCTATAACAAGCACACACTATAAAGCGACTGTTATTAGAGTCCTTGACATCCAAACAAACGGATTCAATATCGCTACTTTCTAGTTTTAAGCGTCGATACGCCGAGAGGTCATTCCCGATATAGGCAAGCAGACCTCCAGCCCCCTTCTTACGATCTTTGCGAATAGTGCGAAGTCCTGGGTGTGAAACCAAGTGCGATGAGACAGTACTGTCGATCTTTGTTTCGGCTAGAAACAGAATATCAAACATATTTCTATTTAGCAACTCTTAGACCTCATCGAATTTGTTAAAATACGCTGTTAATGTTTAATTTAATAAGTAACCGATCTTGATATTGAACTTATAGTAGCCACTTATGTTCGATAGGTACCAGTCCAAAGAGTCGCAATCGTTGTCTTCGAGTTCGTCATACTGGCTGCCTCCCTTACTTCTATTTAGCTCTATATCCGAGTCAAAAAAGGAATCAGATAGCCGCATGAGAGGACACAGAGGCTTTTTACTGGAAGTACCATCCCACGCAGCGATGTTTTCTCCGCGGGCAGCTAATCCGACTTAATCCCATTTAATATGTCGCGCTCCTCGAAAGTGCGAAAATTTTCTTGTCGTGTATTAGATTTCAGATACATTTTCTTAATCTTCATTTCGCGCCAGAATAAATTAGTTTGCGCGCAAAGGGCTCCTAAAAAAATCACAAGGTTTGTCCCACTTCGAGTCCACCTTCTGGAGATACGCCGGCTTGGTAGCTGGAATACATTGCCGAGGCGAAGATCTGGCATTTTTTCCTCCTCGTCGTATTTTCTTCACGACAAATGTTTATATTTGTAGTGAGAATGCAGCGCATATCGGTGGATTTTACTTCATGCGGCTTGCTACTTCTGAAAGAAGAGTGCCGGATTTCATCGTTTTGTTCATGTTTATTAGTGTTGGCAAATGTAAGGTAAATGAACCGACCACCGTAAGGTAAGAATTGAAGTTTTAAATTTGTTACTCGGCGAAAAATCGAGGAATTGGAATTCGTGAAACTCGTGAGTATTACCTCTGTTACCTAATGTCATGTGATGACTCCTCGCTTTTTCGATGCGTAACACGGATACAAGCGATAAATTTCTTTCGCAAAGTGAAGTATAATTTACTTAACGAGACCATTTGACGAATATTTCTCGTTATATGCTTTATTCATATTTGCTTGGCTTATTCAGGCTACATGCCAGGAGTTTGATGACAATGTTTGTGTGCTATAATTATGCTGATAAGTTTTTGCACCTTTATATTGAAACTCATGTAAGCCAAACGTTTATTAACTCTAGCGAAACACTCTTCTATTATGGAGGAACTTTTAACGTCTTTCGGGGCCCTAATATGGTGTCTAATTTTTAGGGGAAGGGAGCGCGAGGCAAACGTCCGTGAGTACAGTGTAAGCCAGTGATTCTTTAGGTAGAGCTAACAAACATAGGCTGCACTTTAGGTGGCACACCCATGGGTGCAGTGTAACCAAGTGATTCTTTAGGTAGAGCTAACAAACATAGGCTGCACTTTAGGTGGCACACCCGTGGGTGCAGTGTAACCCAGTGATTCTTTAGGCAGAGCTAACAAACATAGGCTGCACTTTAGGTGGCACACCCATGGGTGCAGTGTAACCCAGTGATTCTTTAGGCAGAGCTAACAAACATAGGCTGCACTTTAGGTGGCACACCCTTGGGTGCAGTGTAACCCAGTGATTCTTTAGGCAGAGCTAACAAACATAGGCTGCACTTTAGGTGGCACACCTATGGGTGCAGTGTAACCTAGTGATTCTTTAGGTAGAGCTAACAAACATAGGCTGCACTTTAGGTGGCACATCCATGGGTGCAGTGTAACCCAGTGATTCTTTAGGTAGAGCTAACAAACATAGGCTGCACTTTAGGTGGCACACCCATGGGTGCAGTGTAACCCAGTGATTGTTTAGGTAGAGCTAACAAACATCGGCTGCACTTTAGGTGGCACACCCATGGGTGCGGTGTAACCCAGTGATTCTTTAGGTAGAGCTAACAAACATCGGCTGCACTTTAGGTGGCACACCCATGGGTGCAGTGTAACCCAGTGATTCTTTAGGTAGAGCCAACAAACATAGACTATACAGGTGTACATCAGATGGTAACAAGTTTTCCAGTTAAAACTTTGTCATAAAGTGCTATACCATGGCACTTCGACTATTTCATTATCGCGCTTGTTTTGACGCACAATTGATAGTCAGGAGAAGTCGTATTGTCTAAAACCATAGCAAAAGACAAATTTACACACATCACAGCGTTAAGGTAAGGTAATACACGGTATTTCCTTCAGGTACATTTACATTTTCTGTTAGGTTATAAGCGATTAAATCGCATGCAGCGACGAACAAAGCCGATGCGAAGCCGTCAGATATTCTAGAACCGTGTTATTTACAGTGCTGTGCATTATTATTGCTTGACTAACTAACTACGCGCTAATGGAAATAAGTTTCGGCCGCTTTACATTTTGAAACATTTCACTGGTACTGTATAGTCATAATTGTAGCGGAAAGTTAGCACGCGAGGAGGGCGATTCTGCTGTGGTTTCTGTAGTGTGGAAGATATTACGGCAATGAGGCTCCCGAGGTCCGTTCTGGAAATCACAACTACACGTAGGATGAAATGTATTTTGCGTGCAGACGTCTCCTTTTCCAGGTTAGGTTAAATAAACCGTACCAACGGTTTGTTCAACAAAGCTCCCGCGAGACGGTTTCTTGGTGATTTAATTAATTTTTCCGATCCATTTTTTTTTTTCATCTCTATTTTCGCAGCTTTTGCGATACAAAACTAAATTCATTTTTAGTTGTGATGGCATTACACTGCTTAATGATGACGGCTTTGGAAGAAACTGAATATATTGCGCTTCGCGATTTCGCAAAATTGCTGCGGGAATTAAAAAATATTTTCTTCCAAAAAAGCGTTTTCACGCTTCTTTCTCTAGTCAGTTATCTCGTTTGTCTCGTTTTCTAAAGGTCCTTGAGAACAGAATAAGACAACATTTTATTACCTACAACCTAAAAACCTGATTTTTGACCAGATCGAAACAAAACTGACCTCTGAAATGGAAGAAGAAAAGCCTTTTATTTTTGCCGGCTTCGGCCTACCGACGCGATCGTGTCTGTTTTGCTTTCATAAGATGACAATTTTCCTGACAGAAGGGTGTCGGGAAAAACACCTCGCGCTGATCATACGTGACAAAATCCGCCGCGCCTAAGCTAATTAAGAAAAGTCTCCTCGAAAGCTCCATACAATTCCTTATAACAAAATTATAAGGAATTGTATGGAGCTCTCCGGGATACTTACAGTGCAAGCCCTTTGTGTCCCCTCATGGCGGAAGTTCACATCGAGTGCAACTCCAAAGGTTAACATCTAATTTCAATTTTCCTGCTTCACATTTGTAATGAAAAGATCCAGAACATAGATTGCTTGTCAATTCCTTTTCGTTTAGCCGTATAGTTTTACTGCATGTTAAACAACTCTTCTTGACTGCAATATTTTGCACTGACTTTTTCTGTCCAGTTTTTGCGTCATCAGGACCGGGATTTGTTTCAACGTCACCGGCGAGAACGAGACGATCTGTGGCAACCGAGTTGGGGTAGTAAGAATGACTTTGTTTAGATCTTTTGATCTTCCTGGTGATTTTTGTTCTTATTTTACACTTTGTGATTAATTGTGTCGGGGGTGGCAGGAATTCCTGGCTGGTTTCCCATTCAGTGTCAATACCAGAAGGCGAGACCACAGTACGAATATTCCACAGTGCCTGATTCGAGCTTCCATAAAAGAATGAAGTTTTAAGACTGTTAAGCCTACCGTCATGGAGCCTTCTATTCTTATGTAAACACCATCCAAGTAAAGAAGACAATGGATCATTAGACAAGAATTCGGCGCTATTGTTAAAGGCCAGGTCGAATACGACATCAAGATACGAAGTTACCGCCGATCGAGAACCAAAAACTCCATCTGTAGACATAAATAGCGACTCTGATGTAGTGAAAATTTCCCCAGTTATGTGTCCAAACTTTAGGAATGAGCCGACGTACGTGTGGTTGGTATAAATTCGCCCAACGAACAGTAAAAAGGGCAAAAGCACAGAGACCAGAAAGACGTGGCTGCTCATTATATGTGCTTATAACAAAGTAAAATGATAGCTTATTATTCGGTCTTAACAATTACTCCTTTTGCCAATTTGCCCTTATGCCTGAGACACTAGAGCCAAATTCATCAAATTCATGTGAATCCCAGATGGCGTGCTTGGCCCGATTAGTGTAAATGCCGTAAAGACGTCGCTACTAGCTAACAAACTGCAGTTTTTATACCAAACAAGGTCCGGCCGAACAGTGTCTGGAATAAGCCTGTTGTTACCGCACTACATGAAGTTCAAATAAGTAGCTAACTTAGTGTATAAAAACACTTGTTATATCTGATGATTGTTCGTTTAATTAGCCAACCTTTTGTGAGGCTTAGACATTTGCGTTAGGACGAGAGTTACTTCATTGGAAAACAGACTTTTTAGAACCCTTTACGTATGAGTTAACATAAGCGTCGAAGCATGCATAAAGAGTGTAGCTGAATTATAAAAATAAAAGCAAACATGACTTACCCTGCAAAAAAGCAGGAAGCAGAAACGCAATCCAGACACCTTGCATTCTGATGCGTTATAACCTCCACTTAGGCTCTGGATTTTATTTTGCACGCAAATCATTAAGCACAGCGTTATAAATCCCTATAGTGGCTAATTGAATGACCGACAGTAATTTCATCAATAACGGCGGTTGCTGATTGGTTACCGTTTTTATTATTTTGATATTAAATTATCTTAAGACCATGTTGCATAAGCGTTGCGTAACAAGTCTGCCAAAATAGATTTGAATTCCCTTTTCCTTCCATAACTCGCTCGCAGCAATACTAAAAATCGTGCGCACACCCTTTAACACTTCATCGTGAACTGACAACTCTTAATTAAACCACAGGTAGCCCAGGCTCGAAATATGAGCATCGGAGAGCATCGGCATTGTTGCGTAACTTTCGAAATATAATAATAATAATAATAATAATAATAATAATAATAATAATAATAATAATAATAATAATAATAATAATAATAATATTTATAGAGGGAGCCCAACTCGCCAAGGCGGTTTTCAGTGGGGCCGTCATGCAGGGATTAGGATTTGTATGGGAAAATAACCTATCGTTTCTGTAACCTACGAAAAACTGGGGGAAATTACAGCTGTTTTCTCAAATTTTAAGACCCCAGAAATATATAAATATAAATATATACATTATATACATATATAACGAGGTTTAAACCTTATATATATAGAGAACCTTATAACCTTTTGTGGGATGTGCCTAACGGTCCTTCGTGAATCGGTGGACAATTTTAGGGGTTTTAAATTGATTTGTCTATTATTAATAAAGCCAAAATAAGAATTAATACAGGAGATTGTAATGGGACTGTAAAAGGGTAGGGTGGTACGCCCTTATATTGCCTATACGGGAATGTGCCGCTGGACAGGGTGTGGTTTTTGACCTCTCCGTCCCCTATTGTGTTTTTACTCTACAGTAATTGCCAATAAATTCATAAATAGCTTTAAACACGACGGCGCTTTTTTCGTTTATCCTAAACGGAGTATATAATTGGCGTTGTTGACCTAAGAGGGTATGTATTTAAGGATATTTTTGTCCTAAACAGGGTCAGGGTTTCAAACCTCGTTTGTTCACCTATACCTAAATATTGGTTGAGTAACCCCCAGAGGGGTTTGAAACAACAACTTTGGTACATTCTAGGTTAACCTGGTCACAGAAGCTTAAAGCGTCTTTGGTAGCATTTTTTCACTGCAAATTTCATTTTATTTAAACGATAAACGTTAAGTAATCAATCCTTGAAAATTGAACTTGAACAAGTTAATAACAAGCTGTGTCTACTGTCTACACTTCAGCAGTGCTTTGTTTGAAATTATTGAAATCAATGTATTAAATGCCTATATGGTTGTTTTCTTTCATGGTATGAAACAACAAATACAACAATTGAATTTGTACAAACAAGTTTTTTTAAATTCGTAGCACGTCTCAGTAATAAATATCAAAGTTTTATAACGTTCTTATAGATAGCAAAAACGTAGGTAATAAAACTATGAAGGCTTTGATTGTATTGGTCTGTTCACGAACTTAAATAACAGTTTCTTTTCCACTTTGTTTCACTAGAGTTCACATCTCATTTTTTTGAAATTCTTTAACTTTGTCCACAAAATGGTTGATTTGTTTAGTACCACAGTACTTCCTGTGGAAATTACAAGTTTAGTACTTCTTTGACAATGTTCCGTTGGGAGTTGTATTTAAATTTGACATTCTTTAGGCTCATAAGGGCATCTTCTATTTCATCTATGGTGCTGCTCATACTTGCTGTTGTATTCTTCATGAGATTTTCGATTTCATTTGTAAATGCAGTGAGCCACAACTCCGATTCATTGTGTTGAATACACAGCTTCGGACAGAGCCTTCCCGCCTGCAGTTGATGATCCTTTGTCGCACTTTGCAGTTTTGGCATCTCACTGACTCGCCCGACTCTTCCCCAATTCGTTTTTTGCAAAGTTGGCATGCACTAAAAATGCTTAAACTGGCAACATATTTTAGTTGACTTGCAATGATCTCTCTTTCTGGATTTGTCAAAATATCTGGGCCCACTAATTTTTTGAGAGTTGTGGTTTCCTCACAGTAAGTTGTATTCCTGTTGGTGCTAAGGAATTTTGATCCTTGATAATACCGTAGTGTGAGGTTTTGAAAGTAATCGGCCTTGTTGCTTTTCAGTTGTGTAAATAACGGTTCCCATGTGTGGAGTTCCATTGTGCCCGTTTCTTCTTCCAATATGCAGTCTTCTTTGACAGATAAAGTTTGACTGGATTTGGTTTCTATCTTGTTTGGCTCCTGGGCTCCCATTGACAGAGTTGCATGGACGTTGACTTTCTGATTGGGCGCCATTTCTTTCAGTTCTCTTAAAGAGACATCAGACGTTTCCTGTGATGTTGATTCGGAACGTTCTGACTTGACAAAATTTGTTACATAGGAGAATGGTACATAAGCATTTACACACTGCGAAACATAGGATTGCTGGTTGAAAAGCCTGTCGTTGTCTTCATCATCTGGTATAAGAAGGTTCTTTAACAATACGGGAGACTTGGTTTCTTGGAAGTGCTTGATCTTGGGTTTTTTTGTTTTGTCAAATCCAACTACTCTTTGCACTTTAGTCGGTGAAACTTGCAGGTGCAAGACAAACCAATCATGTCTGGACCTTGCAGCGGTTTTGACGGGGGATATTTTTTGGATGTACCCATACTTGTTTACTAAACGAAAGAAATGCAAACAAATTCAGGATGCATGATCAGCATTACACTACTATCTGAATTTTTTTTCTTGAGCCTGTATGCCCGCATGTACAACTTTTTTCGTTTTGGATCAATCTTAGCAGCTGGGCACAGAACCTTATATAAAAACAGTAACAGAATATAATATACAACACCTTATATATTCCACTGCACCAAAATTACCCTATTTTAGTTGCTGTGTCACTAAATAACGCAATTAAATTAAAATAGCTCATTACTAAAAGTCCTTCTTACGAACGCCTTCTTTAACACTTAAAAATCATGTAAAAAGTTTTTGTTGTCTTTTGTGTATGACTTTCAGAAGGCTTTCGTAAGATACTTACAGAAGGCTTGTGTACGATACTTACACAAGGCTTGTGTAAGATACTTACAGAACGCGTAAGAGTGCTTACAGAAGGCTTGTGTAAGAGTCCTTACACAAGGCTTGTGTAAGATACTTGCAGAAGGCTTGTGTAAGACAGAAGGCTTGTGTAAGATGCTTACAGAGCGCTCGTGTAAGAGTCTTACAGAACGCCTAAGAAGGCTTACAGAAGGCTTGTGTAACATAATTGCTAAGGCTTATTTAAGATACTGAGAGAAGGCTAAGAGTCTTTACTGACGGCTTGTATAAGAAAGGCTTATGAATCGCTTAGGGTCTTTTCTAATGGGTTGTATAAGAGTCGCTATACTATGTGCAAACGCCTTTGGTATCCATGTTAAAAAAACGTTTTTACGCCATTAGAATCATTGATGATTTAGTCGTTTTTAATCCTCCCAAGTTACCCACAACACAAATGATACTTTTTGCTGAGTTCCTATATGCGACTTTATTTTTAAAACTCAGTCGACAAACAACAAATAACAGTAAGAAAGAACTAATAATCGGTAAAGGATTTTTCCCAAGCTTGTTGCATGGCTCTGTCTTTTTTTTTTTTTTTTTTTTATCGAGTTTCTATATAAATCTATAAAATGTTAAACATGACATTAGAATCAACGTATTCACTTTAAGGTTCGGTTTTTTTCTCTATAGTCCTATGACGTTAGAATCAACGTATTCACTGTAAGGTTCGGTTTTTTTCAATCTAGTCCTATGCTGCTATGTTCTGAGAAAGGGTATTTAAAAAGATTACGCAAATAGCAATACAATTTTATAAAATCCCACTGATTTGTCGATTACCCAATTTTTTCTTTTTTACATGCATAAAAACAATGTTGTCACATTAATGGTAACCACATTAAACACACATCTAACATTGATATATAGAGATCAAAATATAGGTCTCTTGTGTAATCTCAGCCTAATATTTTCTTAGTAGCGCACGTTCCATATTTTTACATTCTAATTCGCAATCCGCGAAGAGACTTGAGCACAAAAAAAAAGCGGTAGCCGTTAGAAGGAATTTATGAGAACCGTTAAAATTGGGCCTCATCTCAGCTGTATTTAATACATGCAGGAACGTGGGCTATTGGACTGTCTGTTAGTAACAGTAACACTATTATAATGATATGATGGTCCCAATGAATGATGCCAGATGATCACTGAACGCGTGAAGGAGCAGTTCTTTTATCCTTGCATTAGTCGAGTTGTTAGCAAAAATTACGTCTTTGACGCGCCCCGATCTTTCTAGGGCGTTTTCATTTCGTGGTGTTGGAACCCTCAGGTTATCGATCCAACGAAGTAGAAAAAACTTTCTGCTCATACTCCTCGTCCTCGTCCTCGTCCTCGAGTTTGCTGCCATTATCCTCCTGTCCGCCAACACAGAATGCCAGCAAAAAGCTATTGTCCCGTAGCTAATGTTTGATGCTTCTGGTGAAAGGTGTTGGAAAGTAATGTGACACTTCTTACTGGCACCGTTATTTGTATCACTTTTCATGACAAGTCCTTATCTCGACATTTAGTATGATCTAGTGTTATAAACTGCCATTTACAAATTTACGGATTGGGTGGATGGAATGGTTTTAATTTCTGCCCTTTCCTATCGATGGATTGCAGGAATCAGCTCGGATTCCTCTTAATGCTGGTGCGTAGGCGGCACGTTGCTTATTGATGCTTTTCACGGGTTTTCACGGTAGCGTCATCAAATTGCAAAGTCAAAATAGCGTGGTTTAACGAATTCTTATTTACACTAGATTGAAGATAACTAAAAAAAAAAAATCTTTGAACAAGTTTCTCGCCCCGAAGCTTGTTTCGTTTCGAAAATAGAGCAATTTGAACTTCCTCGTTTTCACAGTGCGTTACACCAATTTTAAATAGAATTGCTGTCGCGTTTAGAAAAAGTTTCTTCTCTTGATTTTCAGCAGTCAACCGTGAAGCCACGGGGAGCTAGTCTACAACGTATCCCAGGCACTAAAGTTCTACCCTGGGACCAGGCCGGGAGTGACCAGGCTCCAAATTGGGGGGGAAAGAGAGAAAAAAAAAATCGACGTGAGCGGAAAAAAAAGGCTAAGGAAGGCAGCCGACAGTTGGGTTTGCTATTTTTCATTTCACCCAGTTTTTGTAAGGACTCTTACACAAGGCTTGTGTAAGGAATTTATACAAGGCTTGTTTAAGTGTTTTACACAAGCCTTGTGTAAGCACCTTTAAGTCTTCTGTAAGGACTCTTTATAAAAGCCTTGTGATAAATACTTACACAAGCCTTGTATAAAGAGTCCTTACAGAAGACTTGTGTAAGCCTTCTTACACAAGAGGTAAGTATCTTACAAAAGGCTTGTGTAAGCACTCTTACGCGTTCTGTAAGTTAACTCTTACACGAAAAACTTTTTACATAATTTTTAAGTGTTAAAGAAAGGCGTTCGTAAGAAGGACTTTCAGTAATGAGCTATTTTAATTTAATTGCGTTATTTAGTGACACAGCAACTAAAATAGGGTAATTTTAGTGCAGTGGAATATATAAGGTCTGGTATATTATATTCTGTTACTGTTTTTATATAAGGTTCTGTGCCCAGCTGCTAAGATTGATCCCTTTTTTCTTTCCTTCACTTCACTAGATGTTTGTGAAGACCTTTTTCTTATTTCCTGTTTAGGTCGTTTAATGTTTTCATCTGCATAATATGTATCACTTGAGGAATTAATGCTTTGACTTTATTTTTTCCGCTTCATTGTAAATTTAATTACTAAATCATTTCTTTGGTTTTCATTTCTTTTACGTATTTCTAATTTGCCCCTTTCTTTTAAGTCAAGTTCAGAATAAATTTTAGCTCTATACTTCTGCATGTATGCCTTATTTTTGGCCTTGACTTCTGGCTGTTTTCTGTAACACTTCATATAGTTATTACATTTGACTCTGTTATCCTTTTTATAACTTGTTACTTTTTGGTCTGATCTAACTTCACTTCTTTCGTACTGCAAGAGTCTTTTGAAACTGATTTGTCGAGATTTGCAAACAACTGGATTTATGGTGAAGCTATTACATGTCTGATTTGCAGATTCATGAAAATTGATGTCTACAGACTCAGACTTTTGAAATATGGCAAAAAACCAGCCATCCGGATAACAACTATACGATACTTCTTGAAAGGATAAGAAACGCCTTACAGAAACACACAAATCATCATTATAGATCCAACCGCTCTCACTTTTAAAGGCAACAGTAAAATGTCTATTTAAACACCTAACAATTCCGTTAAGGCAGTATGAAACTCCTCAGGTTTCCATATCATGTGAAAAAAACATTTGAGTTATACAATCAGGTGACAATTCTATCATTAAAAAGGTTGGCAGGCACACAAAGTGTCGGAGTGAAGCAACATTCAAAAAATTCATTACGTTCCACAGACTCAATAGCATCTTTAAAAATGTAACAGCTTAACTCCATACAACAATCAATTGCACATGAGAATTTTCCTGGAAAATCAAGGCAGTAATTCCTGAAATGCATTTGCTCAACGGGGAGGAATGAACTAGGCAATGACTGCGATATTTCTTTACCAAAACGTTCTTGTAAATGTGGTTTGGTTTGGGAAGATTTACGGGAGTTTGAATCCTTTGACAATGCTGGATTTCCATTGACCAAATGTGCTTTCTTGTTTGTTATTATGTAAGGATTAAAACTACCATTTGAAGCATACGGAATTCTTCTAGACAAATATTTCCGTTTGTAATAGGTGACCGTATATAAGCACGGGCCACAACATCTACTTTTGTGTAATTGTAAATCGTCACTTAAACAAGAACCCGGAGGTCTAATTATGGAGCAACTGCTTCCACAAATAATGAGTGATACAATCAGCATGAAGCAGTAAACATGAAACATGACAAAGTTGGTATGTGACTGAACGCTCGCAGTGATCAAGCAATGGAAACCACGTGTTTGTCTTGCTTTAATATGCAAGGCTGGCGTTTAAGGATTTTTTTTCTGCTAAAAGATGTAAAAATAAATCACTTCGCTTCTTTTCTCGTAAGTCTTCAGAACGTCTCAGTGGACGAAAGAACACCTCGTTCGAAATTGACAGGCAAACACACAGGTGCGAACACGCCGGTTCAATGCGAATCGAGCTACAAAGAACACGCTGGTTCTAATAAAAATTTGAGAGTATAATCCTATTCCTTGATCAGCTACCGCTTAAAATTCAATTTACAAAGGAAAAGAGAGCACTGCAAACCCTGTTTCTGAATAGAGAATGTATAAAGCAAACTCGCTGGCTCGAATGTAAGCCTGCGAAGAACAAGCTGGCTCTGACAAAAATTTGAGCGTAAAACCCTATTCCTTGATGAGCTGCTGCTTCAAACGCAACTTATAAAGCAAACCAAACCACTGATAGCCTTTTCAAACTAGAAATCGTATTAATAGCGGACAAATCCTGTTTCGTGAAGTAAGTTACGTTTTGGTTAAGGCGAGTTGGAGTTTTAAAGCAAGTGAAGATATAATTTCCCTTGGGGCACCACGTTTCTCAGAATATATGAAGTAATTCCTGGAAGTTTACAGTGAGATAAATTCGATTTTTTATTGCAGATTCACTTTGTTGCATTTGGTTCAACCGATATGGCATATATTAAAAGTGAAGATAGTGCAGGCAATCCAACGAATACCCTCCATATTTCTTACACACTCGCTAGATATACATACGCTTACCTGCTTTATTAAGTATAGTATCAAACTGCTGGTCCCATTTTATTGGGTCACTATGAAAATTCACCCCCATAATCTTTAAATATGTTTGCCGGTTAATGTCGAACACAACAGGAGGGTAAGGCTTTCTATTTCCCCTTTAACAATCATTTCTTTGGTCCTAGTAAGATTAATTGCTCAGGTAAGGATATGCTCTACTTCAACAGGAGCACATACCCTCTTCGTTTACCCTTCACCCTACCCTCTAGGTCTGAAAACAGGTATGGATTTTAGAGGGCACAGTCATCACTTCTTTTAACCTTTATGCTAAAGTTGAAATCTTCGGCAAACTTTTTTACATAGACTTAAACGGGCTAATGTCGTTGAACATTATTAATACACTGAAAGTCAGATCCCGAGGGAAACAGTTAGTTTTGTTTTCCCGAGAGTCTTGATGTTTCCCTCGACTTCGTCTCGGGAAACATCAGGACTCGAGGGAAGACAAAACTGTTTCCCAAGGGACCTGGCATTAAGTGTTTTGTTATATTTCTAGACTTTCACTTCAACAGCAACAAAAGAATGACCGGAGCGAACCAAAACTGTCGACTCGGTACTTATAACAACACAAATTTAATTCTTAAAACCACTGAATGAGTGATTTACAAAGTACTTTCCTTATATTATCTGCATCTTTTTCCTCCACTAGCTGCTGTTTCTCTTCTGGGATGACTTTAAAAATCTTTGCTATTTAGATTTAGGCTTCGTGTTTGTGTTCAAGTTATTGTGTTCATTCACGAAAAAGGAAACTGGCAGTGTTTTCCCGCCTTCTGTCACACCACTTTCCACCATGATTCGATCATGTGCTGTAATGTAGCCCGAGCGGGGTACATTGCTTAATGTATCATGATCGGGATACATTTGATTTTAGTCAAGGCCACGTGACCAAGAATCAACCATTGACAGTCCCTGTTTAGTTGAGTGAAAGTCTAGGAATATAACAGTACACATTAACACATTACAGGCCCCAAAATGATACCCTACTAAAGTAAACGCCCCCATTTATAGATAAAAACGAGGACATCGTTACCATTAGATATAACAACTCTCTGGAGTAGATGATGTAAAGAAATAAAAAATAAGCAACAAACAAGCAAACAATTCCAGTTAATAATATAGGGATTATTGGTTAGCTCTTTCGAAAAGACTGTTTGAATCAAATATTCCAACACAGTCAATTTATTTCAACCACGTGTTGTATTTTGATAAGGGCTAACGAACTGTTATTATACGCAAATTAATCGCAGCTTATCAATGACCTTATAACTGGCTTGATTTCTATTTGATAAACTCTCTTTTTAAAAAGCCGAATTATAATATCCGCTACAGAAATACGACGTAACTGGTTCAAAGAAATCAGAGGGGGTTCCTTAAGAAGAGGCGGTGGTATTGGCTAATTTCCAAATCCCAGGTACAGTTTGGGATTTCATGGAAAGATTAAAAACAAAAGTCATGACCGGATTCAATTCACCAGCAAACACTCTACAATACCAGTGTGAAAACCCATCTGGTCCACTGCAGTTCTTTTCTGGGTGGAAAATAACTTAAAAGTGGTGACTTCGTCGATAATAGGGAGCCTTGTCCCATCAGGAATATCAATAGGACCTGGAGCTGTGTCTGATTAATATGAGCTGTATTTCCTTGGTCTTTCTTTCAGTAATCATGGTTACCGTACCCCACCATTGTTTAGTTGATTAACCATGCTTTTGTTCTTATTCCGAACAGCACCAATCTTGCTTTACCGTAAATCACAATCTGGGGCCCGTTTCTCGAAAGTCCCGGTAACTTTTCGGGCTCGTAAGGAAATATTCAAATCAAAATTTAAAGAATACGAGCGCAGGTCCTGAACTAGTCCACTTTGTTTTGTTAAATGATATTTTTGTCATATTATCTTCAAAACTATTGGAAACTCAATCTTGAATGTAAAACAGCAACAGCTTTCCAGGCCCGATATATAATTATCGGGACTTTCGAGAAACGGGCCCCTAAAGAGTGTCAGCCTAGTCTGTAGTGATTACCTTCTTTCTAATCGAGCACTGTCGTGTCTTAAACCCGATGGGAAACGAAGACCAGGTCCTTTTATGATAACTTGACTCTGAGCTTTGGGAAGAACAAGTCAAAAGCTGAATTATATTCTACTGCAGATTTCAAATCCTGCAAAGGTAATTACCAGTTGAACTCCTGGAGATAAGTCGACATTGCCAGTTTGCAGCCATCAAGGGTGTCTCTCAATTCAGTTTACCTCGATCCTATTGGGTGGAGATTTGGATGTTGGGCGGGCAATTAAACATCTGTGGTCTGATTTAGCAGATTCCGATTCCGATTTTTAGTTTTTTTTTTTTGCGCTATTACAAGGAGCTACTACAAAAATTACAATACATTACAAAAGCAAGAAAAAATATAGAACAACAAATTACATAAATCATGAAAGGTGAACAGTGTGCGCAGTGAACAAAGGAGCTTAGGCTTTCGAATTGGTCACTGACACATGCAACTAACGGGCGGAGACATTTCATAAAACTACAAGTAACGTACAACGGAGCAAGGAAAATTAAAAGTGCCTTTTTCTTACCAACGATTTTATTATAAAAACATTAGAAATGATTATTGAAAGTGTGGCCAGAGGAATCAAATTACTTTTTGGGTATTTAAAGGGTAAAGTTTGTATTGTTTATGGAAGTTATTATAAGAAGGCCTTTTTATTTCGGAGGGAATGATTTCCCAGATTTTAGATCCAACAAAAGCAAAAGTGGCAGCTCCATAATTATTGCTTACCTTTGGCCCATGACACTTAAGGTTGGATACGGCTCTGGTGTTGTAACCGCTATGAATCTCAGAGGCCAGCTGAGTAAGCTGAGGGTTCCTTTGAATATTACTAGCCCATATTACAGGGAAGTCTTTTGGGTTATTAGTAATTTTATGTGTAAAAAGGGCTACTTTGAATTTGTAAATGTTCTCCAGTATATGAATTTCTGAAAGATTGTAGCACTGTCCCAGCTGTGAACAAAAAACACATGCTACCAATAAATTTATTCTGTTTACTTTAGTTTTAATCTTTTGTAGCCTGGTCTTTCTAATTGAAAGAGTGCGCGAATAACCTTGGCATCTTTTAAATCGAAAAGCAATAAGCGCCACGGTGCTCTTTCGAAAAAAACAATGTTTTGCTGTGTTTAATCGAAAGGGTGCCGACCTTAGGTAAGAGTCGCTCACGAGAGAAATAAAAATAAATAAATTATATTTTTCTTCTGCAGTCTACCCATTCAAGCGAGAGTGCCGTATTTCCCAGCAATACGGCAGCGCTTATTAGTTTTTGTTTCTCAAACCAATATGTAGATTATCATTGCTGATATAAGCTGGAAGTACATTGGTGTAAGTTTAATTTGTAGTTGTAAATTTAATTGATGTAAGTTTAATTTTTTTCTTTTTTGGAAATAAATAAGTATCTCCAAACACAACTTCAGATTTTATTTCTCGTAGAGTACGTGATACTCCCAATAAATGATCAATATAAGTCGAATTACAAGGTCTGCAAGATTGCGTATTAAACTTCAGTCAATGAAAATTTCCGCACACCAAATTGTAAAAGAATCGGAAATAGGGGAATAAGTGAGCGCCCGTTCTCCGGACGAGAAACATTTGTAGAACATTGGCAAAAGCGACAAAAAACAATTATCGTTAAATAAAGATTTTTGTCGGCAATAATCTAGTGTGTTCAATTTTAACATGCAAATCTCAAGGTTTTGATTGAACGTTAAGGAACTCGAATAAAAGAAGAAGATGTCTGTTAGAGAAAAGTTACTAGTGTTGTTATCCAGACTTGTAGAACTGAACAAGCAAGGCAAGATTTAATAAAAAACGACAGAAAGATTTCAGCAAAAACGGGAAACAAAAAAAAAAAAAGAAAAGGAGCAAAAAAAAATTCCTTTAAACAGTGCATTAAAGTAAAATTGTAGTACTAAAATTGCAGCGTAAGTTACAGCTGGTTAAAGGGACATAGCCGCGCCCGTTTTGCATTATTTTAGCAGTTTTCCTAGCTGATTTACTAGGTTCTCTCTTCAGATATTTTGTCTGAACTGTTTTTAGCTAGTGCTCATAAGAGCTATGTTTCAAAGGAAAATTGTATTTAAAAAAAACAACAACAACAACAACAAAAAAAAACAAATATATGAATGAAGAGGCCACAACGATTCTGCCTGGGTTAGCTGGAAAGATGGTAAAATACTGCCCGCTCCCTGGACCAAACAGATTGCAGCTTGGAGAATTCGGCCCACTCGCAAGCTTGGACGGAAATGATCTAGTTTGAATTTTTTTTCTTCAGCTTTTTATCACCTCCAAAGAGTCCTTCCCTAAATGCTCAAACCGTGGTGTTTTTCTCACCCTTCCATGAACACTTTCTAATAGTCCGCACCTTAATATATATGGCGTTTTATCACCCCTCTACACTTCCCAATGGTCTCTCTCTTAACGTTCAAAACGCTATGTTTTACCCACCCGTCTATCACTTCCTAATTGTCCGTCTTTAAGTGTCAAAACGCATGGCGTTTTACCCATTCCTCCATCACCTCCAAATGGTCCGTCCCATAATGCTCAAACCTTAGTTTGTTACTTAAGTTTTTACGTATAATCGTTATCAACTTCTGTCTCCCAGGCTCTTAGACGTTCACGACTTGATCTAGCAGTGTAACTTTCCATGATGACTGCTTCTTCAGGGAAGTCACCGGAGGCTGGAGTCACTTTGATGTTTCTCTTTTTTGTTTTGACACTAAAGAAGAAAGAGACAAAATATATTGGGTCAGTAGCGCTTTTATTTCTACCGAGGAGTAACCCACAATTTGCCTTTAGTGATATATGTTGCGGATTTTTTGACTCTAACAAGAGATATCTACCTTTGCACTTTCCTACCTTAGCAATGCTCCGATCAGAATTTAATTATTTTTTATTTTCTTTTTATTTTTTACTGGGTTTTCTTATAGCTCTCAACACCTAAAGAATATATATACAAAACAGTAAAATGTCTTTTATTTTATATTTTATATTTTAGTACCGTGTTTTGTAATACTGCAAATCCGGCTGTCATAGCTACTACTACTTTCTAAAGATTGCCCCAAAATCTTGATGGAATACGATTTAACTATTGTTTCCCAATTACGTTTGTTGACCCATTCCGCGTGCCAGTGTGACGTCACACAACAACAATTGAGTGCTTCGTGTCGTTTTTAACTGAACACACATTGAAAGTTGTTAACAAAGACTCGGTTACTAACAGTGGAGTCGCATCTGCTTCATAATACAAATATGTGGAGAAGTACCACTGGAGTTGAGGAGGAACCTTTGTCTTAATAACTGGCTTTTTTAAAAACTGACTAGAAAGTAAGAAAAAACCTACCGCCAAATTACGATGACGACGATAAGAATAATGGCCACTACTCCAACACTAACACCGATTACAATCCATTTCCAGTTGTTGTTTTCACTTTCCTCGATAGGTTTTCTTGTTGTCGTCGTCGTCGTTGTCGTTCCGGTTGGTATGAAGAGAGCTTTTATACTGGATATGGTTGCCCCAATTGCGCCCTCAAGCTCAGACTTGTATAATACGACGATATCAACCAGAGTTTTGCTAGGTAATACTGAGTTATTTCCGGTAAATAATCCTGGCGGCTGCTGCACGTAAAAAGCCACAGCGCGGGAGACTGAGCCGTTGCTAGGATACCCAGGTAGAAGGTGGACATAGTCAGCAACGTAGAGTTCAAAATCAAGAGCACGTCTAAAAATCAACAAATAGGCAAAAATTCTAACTGCTATTTTCGCTCTTTTTTTAAAAAATATTCTTGCCAATTGTAGCCGAGTCAACAGCACAAAACGAGAAGCCTACGGCTGCGGACCAATAAAAGTGTCGACCCGAAAAAGCCATGAAAGTTAAGCCACATCTCCTTTGCTGACATCCCTGGTATTTACAAAGGCAGTAGGTGGGGAGGGGGGAGCTGATTTTGTAGCGGAGAAAAATCTTAAGGAAAAGAAGTGACAAAGGACAACCAACTCAACCTAGATATAACCTGCCTAGCAGTCGTTTCCGTTTCCGTTTTCGGAGGATACCAGCTCCTTTTTGTCCCACTATGGAGCTTCCCCCACGGTTCTACCGCTTCGCTATAAAGAAACTGTCATACGGGCTAGCCGCACATATAAGACGTCGACGCCGGTGAACCCGAGGAGCCCGGGCCACATTGCTAGGAGGCTAGTGTTCTCACAACTGCGCCACATTGCACTTCTAAAGAAACAAGGTCAACGGCTTAACGTTCCCACACAATGAGGCGCACCCGAACTGAGTCAAGATGCAAAATGTAAGATCTTTCAAAGTTCTCAAATCCCTGGTTGAAGTTCCTGGGATTTAAACCCCCGACTTTCCGCTTAGCTGACCGGCCCTAATTCAAATGAGCTAAGCGGGCAGCGATGTGAAAAAACAGAACGATAATATATTGTATCCTCTTTTACATGCACAGACGATGTATTCACCTGGCGCGTCTTTCCTCCTTCAGTCCACAGTCTGTCCTGTTCTCGGTGCAGTAGCTGGTGGTGATTAAAGCCGTTTTTTCTTTGAAAGACTTGTCAGTATCGAAATCCCATTTAAACTGTAAAGAAAGTTAATACGTTAGGAGTTATATGAAATGAAGTCTTTTTCTTCTCTGTGTTACTGTGGCCGTTCCTGCCTACACCTACTTTTCCTGTGTTTAGATTTTTTGAATACCAGTGAATGATGTTTTTTCAGAGTTTAGATGAATACTTTTTTACATGCATTTATACAGACACTGAGGGGAAGCAACAGAAAGTGTTGGCAATAACGGGGTGTCCATATTAAGAGGGTCGATAGTGTCATTTTCAATACTTGAAAATGTATACCTTTTATTGGAACAAACCGTCCCGTTTTAAGAACAAAATACTACGGAAGTTAAACATGACTTAAGACAAGAGAACAAATGCTTTAGAATCGTCATGAAACGTCACTTACATAGAGAAACCCTTCGAATGGAAGAACATTATGCCGGTGGAATCACTCTAAAGTCGCTTTTGTATAATTTATTACTTAATCAAAAACAGCACTCTAAATAACTCAGAAATTGGCGTCTAGCTAGATTTTATCTTTTAGTAAAATCCAGCTAGTGGTCTATTATCAATGCTGCGTTCTGATTGGTTGAGCTATTACTAGGCTATATGTTATAGCCTACTAGTAGCGAAAAGCGCGCGCTTTTTGGCGGCAAAAAAGGATTCAACTAGTTGGATTTTACTAAAACACTTATTCCTCTCACCCTCATGGACTCTGAGTCAATAGCCCATTCGAGGCGTATTGCAACTCCCTGTCTAGCGTAACACGCTAGCCCACCACTTAATTATCCCCAGCACTGCATTACCAATACTCATGCTTACAAAAGGGCCACTGACGAGGAAACAAAAGAATTACAAAACTGAATTAAACTACTTCTTACGTCGTTACTGGCCGCAATCGTAATCTCTACAGCATGTTCCTGTTCTTTTGCATTTGGCTGTCGAGGCTCTTCAAGCTTAGGAATTGGAATAGACTCATTTTTTTCCAAACCTGTAAAAGGAAAAACCAACAACGTCACTATTTCGCAAGGTCTCTTAACAGCTAGCTGTTTGTTAGTTTGGAACAAAGACATGATATGGGTGTCTCATTAGAAGCTTTTTAATACATAAATGGAAACTAAGAGTCAGGGCTGGTTGCCATGTCAGCGTATCTAAATAAGGGTAAACCGCTGTTTTGTCTAAGTTCCTAGATCAAATAACTGTCTTTGCCGAGGGGAAGTAGAGGGGCTGGAGGGGGAAAGAGAGAGTAGGGAGCAGAGCAATGGGCTTGAAACCTAGAATAATCATAAAAAAAACATTTTCACTTCTGTGAGACATCGTGAATGGTCTGAGCCCAGGAACAATGCCATAAGTAAGAGGAATATGATCATAGTCTGGGCGAGTGTAGTTCTGAATAGGACTGATGAAGATTATTTCGCAAAGAGTGAGCATTTACATAATTACAATACCCGTTCAGCTTCTAACATACACATAGGTTATCAAAGAACAAATTATGGCAACTTCTCAGTGAAATTAAGAGGAGCAAAATTGTGGCACAATCTACCTGAAAACCTACGAAATCAGAAATCTTATGGCCGATTTGAAAAGATGATTAAGACAAATATATAATATATATAACTGGCATATTACCTCTGCATTTTCCATCAATAAAGTACAGGTTTTGACCACATACACACTTGTACGAACCACGAGTGTTAACGCAAATGTGAAACTCATCCGTGCAATTGAATAAATCATCATTCACACACTCGTTTATATCTGTATGACATCAAAGAAAAATAACAATAATCAGTTGAACTACTCAGCATTTACCCTTAGACAGATTGCAATGCTCCTCTCATAAAAACTAGCAAAACAAATAACGGTGGGGTGGCAAAGGGGCTCATAATTATTTACTGGATTTAAAGTTCGTGTTTTACAGATTGCAGGCTGCAGTAGGAAGTTAAAGAAGATTGGAGACTCGCCACTAGCATCATTCATCTTCTTTAGAACCCACATATCACTTGCTCTGTCGGTCATACTCGGGTGCAGCTCACTGTGAACTCGATTAAAGTGGTTTGGGCTCTCCTGGAGAACACAACGACTTCCCAAAATTGAAAGAACGAAAGACGTTTCGAAAATAAAAGCACATCAGAGAAGGAGATCTCCAACAAAACGGCTAAGTTAAAATAACCCACCACCTTCATACCTTCACACGTGTATCCATCGTTGCTTAATTCGAACCCCTTCTCACAAGAGCATTGGTAGCTGCCTGGAGTATTTTCACAAATCTGATTGCAACGTTCAAGAGATTTCTCAGGGTCGCACTCATTTATGTCTGCGAAGATAAAATATGTAAAAAAATGGTTTTAATAAATAAATTTAACTGACTTTAACAGACATTTTCTGCACTGTTGCGGATAGTAAGGTCTAGATCTGGCCCCAGTGGTTCAAAAGCTGGATAATGCTATCCATTGGATGAATCTCTATCCAGTGCCGGGATAACACAAACAGTTTGACTAATACGTATCGTATTAGCATCGTGTTCTTTTACAAAGCGCTTCAAAAACCAATCCAAAGACAAAAAACACTACTTTCCTTTGACTCAAAACTGGCGCCCACACATTTAAATTTGGACAGGTCAAGCCTAGAGGCTTTTTATTGTCGCGCCACTTTCGCCAGTTTCGTATGTTTTCCTGAAGTTCTGATTAGTTTACAGTACTGCATGTACTTGTTACGACTGCACAAAATATTTTGATTTTATCGACAATGGTATTTTTAACAGTTCAATCATATCGCGTACTTAAATCCTGGTACAAAGGTGGGGTCCAGAACAAGGGTTTCGGTGGTGTTTCGCAGACGGACTTTACTAGAGTTTAATTTCGACTGTGGCGCAGGATACTCGAAACTACTCAACGGGCGAGATCTGCTTTATAGAAAATATTTGCAGAACTAAACGTCCCTTTATCTCCTGAACCTGAAACAGGCAATTGAGGAAGGGAACTTGACATCGATTGAGGTAGGCATGTTTTAGCTTGTTTTTAAACTAGGAATTGTTTTAAATGAATGAGAAAAACAACTAGTGGATATGGCTTCGTATGGTTTGAAGAATTATGGAGATCGCTGATCTCGAACGGTGTTGTACCTCCTTTTCACGATCTCCATAATTCTTCAGATCACACTCAGCCTCATTCAATAATCGTTAAATATGACCACATAGGCGAACAAGGAAGCTTATTTACGTGCGCCGGTAACCTGCGTAGCAAGCGTTTCCGTTTGATTTTGGAGCAAAGAAAGACCGAGGAACGACGATCCTTGTTCTTTGCTCCGAAACCGCATGAAGACGCTTTCTACGCAGGCTAGAGTGCCGGTCAATTTAGTTAGCTCACGTGACAAGTAGCATACCAAAGTCGGTAAGGGGCTAATTTACATGATACCGGAATGCCGCCTTTCATTCTGGAACAAGTTCATTCCATCTCCATATCTTTCTCTGTATTTGTTTACATTTCTTTCTCATACAAGTCATTCCACAATGAGTTCACGGTTTTCAGTCCGAATTAAATTCTCGTTCTGGTACAAAATTTCATTCTGGTATCATGTAAACTGACAACGAGCTTTGTTCCGGATTGAAAATCGCAAACGTGTATTGTCGGGCGAGTGAGGCATGCGTATCTGATCTGGCGCGAAAACCACGAGACTGAGTGAGCCACTTATGCGGTACGAACTTCACTCTGGAACGAAAATCATTCCGGAATGAAAGTCATTTTGGTATCGTATGCTAAGAACTGCCCCTAAAATTTCAAGACTTGAGATTCCATGCCCTCGCTTGTTTTATGCTAAAAGCATTTTGCGTACCATTTTAAGTTGAGTCTTAACGAAGTTGGCAAATTCCAGGGAAGAAGGATGTTTAAACAGTTTCGCAATAAAATGACTAACCCAGTACCTTTGCATGTTTTCCCATCAGGCTGTAGCTCGTAGTTAGCGAAGCAAACGCATAATGGTTGGCTGCTGGCTCCAGTGTAACAATCATGGTCACATCCAGGATCTGGAGAACAAGGATTCTTGGCTACAAATGAAAAAAGTAAAAAAAAGATACTTATTGTATTGAGTTGGATGCTATGCCATGAGTGGGATAATAAGCAATAGTTTTAAAAAATAAGATACTGAGTTTTTTTTAAATTTCCTACTTTACAAGGATACTCTTAAAAGGCCTTGGACGATCACTTGTCTGGACGATAGTACTTACCTTCGCATTTTCTCCAGTCGTTAGGGTCTGTTTTAAAAAAGTCTGCATCACACGAACAGTTGTAGCTTCCTTGAGTGTTGGTACACGTTTGCATGCAGTCATTTGTTGGTACACATTCGTTTATATCTACAAAAATAAATTGTAAGTTACACCAAGACAACTTAGCTTAAATTTTCTTAGTGACACAACATTCCAACTTTGAACAGCATGTACCTCAAGCTCGGTCAGGCAACAGATATAATGCGTTATCGACCAAGCAGGAGGTCAAGATGATTGGATATTAGCCGAGTTTTGTGTGCGTTTAAAAGGACCGAGGGGAAATTAACTGGTTAGTAACAGGGAAGGGAAAGCTTCTGGAAGCAAACAAGTAATTGTCATGAAAGATTTAAATCATCGTGGATAATTTGTATAAAGGGTTTAGTTTTATCGTTTGTCTCACGATTGTCACTTCGAAACTTCGTCGTTGCCTACAACAGCATGGCGTACGATCTTTTTTCAATTCTGATACAACACTAAGATCGCACTTAGTGCGACCTAAGCATCCTGTGGATCCACGAAAACAAGATGGAGTAGTGTATAAGATTCCTTGTGAATGCAGCAAAGTATACGTTGGCGCAACAGGAAGGTGCACGCATGAACGGATTATAGAGCACGAGAGGGATATACGGCTTTCACGAACTCAAACTTCGGCCGTTTCTGAACACGCCAATAAGATTGGGCATTATTCGCTCTGGGACAAAGTTACGTTTATTGACCGAGACCCTCACTGGTACTCTCATAGAGTTGAGGAGGCTGTCCACATAAGACTTCACTTTAACAACATCAACAGGGACAGTGGAATTGAGATTCCTGAAGCGTGTATGCCTAAACCCAGACAATATGACAACAGATCCCCACCGCAGCGGACCAACGAGGGATCAGTTTCGTCCTCTCACAATGCCAGAATGGCTTTTGATCGAAACCCACCAACCATGAGCGGGGTTTGTGATACACCAATCACTAACAACCCCGGTGGTACAAGTAGTTCGACTCAGTAAATCGACACTATCGCCTGATTACGACCTGCAGTGTGCGGTCGAAACGTCGCCATCAATATCAAAGTGACAATCGTTAGACAAACGATAAAACTAAACCCTTTATTAAGAAGTGATTGTACATCATGCGATCACTAAGAAAAGATGGATATACGCATGCGCAGGTAGTAGAAATAGATCAACCCTTTGCTATGTTCTGTCATCAAGTGCGTACCTCTAATGAATAGAGACAGCCCAGTATAGATTTAAACAACATACAATGTTTCTAAAAGAATGCACTGAATAAGCTACGTTACACTTCTAAGTTAATTAATATCTACAACCTGTAAGAAAAGTTTCATCGCAAGTTTTTCACCAAAATTTAAAAATGTCGACCACCCATCACTTAACGCCCTTTTGCCGAAATTCAAAGTGTCATGAAAGAGGCTAAGATCACAAGAAAATCAATTGCCACGAATGAACAGAGAACGTTTCAAGAATAAGTAGTAAGACGTTATCAGTACGGAATTTCTGCGTTCGTTCCTCAGATGAAGTCATTTCGCGGGGAAACCAATGGGGGAGTCGTGAAATGCCGGCTGTTTTCTCAGGCTATGGTTACCGTATTTATTCGAATAAGCATCCAACCTCGAATTCGCGCCCACCCCCACCCGGCCTCCCTCCTCCCAACCTCAAACTCAAATAAGCACCCAACCCCCGGCCCCACCCCCTTTCTGGTCCCTCCAACCCAAAAAACATTAAATAAGTACTAATAAGAGACTTGCCCGGAGAGGGAGTTTTCTTTAGAGTATTTTGCAGAAACCTTTCTTTGTTACATCTTCGCGTTTTATTATTACCATTTATTGTATTGTTGCAAAATAAACATACTACACTTGCTGAAAATGGTGCTAATTTAATAAGCGCCCAGCCTCGAATAAGCACCCACCTCGAATAAGCGCCCACTCTCAAGGTCCAAAAATTTAATAAGCGCCCAGGGCGGTTAATCTAATAAATACGGTAAATACCGATTGAGGTAACCACAAAAACACACCGTCTTCTAAAAGAAATAGGAACTCTGTACGTATCATCAGGTAAAAACCGACTTTTTAGTTCTTACAATTCAAAACACAGTTATTTCAATTGGTTTTAATTTCCTGTTAACGGCATTTCAGACAAATTAGGACTTCTTTTGAAACCTGGCTTTACACAATATTAATTTGCAAACACGTTCTAGTTTCTGACTGACAAAGCTAGTTAGAATTAAAAAAAAAAAACGTTTGATGAAATTGCTTTCATGAAAATTAAGAAAATTAAAATCCAGAAATTATTAATAAAAAAGTCAAGAAGTGTGTTTAATAAAGTGTTACCATCGCAGCTATGTCCGTCTGCGTTTAGTTTGTATCCTTTGCCACAATCGCAAGTGAAAGATCCCGGTACATTCACACAGTCTTGTTCGCATGTGTTTGATGTATTGCTCTGGCATTCATTGAAATCTAGGAGCAAAAGGAATGGCAAAAAAACAAACAAACAAATAAAAACAGAAGACAAAAAAAAATTAAGACATAATTGATACAGCAAAGCTTGTTAAGCCCATATAAACTATTCAGTTTGCTGCTAGAAATTATTTCTGTACAGCTATGAGGAAGAAAGTGAAGGATTTTTAGAAGGAACCGAGGAAGTGTGGGTCGACGGCGGGCCCATGACATCCTCGGAGACCCAGGGGCAGATAATGGAGGCAAGGGAAAGTCTAAACGGGCGGGAAAATATGGCACGAAGAAAAGTAAAGAACGGCGAGAAGAGCCCTTGGGGACAATGTGTTACCAGACCAGTTCCAAACGGTCACCGCCGTTCTGGCTTCTGATTGGTGCAAGAAAACATTTGTGTTTTTTTGCCCGATCAGAAGCCAGAATGGCGGCGACCGTTGGAACTGGTCTGGTAACACATTGTCGCCAGGGGCTCTTCTCGCCGTTCTTTACTTTTCTTCGTGCCATATTTTCCCGGCAGTTTAGAATTCCCCTCGCCCTCACTATCTGCCCCTGGGTCTCCGAGGATGGGTCCACGATGGGGCTCTGCCCATTCAGTGAAGTAGCACTCACTCGAGTATTATTTTTTACAATTTCTTTTGTGTTGATGATGATGAATATATGAATTTCATATATATTGGAACCGTGGAATAAAGAAATTAATGCAAAAAAGATCATCGCAGTTAAAGACGCAACTTATGCAGTTGCAAAATGGAAGCTTTAAAAATCAGGCTTGACGGGTTCCTGACCTACGCGATACCAGTGCAGCGCTTTAACTAATTGAGCCAGCAAGCCAACTAGCAGCTTGTCATTAAATTGGTCCGTTACATACCTAAAGCTACGTGCAACAACTTCCAAAATTGTTGGGCCAACAATTTTTGCGTCCGTGTTGGCAGTGGTGTGCAAACGGATGCAACAACTCCCAACAATATTGGGACCTACAATGCATCGTGAAAGGGCTACAACCTATTTGACTTTGGAGAGAGACCATGTGCAATGCGCTTGCGTGGCCCCAACAATGTTGGAAGAGCTGTGCAAACGGATCCAACATTGTTGTGCCACGCTTCGGCGACCACGAAACAAAAGAAATATTGGGAGTTGTTGGCTCAAAAGTTTGACCGGTTTCAAACTTTGCGCAACAACTCCCAACAATTCCCAACAGCTGTGCAAACGGACGCAACATGTAATATCCAACAATTTGGGAATTGTTGGCCAATATTGTTGCGTCCGTTTGCACGGGGCTTTAACGAGCAAATAGGCATCATTATACAACTAATCAGCAATAATTCCACTTTGCTAAAACCAGACTACGTTGCCCTGGATGCACCTACCAGCGCATTGCGCTCCATTTCCGGTAAAACCTGTTGGACAAGGCCCACACGTGTATCCACTAATATTAGCTGGCGCAGGAAGGTCAGTGCAATTAACACCTGCATAACACGGCTGACCATTCATCTCGCAGGCATCAATGTCGCTATCACAGAATCTTCCTGTGTATCCTCCCTGACATGCGCAGCCCATATACACGAATTTGCTGTCAGTGTTGACTTCGTCACCTTCTTCTGGGGGCACGCACTGACCACCGTGGTCGCAGGCGCACATGTTTATCGTGGGACTCCAGGTTGCACTCGCTCCTTTATCGTCAGTGGCAACGAATGAAAGATTAAACTGAAACAACGGGAAAATGTCATCATCTTTTCTATCATTAACTAATAAGAAATGATTTTTTCTGTCAGCGGCATTAATAATGGTAACTAGAAATATGTGAATCGCAGGACTTCGTGTAGCACTTTGGGCGAACGGCAATCAGTAGGAAGAAAGGGAAATAAGGCAATAGGGATGAAAACTTATAAATTTAAGAAACTTACACTATATAAAGAAACAGAACAAAACTAAAATAACTAAAAAAACTAAACGAAAAGGACAAAGAAAAGAAAAGAAGCGAAAAAGTAAAACAGCTTCCGCCCCCGCGCGCTCGAAACGAGATTATAAACTCTCTTCGCAAGGAATAAGACTGAGTGGATTGAAGTGCGCGCGCGATGGCGCGTACTCTCCAATTACTTAGGCAAGACGTGCACTGTCCAATTACACTCTCCTATTAATGCTAAAATCAGGACAGTTGATAGCCAATCAGATTTGAGAATTGTGTTATAGTTAAGATTAAGAAAAACTTGAAAGCGAGGAAAACGTCAAAAAATTGAGGTTTAATGAGCGAAAACAATGCCACCGTGGTTACAAGCTTAGAATAAGAACAAGTACAAAGCCTTCCTAAGAATCTGAACGAGTCAGTCTTATGCGGCAGAGTATTCAAGTTAGAACATCTTCAAAAGAGTATATAAGAACATGAATTGTTTCCGACATTGCTAAGTTCTTTTCGTTGTTTTTTAAATTCCCTAAATCAAATGATCATTCAAATTGAGGTTTTACTGAAGAACGACAACAAGCATAATTTAATTTTTTGTTTTGGTATAAACTTCAAACTCATCTGAGCGAATTCCCAAATACTGAAAATAATGTTTTTGGTCCATTTCAACTCTTGGGGAAGTCCTCCATGTTAGCCAAATGTTTAATTTCCTCAGTTATTCAGGTCAGTACATCCTACCCTTTTTGTTGATGTGACAGACCAAGTGAAGAGAAGTACATTTCCACTTGTGTTCACGATGGCGCTTGATGGTTTGTTAATCACACGGAATGTAATCGTGTCTTCATCATCTGCTGTAATATTTAGCTGAACTTTTTCATCGAGCGTGACGTTTATCGCACTTGAAACATTTAGTATCTTGGGTGGAAAGTTGTCTGCGTAAAAAAATGTTAAAGCATGAAAAGAGAGGGAACAAGATTTCTAACTCATTCAACTGATAGTTGGCGAAGGAGTAATCTGGACTGACTTTAAGTGTAATTTTAACAAAAATTAGGGTAATCTTCTTCATAATGATTTTTCAAGGAAAAATACTTTGATAATTATAATTCTTAATAATAATAATGATAATAATAATAATAATAATAATAATAATAATAATAATAATAATAATAATAATAATAATAATAATAATAATAATAATAATAATAATAATAATGAACTTTATTAAAGTATCATGTCTTGTAGCTCAGGCACAGAACCTTACTTATTGGGGAGACTGGCATCTGACATCTGACTAATGAAAAAATACCTACACCAACATGAATCCAGTAAATTGAGGGGCAAACTAAATACAGGTTTGACTGGATCTGTTTTCGCTTACCAAGAGCATTGGTCTCATTCACCAACTGAACACTGATATCCTTGGTTACTATGCCAACAGATAGATCATTGGTTGAGGCCACGTCAAACAAGCACTCGTGATCATCTCCACATTGTTCTTCAGCCTCTTGCTTTAAACTGTCGTTATGCCACGTGATATTGTCCGCGAACATGGGCTCAAAGTCAGGCTTGGAAAAAGTATGCACACTTTCGTTTGGAGCATACGTGAACAATGATTGAGATTGGTTGATTTGCCCTAAAAGTATACCAATATAAGCATCTTGATTGGTATGAAATTGTCTGTATAGTTTTCTCAACTTTTTTATCAAATCACTTTCAAACGCGGCAACTTTATTGATTTTTAAGTCGTTCTTTTCAGTAGTGTTGACGGAATTTCGCTAACTGTTCCTAGTCAAAAGTTAAAAAGACCGTGGAAGAATCTATTATGGTATAGAGTGTTTTCACATGACTTCACGGTGGCCATATTGGTGTCCCAAAACAATGAAACGGCGGCCATGTTAGTGTCTTAAACCAATCCTGTGGGAGTTGAACTCTTTTCTTATGCAAACGCTTTCTTTTGTGCCAATAAATTAGCATAGACGCTGGCCACGTGATTGAAAACACTCTATTGTTAACCACCGAGAATTGTCTGGCCGCTAATTGTGGGTACATAATTTTTAACTTTTTTTTTTAAATCGGTTTTTGTCGACGTTGTAGTGATTAGGGTTAAGCACTGATAATAGTAATTAGGGTTATAGTGGTTAGGGTTAAGCATTGGCTCGAAATATTGGTATCGTGGTGTCGGCGATGGCTATCAGCCCCTACCCTTTCGCTCATAAAAATTAGAATTTCCTCTTCTTGTTATAATTGACAAGACGTTTGACTTTCACAAACACTTTCAGAAAATGGAAAAGACTTAGAAATTTCATTTTAGAACTTATGCGTTGTGATATTAGAACTAGGCGAAGCCTTTGAAAGAAATGGACCACAGAAAGCACTGTCGGTAGAGTGCTTGACCGCAGAGTGGTTACAAGGGCCGGACCAATACTTAAGGTCTTGAAATGACTGAGAAATTAAGGTACTTCCCTGCAAACGAGCATTTACGATTTTTATCATTTATGATCTTGATTCCCAGTTTTTAAGCTGTAAAGTCATTTCAGAGAACAAAAGATAAGCAATTAAATGCACTACTTACACTTAACGCCAAATTTGAAGTGAATCTCTCTTAAAGTTAAAGACGAAGGCAGCTCTGTCCCATCAGGCAAGGTGAAGTCGTCATTTGCATTATCATTCCATGTTCCTAGCAGCCCTTTTGTGGTATTTTTATAATCATCGCCAGGAGTTACAATAAAGGACATCATTTCCTTTTTCTCGCAGAATTTTACAGATGTTAGAGATGGAAAGGAAACCTCGAGACAGTTGTCTTCTGGTTTCGAGATGGAGAGATTGCTCCCAACGTTCACACTGTCATTGGTCAGACTGCTGTAATTACTGTAAATTGTGTGGTCTATCAAAATATCAATTCCACCTTTTAGGGTAAGAAAAAAAGAATGTTGCTTTAAAAAATGATGCTTGCACACTGTAATACTGGTGAGGTTTTTTTTGCCGTTGGAAGCTGCAATCCTGGTTTCCATATCATTGTTACGGTCACCTGCTAAGATCGATAAAACGTCCAGCGGTCTGAACAATCATGGCAAACGTAGCAGCCACGTTTGCTGCTAAGACAAAGAAACCATACTAACCACAGAACTAACGTCTGTCACAGCGATCATTGGCGCAACGATTACTGTCATTGTTTCCTTTTTTTATGCAGCTATTCCAATTTTTATATGGACACTAGGCTTTGCGAACCTCTTTTGGTAAAGATGATTGCCTTTTTCGGTGATGTTTGAATCAAATGTTTAGTCAAGTCCGCCGTGTGCGCTATATGAGTTGCATCCGTAACTATTCCGTATTATAGAAGGATTATAATAAGGATCTCTTCAACTGACTAGAGCCGGCGCGGACTCACTATTAAGCTGAACTTGTTGGGCAAAAGCAACTTGGTTAGTCTGTTTTTACAAATTTCACCATCGCCCCCGCACGATTTGTTTTCCGAAAATCTCACTGGCACTTCCATCACGAACAATCTGTCTTCCCCTAAATGCAGTGATTTTGTAACGCCCGCGTTATGTGTCTTTGACTCAAAAAAATTCCACAAGGACGCAAATGAAGTCCGGCATAAAGAATACACGTAATTTTTTCTTAATGTTTTGCGGGTAACAATGTCTATTGGTTTTTTGCTTAATTCTTACCTCCTTTCTTCACTCTTACTTCAACGGTACTCGTGCTTTCTTCTTTAGCAGCTCCAGCTGCAAAAATAGTGGCAGTAGTCGAGTTTCCCTGGGCCAGGCTTGTTCTGGCTTGCAGTTGAAAGGTTCCGTTTTGTGCATCGATCATCACATATTCACCGAGGCCATTAAACGTAAAATTTCCGCCATCAAGAGTCTTGAAATGAGGATCTCCCCAAAACCAACCTTTTAAATGGAAACGTCGAAACATTTAACGAAAGGATTACAACACTCGAGGTGATGAATCAGTTAGGTAATGCTCAATTCGGTCTTTCCATTCAAGACATTGGTTGCTTATCATTTACAAATAGTTTCTAGAAAATACGGTTGGAAAAAAGAATAAAACACGACTTTTTGGGCCGCTCCATCGAAGAAAAATTCAGGAGTAACGGATCATCTGATAAGGTAGTCCCGTTTTCCCGGACGGGATGGTCCAAACGGAAATTCGTGTTCCTTTTCTTCAAAGCCGTCTTTTATACAAGTTTCAGGCCTTTGAGGCCGTTTTTGGGAAACGTGAACGGAACTGATTTGTAAAAATGGCAAACGCGATTAAGGGAAAAATTTACCGGTTACTGTCCTAAATTTTGATTGCCATTTGAGCAACCGTTGACCGACCGGGCTGCCTTCGTAAGTGGTGAACAACCCTTTACTTGTTTCTTTTTTTCGTTTGTTGATCAGCCAGCCAGCCAGTCAGACAGCCAGCCAGTCAGTCAGTCAGTCAGTCAAAAAGGCATTCCAGAGTTAGTCGGTCAATCAATGATTTATTCGGTAAACGGCCAGCCCGTTTGTTCAGCCCAGTCCTCTTAGTCGTTAGGGTCAGTAGATTCATATAATTCATTGTTTCAGTCAGTTAGTCAGTGAGCTTCCGCAATGGATAATTTGGCTAGTCGATTTTCTTTTCATTAATTAGGACGGTGGGTCGGTCAGTCGGCCTGTCGATCGGTTAGCCTGCAGGTAACCCGGAGAGCATACTCGCAGGCTGTTGATCAGTAAGTCTCTCGATCGGTTGGTCCGTCGGCGAAGTGTTTCATCATGATCACTCGTGCAAAGGATACCGGTATATCATCCAGTCAGTAGGTTATGTGTTTGGCAAGGAGGAAAGAGAGCTTATTTTAGAGTATACGTACGTCTTCGTGGAGGTATATATCGCTGGCAGTCATCAGACGGGCGAAAAATGTAGAACAAATTACAGAATGGTATATCAACACAGCAATGTTTATAGGCCTGCTGGTCGTCGTAAACACTTTGATCACGATTCCACCCCCACCAATAATAATAATAATGTAGTTGCATTTTAACATGGCTTCCGTCTGGTGGTCCAATCTTAAGAGATGCCCAGTCTTGCCAATCCGTGGAATAACAGCAAAGTTGCCTCATGCTGAAATATACATATCCTCCATAAAAGTTATACCGAATATACTTTACTCGTCTGGATTCGAAGCACCAATCGGGCCAGGAATACTTTCGCCAGTCCCAGAAGAATCTTCTGTCAAACCAGGCTTGCCAACCTGAGCAAGGACAGGCCATGCTACTGTCCGACTTAACGAATCTGGCATGCCAATAGAGAAAGAGGATTTTCAATTGAAAGCGAGCCCAAGAGAGGCACCTTTCCAATGCTTTTTCTCCATCACTGTTCTCAATCCTCCAGAAGTACCTTCCCGTCAAGCCTGTGTTTCCTGCCCTCTTGTCCAGATCATACATTCCATACAAATTTCTCGAACTAAAAATAAATACGAAAAACACTTCAAAATTATTCTCGTTTGTTCTCAAACACAAATATTGTTTCTCAGTTTCAAGATTATTCCAAAGCCGTCGTTATTTCAACCCATTTTTGTTTTTTGCAGCGAGTAACAAAGCAAAAAGTAATGTACTATAGTTCAAGAGGACAGAGACGACGTTAGAGATTTTAAATTTCTTAACCCTACCCTTTCATGTTTAAATAGTGTTCGCCATTATCGCCTGCGTTCCACCCAGCAGCGGGAATTCCATACCAGTCTGTCCAGTACCGATAATAGTATCTGCAAAAAGAAGGTTAAATATGATACTTCAAAGTGCATAATTGATATCTGAAAACGTTTCATAAGTCAGAAAGGTCAATAACCAAAAGAAAAAGCAAACAATAATTTCATCACCTAACACCTTTCCACTCAGAAATGTACCACAACAAGTTAAACCCTTCCCCAATTTGTCCTTATCTTATATATTGTCATATTCTTCTTGTTCACTTCATTCCATTTTTTCCACCTTGTTGCAAGTTTTTCCCCTTCTTGTCGACCTGGATTTAGCGTGCACGCATTCCCTTAATTCTGGTTTCCATATGATCATCCGGATCGTCCCGATCGCCCCAGTCGTTTCAAAATATTTCGAGACGATCCCGACGACTGGGCGATTGGTAGTTTCCATATGATCGTCTCGATCGCCTCAAAGGCAAGAGAAGCGGGGTCGTCAGCGATGTCTCTGGGTCAGACAAAAGAATTTTTGCGCGTGTTTTGCAAACAAGCCACATAAATGGATGATTTTTATTCGTAAAGCGAACCTCGTATCTTGGTATTTGCTTTTTCTCTTGATTTTGCGGCATTGAGAAGCTAGAAGAGTTCCCCGAAGACATAGTATCTCTTCGAAAACTTGGTGTCACGGACTTTCTCTAATTTCAAATAACCCCCATACGCGCTGCGAACATTTTTGTATTATTTTTTCGGCTTCAGCGCCATCCGGGCCGAATTTTTATTCTCGATTACTGGAATAAAAGTGATGACCTCTGGGATAGCCTTCGATCGTCCTGATCGTCTCAGTCGTCTGAGAGCGTTTCCATATGATCGCTTCAAAATTTTCACGATCGTCCCGATCGTCGGGATAGAACTCAACTCTATCCAAGCGGTCGAGGTCGTCTCAGTCGTCCGGGTCGTCTGCGATCGTCTGGGTAGCGTTTCCATATGATCGTCCCGATCGTCTGAACATTTTTTGAGACGACTGGGACGATCGGGACGATCCGGACGATCATATGGAAACCAGACTTTAGACTGCTCAAGCGTTAACGAGCGTAAACTGAAGGCAACTAACGCAGAAAAGCCTCATATTGAAAATGGTTTATAGCCATCATACAACTCAGGGAAAGATCGAGCTCTAAGAGTGAAGTACTCTTGATCATGCTGAATTATTCCAAGGACACCGTCATCCATAGAGCTTTATTGTTGTCATTGTGTGTTGAACCGCTTAATTTATGATACCATGAGTATGATTACGAGAGAAATCCTGGCTAAATTTTGAATTTTTTGACAGAGTGTTCTTACTTGCCGCGTGTTTGATGGTTGTACTTACGGTAAGACTGGAGCAACCCATTGAATTCCTCCATGAGGATAATTGAACATCAAAAACGAGTTGAGGAAATCTGTAATGATGACTGCTTGAAAGGTGTTGGACTGTAAAAAAGCAATGTTGAGTCAGCGAAGGTAATAGAAATGGGAAGCACGCCATCTAGATATACCTTGAGAACAAGCTACCAATTATCTTTCATAGTTCTTGTTTCTCAACTGCCAAGAAAATGATCAACACAATGGTGATGATTGGAATTCTAATTTCCACACTTCTCGTTACAGCGATTAGAATTTTTATCATGTAAAAGCTAAGTAATTGTATTCACCTCTTATTAGTATTAATTCAAAATAATCCTGTGTTTTAAATCCCGAAAAATTTCGGCACGAGAGAAAGCTAACCAAAGTTGAAATTTTACTACAATCTTAACATAACAGAAATTGTCTTAGGAGAAAAGCTTCAATCGTCAAATATGTAGAAGTTAAAACATACCAGGGCGTACTGCTGTAGTTCGGAGCATGTTTTTGGGTTTGTCTGTTCTGAGCAGCGTACAAATTTTTGCGAAAAAAAGCATTATGACATTGTTCTGAACATGGCTAAAAAAAATGAGATCGTTGTCTTATGCAGTGGGTCATTCATGTTTCTTGTTTGTCCTAAGTAGGGTCCTCTGGGGGTTAAGATCGTCTACGCGAATATTTCATATTGGAAAATTAAAACTATCCTTTATTTTCAGAAACATACTCCATTACGGCAGTAAGCTTTTAATTACTTACCGAGGGACAATCAAGATTGGGTATACCCCAGTTGAACCAAGAGTAGTACCAATAAGGGTAGTAGACATAGGGACATAAGTTTTCCCAGGTTACAACCAGAACCCATTCCGCTTCAAAGGTGGAGAATTTTTCGCTATTGTCATACAGTCGAACATGTTTGGAGGCTTTGTCCAGAATTCTCCTTGTAGGATCAGTGACTTGACTGTAAACGTGATAATATACTTTTGAATATCCAGCTTTGAAAGCCAAATACTGGTCCGTGAGCGCCCAGAATGGAGCGATGATTGCATAATTTCGAAACCATCTATACACACCGAACTTTTGCGGCCACCAAAAGCTCCATTCATAATTCAGTTGTAATTTTCCATTGCGGCATATCTGCAAAATACAGTCGATAAAATTGCCTTACTTTTTCATATATAAGTTTCGATTTTTATCCCAGTTCTCTGGAATGTGCAAAAACAAAAATAAATGTGGATCGCCGAAAATATAAATCCTTAATTCACTTTAACCGCCACACAAAAATAAGAAAAACAGATTTTTCGCGGTCGTTGAAAGTCACTTTCTTTCCAATGGAGATAATAAATAAATAACTAAATAACTAAATAGATAAGTAAGTAAAACTGTTTCAATAAACAGTAGAAAAAGACCCACTTTGTATCCACTTTCAACATACTATAAAATTTATATGGCGATTAACAAAACTAGTTTCGTCTAACGACCTCTTTAGTTGATCGCCACGGTATCATGCATGCATATGCATGCATGCATGCATACAGACATACATACATACATACTATAATTGTCTCTTCCCCAACGGAGATTTTCAGAGACAGTAATTAAAAAAAATCTATAATATACTCGTAACATTTCAACAATAAGAACTATTTAATTAGCGTAAAATATCAATAAAAACTATAGAAAAGATTAAGTAAATATAGTACAAATACAATAAAAGGATAAAATGAGTCTAAAAAATATTGCAAATAGTAGAAGTCAATTTTAATAAAGTATCGAGACAAAATTACGTAAGAGGCTTAATTTAGGTATCGTTTAAAATGGCTCACTGATTTCCAAAGTTTAAGATCATTTGATAAAGAATTTCATAAGGTGACTCTTCTATAGTAAAAGAATCTTTGGCCGCTAAGTGGTTCTAAAAAGAGGAACTTCTTGATTTGCAGACTGTAACGTCGCATCGTCTGAACTCTGCATCCCGTCATGCACTTGAATGCCATTATGGCATCTCGCTAGTAGAGTAGCTCATTAACCGGCAACCAGCGCAATTCCTTTAAAGATGGAGTTATGTGGTCGAATCTCCTTTTCCGCTTACAATACGACAGCCGAAATTTTGGACTGCCTGTAACTGTTCGAGAGCTGTTACTCCAAACAGTGAAGCAATAGAACAGTTTACTAAAAAAAAATGTATTTATTATAGTAGTAAGAGATTGCCTGGCGAAAGAGTGCCTAGAACTTGCATAAATTTGTTTGAGAGGTGTTACTCCAAACAGTGGAGCAGTAAAACAGTTTACTAAAGACTAATGCAGTTGTCATAGTAGTAAGAGACTGCTTGCCGAAAGAGTGCTTACTTCGATTAATCTGAGCGAGACGTGACATAGACGATGAAACAGGTTGTATTACTTGGTCATTAAAAGTTAGATTTCAGTCCAAAATAAAACCGAGGTCTATAGCAGTTGTTGCAAGGTACAAGCTCCTTCCCAAGAAGGGACAGATGAAAATCATTTACTTTTGCAATATTTTGTCTGCTTTAAGAACTCACTAAGTTCGTCTTGTTTGGGTTTAATAATAGTTGGTTGTCAAAGCACCAGTTCCGGATTTTGAGCAAATCCTGGATTCATTCTACTTCTGACTGGGGTACAAAGGATAACAAGAGTTTCGTACTGTCAACATAGCATTGTGGGGTGCAGTGCTGCATGACCTATGTAAGGCTGTTAAGGTAAATACTGAACAAGAGCGACGCAAGGATACTTCCCTGAGGTGCACCGTTAGTTATTTGCACGCGGTCTGACAGAGTAGTGTTGATGGGTACGACTTGACATCGGGACGACAGATAACTCTGGAACCACTGCTTGGTGGTGGAAGATGCACCAACATCCTAAAGTTTGCCCAGTAGAGTTCCATGGTGTAAGCTAAAGCCTTACTCATATCGAGAAGAACTATTTCGGTTAAGTGTTTGTCGCCCATAGCGCGTAGTATCTGATCGGTAGTTTGAATCAAAGTGGTCTCATTTGTGTGGTTTTGTTTATTTCCGCTCTGTTTCGGGGTCAAATGTTCCTTTGAGACTTGATAAGTGGTAAATTGGTTATGAGCCACTCTCGCGCACACTTCTGACAAAGCTGACAAAAGTGAAATTGGCCTATTGTTATTGGGTACCAGGTGATTGCCACTTTTAATGATGGGTGTCACCTCAACCAGCTTCCCCGTTTCTGGGAGTGTAATGGTGGCGAAGGACGTGTTAATGATAGACGTGATAGAAGGCAGTATTAAAGGAAGACAATCTTTAATTACTCGTACCGGAATTTTTTCCATGCCATGTGCTTTGTGTGTTGTCATTGAATTAACAGTTGCTTCTACCTGTTTGTTTTCTACAGCGTATAAAGTGAATTGCTCTGATGTCGCGTAAGTTCTTGGAGTGAATGCGGTATTTTTGAGCTCATCATCAAATTTTGACGCTAATTCAGTGATCTCCTTTACAGTATTTCCGCCGACATTTGCCACCGCTTTTTCATTTTTGGCCGTAAATTCGTTGTGATTGTGACTTGTTCGGTTTGCATAAGTGAATTGTTTTCCAAATAGAGTTCGTACTGTTTTTGTTATTATTAATCTGCTCCATCACAAATTCCCTTTCCGCAACTCTAATTTCATGTTTGAACTCTCTTTGAAAATTTCTTCGCAAACATTTCTTTCTTTCTCTCGCGTTTAAAACTTCTCAACTGACATGCTCTTTACAAATCAAATGCTCCTAGTGCAACAAACTCAGTGAGCGAAATCACCAGGGTGTACAACCTCTCCTCTTTTTGAGCCGCAGTGTGGATTCGCTTATTTTTACGTTCCCTTCTGATTAACAAGGACGAAAAAGGAGCCAAGGCCAACGGAATAAAGTCGACATCTACTTGAACTAATAGGAAGCTTAGGCAACGACGACGGTAGTTAAAACGTCGTTCAAACTTTATCTCGTCTACATGTACTTAGACACTTTCAATTTGTCAAATGAGGACGATTCCTCCTGGAGTTGAATTCTTAACTGAGGACTTTATCCACGTTTAAAAAGACTGAGAAAGAAAAAATTATTGTCGACTATTTACCTCCTCGATAAAAAGTCGCATTGGGAGGTTTCACGTCGTAGTCGCGCAGTGAGCATCAACGAAATACCCTAAAAGCGTGATGCAAGTGCAGAGTTGTTGTTTTCCTTAAAAACCATTTGTTTTTTGACGTTGTCGTTGCCGTCGTCGATGTGTTTCGTTTAGCTCCCTAATACTCTAAGAGCCAGGGAAGCTATTCTGGGTCAAAATATTTAGCGGATAAATCGGTGCAGGCATTATTTTAAAGATAAACAACAGAGATATTTTTAAATTCCTCCTACCGAGCTAGTAAAATAGGCTTTTGAATTCTACACCTCTGATCTCTATTTCGGGGGCTTAACAAGTCCCTGTTTCGTACGCGTTATTTCCATTATCTAAACGCTGGAAACAAGCGAACTTGCACTAGAAGTGGGCTAACGTTTTTCAAAGTCACAACTTCAACGCATCCAGTCTTCGGCCACCTATGCCCTTTCCCTGGCTTTTCCGTTTTTGTCGGTGTGTTGTTTTACGATTTTAGCTCAAGTCAGTCTGAGTCAATAGGGACCTTAAGCAACACGACGACGACGGCAGTGAAAACTTCGCTAAAAAAATGAATTTGCCTTCCTTGAAGCTCCCTTTTAATATGATCTGCTGGCCTGAAACTCATCATTAGTATTTCTATGGCCCTTCTCTACTTCCAATAAAGACGAAGGTATCCTCTATTTGAAAAGAAGATCAGTCGCACTCTGAAAAACAGTCAACGTCTGGCTGCTTTCTGGGAAATTGGGACTTTAACTTCCCCGTCTTAGTTTATTATTTGTCTCCCCGACTGGTCATCACTTGTGCTAAGCTAGAAGCTTGAGACTTAAATAAAGTTATTATTGTTATCATTATTATTATTATTACATATTAATGAACCACACTTACATGTAATTTGTAATGCCTCTTACTGAAGAATGGAAATCCAAAGCGATCTACTTTGAGTTCCAAGCAGTGGCCATAGTAGTAATAGTAGGAGTCACCAAGACGAAACTCGCTATCACCGTTGTCCAAACCATAGGGATACATGTTGCTCTGGACTGAAAATAAAAATTGTACTTATACACTGAAACATCAAGTTATGTAGATCAAAACACGATATATCTATATCTATCTATATATATAATATATATATCTGTCTGGGTTTGCTGAAACGTGGCTAAAGAAATTTCAAGTGCATATTTTAACAATTTGATATCTAAGTCGAAAAGTTACTAGCTGAGTGTAACGTCCAGAAATTATAACCTTTTAGTCAGTCAAACCATGAGGTCCAGAGCTAAGTGTCTGCCGAAGACAGATTAAGAATCCACGATCTTTGAACACAGAATAGTCTTTCTAAGACAAAATTAGCAAAACTAAACACTCACGAAGCGTTTTTATGCTTGGCACAAAGTCTTCTGGTAACACGAGCTCAACCACATTTTTTACCTGAGTTTTGTCTCTCAACGCCATCGTTAAATCACAATAAATGATATTACAATCTTTGAGCACAGAATAGGCTTTCTAAGACAAAATCACCTAAACTAAAGACTCGCGAATCGATCACGATGTGTTGTATTAAATGCTTGGTACAAAGTATTATGCTAACACGAGCTCAACCACATACCTGAGTTTTGTATGTCAACGCCTTCGGCAAATCACACAATAAATCACTTAGCTTTCGGAGCAATGATAACACCCTTGAAAAACACTGATAATATTCCGTCGTAATATTTTCGTCAAATGACTCAGAAAAGCTCTCGCGTTCATGTTCTCAACATAAAACACACGTAAACACTAACACAGTCGATTTTTACGACATCCCGCATGAACCCCAGGTTTTTTTAAAAAGGACAGATGAAGGGCCCGTTTGTAACTAAGTCTCTGGCCTGGTGAGAAATCAGCTCAACTTTTCTCTCTCCGAAGAGACTTGACCCCTAGAACTTTTTTTCTGCAGAGGCCAGAGACTCGTCACCACCCAGAACAAAGCTCTCAACATCGATACCTTTCCGTCTCGAGACCGAGATCAGTGTTTCACCCGTAAAACCAAATGAAACAAAATACGGTAAGATATTGGACAAGGACGACTTTGCCAATCGTGAGACTTGTTACTTCATAATATAACGCTTAATGATGCCTTCCGGAAAACTTTGCTCCAGGTAGCTAAGAAGAAATCTAGAAAATTAAGTCAGAATGTTGGGAAAATTAAAATCAGGATGTTTGAAAAAAGATCCTGCAGGTATCTTTTTGCAAATTCCGACAAATGTATATTGAAAGATTTAGTTTGATCAGACTTACAGCTAGAGCAGCTCTTCCCTACAAAGAGAGGGGCGCATAAGCAATTGTAGTCATTCACTCCGTCAATGCAAGTTCCACCGTTAAGACACGGGTTTGGATAACAGTCGTCGGTGTCTACAAGGAGAAACAGAGATTTGAAAACCATTACGGTGATAAATGCACGTAAATCTTACAAACTGATATGAATACTGAGATTCAGTGATATTTTTAAACTTACTATTAGAGCAGTTCTTCCCTACAAAACCAGGCACGCATGTGCAGTTGTATTCATTCACTCCGTCTATGCAAGTCCCATTGTTTAGACACGGGTTTGGATAACAGTCGTCAGTGTCTAAGGAGAAACAGAGATTTGAAAACCATTAAGGTGATGAGTGGACGTAAATCTTACAAACTGATATGGATACTGAGATTCAGTGATATCATTAAACTTACTATTAGAGCAGTTCTTCCCTACAAAACCAGGCACGCATGTGCAATTGTAGTCATTGACTCCGTCTATGCAAGTCCCATTGTTTAGACACGGGTTTGGATAACAGTCATCAGTGTCTGAGAAGAGAAGGGCATGGTAAGGATTGACGATAATAAAATATCCATATCTCTTCACGGAAAACATAATTATGCAAGAATTAGATTTTGCATGAATTGAAGGGAATCAGTTTTTTCCACATTTGCACTTCAGAAGCGAAATTCTTTTGAAACCAATCTTGGCCAAATTATGTAATGTCCAAGGCATATGTATAGAGGGATGGTCCTTTTAAGTTAAAAAAGAGGTAAGGAAACTTCATAACTGTAATTTATGCAAAATTACTTTTCCAAAAGGAACGAGCGAGGTAGTGCGCCGGTTTACTTGAAATATGATTACCATTCTCTGTTCACAAGTCCGAAAACTCAATATGTACCCAAAGAATTGATTTTAAAAGACTTACTATTTGAACAATTCTTCCCTACAAAGCCAGGCACGCATGTGCAGTTGTAGTCATTCACTCCGTCTGTACATGTTCCGTTGTTCAGACACGGGTTTGGATAACAATCATCAGTGTCTGAGAGAATAGTTAAAATAAACTGATAGACTTGGCGACCATCAACGATTATAAACTGCAGCAATTGACAAGAATTATCTTTTGCATGAAGCGATTTATATTCTTTATTGGTGAAGCGTAAGACACATACTGTTGTTGTAACTGAGAAGCTTTTCCAGATAAGTAATGAACCAATCAGATGAATTGAGTCGAATTTTCCCCCATGGATGAATAGTGTTTCCTATTCTTTTATGGAAGAGAGGGATAGAAGAGTGAATATTCGTACTGGGGAAAAAATATTTGGTACTGGGGAAAGAGCTTTTTTGGAGAAAGGAATGTGAATGCGCCTACTACACTTAGAATACGATCATGTCTCCAGTTGAGCTAAAATGTCTGTCTGAATTTGCAAAAAGGTACATACAAACCTTTTCGCTTGACCTGCACGCATCCAAACCTCTCATTTCATTGGTCCCTATAACCTGCACTACCTATTGTTTTCAGGGATAGGGGCATTGTTATGTCACCACCCCTATTGTTTTCCCAGCCAATCACAAAACGTTTTTGGAATAGGTGCAGGTCGGCCCGAAATTTCAAGTGCTTTTTAATGATTTGATCCTTGAGGCGAATGAAAAGTAAATGAAAGTCTTTAGTTAGGGCTTACAACCACAACTTTATTGCTGGAAACATACGGAAAATTGCTCTCGGTGAAAGCGACAGAATTTTGCAATGAAATCATTAACAACATTTGTAAAGCACACAAAATATGACCTTTCAGTCGCTCATAGCAAGATGCCCGACGAGACAGACCTAGTGATCCACCCTCTTTGAGCCCTGAATTGGTTTCCTAAGACAAAATCATCTAGACCTAACAGTCTCGAAGCATTTCTATACTTAGCCCAAGTATTCCACTAACACGAGCTCAACCACATACCAGAGTTTTGTCTGTCAACGCCTTCGGCAAATCACACAAGAAATCACTTAGCTTTCACGGAAACGGTGACTACCTCCGAAAAACAATCGTAATATTTCCACGGGCAAAAATATCGTCAAATGACTCAGAAAAACTCTCGCCTTCTCCACATAAAACACACGTAAACATTTCTGACGCAGTCGATTTATTCGAGATCCTGGATGTACCCCAGCGTTTTTAAAAAGTGCCGATTAAGGGCCCGCCTTTAAAACGATGATTTTTAACTTAGTCTTTTTAACCCTGCAGGTACATTTTTGCAAAACCCGACAGATGTACATTGTAAGATTTAGTTTGATCAGACTTACTGTTGGAGCAGTTCTTCCCTACAAAGCCAGGAACACATGAGCAATTGTAGTCATTCACTCCGTCAATGCATGTTCCATTGTTAAGACACGGGTTTGGATAACAGTCGTCAGTGTCTAAGGAGAAACAGAGATTTGAAAACCATTAAGGTGATGAGTGGACGTAAATCTTACAAACTGATATGGATACTGAGATTCAGTGATATCATTAAACTTACTATTAGAGCAGTTCTTCCCTACAAAACCAGGCACGCAAGTGCAATGGTAGTCATTGACTCCGTCTATGCAAGTCCCATTGTTTAGACACGGGTTTGGATAACAGTCGTCAGTATCTAAGGAGAAACAGAGATTTGAAAACCATTAAGGTGATGAGTGGACGTAAATCTTACAAACTGATATGGATACTGAGATTCAGTGATATTATTAAACTTACTATTAGAGCAGTTCTTCCCTACAAAACCAGGCACGCATGTGCAATTGTAGTCATTGACTCCGTCTATGCAAGTCCCATTGTTTAGACACGGGTTTGGATAACAGTCGTCAGTGTCTAAGGAGAAACAGAGATTTGAAAACCATTAGAAGATAAGGTGTCCATATCTTCACATAGCGTTCATGACAGAGCCAAGGCAGTAGCTGAGATTCTTTTGGAATTTCATCTAATAATTAGATGAATTTCCAAAAGAATCTCAGCATTACATTACATTACATTTTCCCTCTTGCCGATATGACCGATATGAATTATTCATATCGGTCATATCGGGAAGAGGGAAAATGTAATGTTGAAACTGAACATGCTGAAAGTAGCCTGAAGTTTTAATTTGAAATGCAGAGGTGTGTGATTTGAATTTTTTTAAATATTCATAGAGAGAGTGCCCGTTCCAGTTATGAAAGAGCTCAGGACATTGAAAAATGATTTGTAAGGTATGGAGAGCAACTTGTCCCGCAGAAATCAATGTTATCAGTGTGCGCAAATACACTTGGAAAATGGTGATAAATGCACGTAAATCTTGCAAACTGATATTGATACTGAGATTTGGTATTTTTTAAACTTACTATTGGAGCAGTTCTTGGCAAAGGCGACAGAATTTTGCAATGAAATCATTAACTACATTTGAAAAGCACAGTAAATATGACCTTTCAGTCGCTCATACCACGAGGCTCACAGTGGCCGGAGGGGTGCTGTTAGATTAATAGTAAGTGAGAAACTCATGACAGTCTATCTACTGCAGCGTATTCAGTAAATATTCGGTAAAAAATACACAAAAAATGACAATAGTAATAATAAAAAACACGCTCCATGCTCCATGCTCGGTAAAGGTACGGTATATGAGAGAAATTTCTTTGGCAATTTTTTAGCTAATACAGTCCCTGAGATATAATTATCTTAGAACAGAAGTTCTAACAAGTTAATCAGGCCATTTTATTGTAGTTCGAAGAGCTCATTAAATAGAGGTTCTGCTAAGGAGAACTTGTTCCGCCTGGTGTTATTCGAATAGGCCACTCGCACCAAGAGGTCACGTGACCAATGCTTCCTTTAAACAATGAGTTGGAATCTTGCTGATGCCAAAAATTGACAGAGCACATAAAAATTATTTTGAACCCAAGCGTAATAAAAGTCCTATCTGTAATAACATTTATACCCAAGTGTAATAAAGGCCGTATTGTAATAATTAGCACTGAAAGCGGTAATATGCCAACAACAAAGTATGACCAATAAGAGATAAAAACTGGAAAGTCACGTGAACATTCAGAGACCAACACCTCTTATTTAATTTTTTCTTCATAGGTTCCACGTCACTGTCAAAGTAGGCATACACTCATAGTAGTATTAGTTTAACAGCCGCAGGACATTGAAAAATAAGGCTGTTGCCACTTGAAAATACTGCTTTACGGCGCTAAGTTCAGAATCGAGAATAACCTAAAGTGGGTCAGGACTAAAGGAAACGTGTTCGATCTGCCGTTCTTGAGACTATTATTCAGGGCACGAGGAACTGAAATTCTGTCTTCATGTCTTTTGCATATTATTCATGAAACAACCATTAACTACTCACCTATTGAGGTAGACATGCTAATGGATAAAGAGACGCTTTTGGATGGGCTTATCGATAAGGAAGCACTTCCACTTTTACTGAACGATCCTGATTGACTTGTAGACGGGCTTGTCGAAAATGATGTGCTGGCAGTTTGGCTTGGAGAAGTAGAGACACTAGTTGACGCACTTATAGAGGTGGAGATCGACACACTGTTCGATGGTGAGGCAGAAACACTTATCGAGACACTACTTGACACACTACCAGAGATGGGAATTGACACGCTGGTCGAAGTGGAGGCTGAGACACTTGTTGATAGACTGGTCGAACCACTAGATGAGGTAGAGGCTGACAAACTTGGCGACAAACTTGTCGACATGGAGGCTGACAGACGTGCCGATATACTATTTGACACGCTAGCAGAGGTAGAAGTCGATAGACTCGGTGACAAACTTGTGGATAGGGATACCGACTCACTGGTTGACACGCTATTATAGATGGAGGTAGAAACACTCAGCGACGCACTGGTTGATGGTGAGGCCGAGACACTTACAGAAACGCGAGTTGACACGCTAGCAGAGGTGGAGGTCGAAGCACTGTTTGAGAAGCTAGGAGAGGTAGATGTCGACATAGTTGGCAACACACTTGTCGAAACAGTAGCAGAGGTGAAGGTCGAAAAACTGGTGGACCTGGATGTTGAAACACTTGCTGCGACGCTGATTAACGCAGAGGTTGAGGTCAAAACACTTTGGAACAAACTGGTTGATGTTGAGGCCGACACACTTGTATATAAACTGGTTGAACCGCTAGATGAGGAAGAGGCTGAAAAACCTGTCGACATGGAGGCTGATACACTGGGTGACAAGCTAGCAGAGTTAGAGGATGAAAAACTTGGTGATAAACTTGTCGATATAGAGGCTAATACACTGTTTGACAGGCTAGCAGAGCCAGAGGTTGACAAACTTGGTGATAAACTTGTTGATATAGAGGTCGATACACTGTTTGACACGCTAGCAGAGTTAGAGGTGGACAAACTTGGTGATAAACTTGTCGATATAGAGGCCGATACACTGTTTGACACGCTAGCAGAGCCAGAGGTTGACAAACTTGGTGATAAACTTGTCGATATAGACGTCGATACACGGTTTGACGAGCTACCATAACCAGAGGTTGACAAACTTGGTGATAAACTTATCGATATAGAGGTCGATACACTGTTTGACACGCTAGCAGAGTTAGAGGTTGACAAACTTGGTGATAAACTTGTCGATATAGAGGCTGATACACTGTTTGACACGCTAGCAGAGCCAGAGGTTGACAAACTTGGCGATAAACTTGTCGATACAGAGGACGATACACTGTTTGAAACGCTAGCAGAGTTAGAGGTCGACAGACTCAGCGACAAACTTATCGATAAAGAGGCCGATACGCTGTTTGAAACGCTAGCAGAGTTAGAGGTTAACAAACTTGGTGATAAACTTGTTGATATAGAGGCCGATACACTGTCCGACACGCTGGCAGAGTTAGAAGTCGACAGACTCGGCGACAAAATTATCGATATAGAGGCCGATACACTGTTTGACACGCTAGCAGAGCCAGAGGTTGACAAACTTGGTGATAAACTTGTCGATATAGAGGCCGATACACTGTTTGACACGCTAGCAGAGCCAGAGGTTGACAAACTTGGTGATAAACTTGTCGATATAGAGGCCGATACACTGTTTGACACGCTGGCAGAGCCAGAGGTTGACAAACTTGGTGATAAACTTGTCGATATAGAGGCCGACACACTGTTTGACACGCTAGCAGAGTTAGATGTTGACAAACTTGGTGACAAACGTGTTGATATAGAGGCCGATACACTGTTTGACACGCTAGCAGAGCCAGAGGCTGACAAAGTTCGTGATAAACTTGTTGATATAGAGACACTGTCTGACAAGCTAGCAGAGTTAGATGTTGACAAACTTGGCGATAAACTTGTCGATATAGAGGCCGATACACTTTTCGACACGCTAGCAGAGTTAGAGGTTGACAAACTTGGTGATAAACTTGTCGATATAGAGGCCGATACACTGTTTGACACGCTAGCAGAGCCAGAGGTTGACAAACTTGGTGATAAACTTGTCGATATAGAGGCCGATAAACTGTTTGAAACGCTAGCAGAGTTAGAGGTTGACAAACTTGGCGATAAACTTGTCGATATAGAGGCCGATAAACTGTTTGACACACTAGCAGAGCCTGAGGTTGACAAACTTGGTGATAAACTTGTCGATATAGAGGCCGATAAGCTGTTTGACACACTAGCAGAGCCAGAGGTTGAGAAACTTGGCGATAAACTTGTCGATACAGAGGACGATACACTGTTTGAAACGCTAGCAGAGTTAGAGGTCGACAGACTCAGCGACAAACTTATCGATAAAGAGGCCGATACGCTGTTTGAAACGCTAGCAGAGTTAGAGGTTAACAAACTTGGTGATAAACTTGTTGATATAGAGGCCGATACACTGTCCGACACGCTGGCAGAGTTAGAAGTCGACAGACTAGGCGACAAAATTATCGATATAGAGGCCGATACACTGTTTGACACGCTAGCAGAGCCAGAGGTTGACAAACTTGGTGATAAACTTGTCGATATAGAGGCCGATACACTGTTTGACACGCTAGCAGAGCCAGAGGTTGACAAACTTGGTGATAAACTTGTCGATATAGAGGCCGATACACTGTTTGACACGCTGGCAGAGCCGGAGGTTGACAAACTTGGTGATAAACTTGTCGATATAGAGGCCGACACACTGTTTGACACGCTAGCAGAGTTAGATGTTGACAAACTTGGTGACAAACGTGTTGATATAGAGGCCGATACACTGTTTGACACGCTAGCAGAGCCAGAGGCTGACAAAGTTCGTGATAAACTTGTTGATATAGAGACACTGTCTGACAAGCTAGCAGAGTTAGATGTTGACAAACTTGGCGATAAACTTGTCGATATAGAGGCCGATACACTTTTCGACACGCTAGCAGAGTTAGAGGTTGACAAACTTGGTGATAAACTTGTCGATATAGAGGCCGATACACTGTTTGACACGCTAGCAGAGCCAGAGGTTGACAAACTTGGTGATAAACTTGTCGATATAGAGGCCGATAAACTGTTTGAAACGCTAGCAGAGTTAGAGGTTGACAAACTTGGCGATAAACTTGTCGATATAGAGGCCGATAAACTGTTTGACACACTAGCAGAGCCTGAGGTTGACAAACTTGGTGATAAACTTGTCGATATAGAGGCCGATAAACTGTTTGACACACTAGCAGAGCCTGAGGTTGACAAACTTGGTGATAAACTTGTCGATATAGAGGCCGATAAGCTGTTTGACACACTAGCAGAGCCAGAGGTTGAGAAACTTGGCGATAAACTTGTCGATACAGAGGACGATACACTGTTTGAAACGCTAGCAGAGTTAGAGGTCGACAGACTCAGCGACAAACTTATCGATAAAGAGGCCGATACGCTGTTTGAAACGCTAGCAGAGTTAGAGGTTAACAAACTTGGTGATAAACTTGTTGATATAGAGGCCGATACACTGTCCGACACGCTGGCAGAGTTAGAAGTCGACAGACTAGGCGACAAAATTATCGATATAGAGGCCGATACACTGTTTGACACGCTAGCAGAGCCAGAGGTTGACAAACTTGGTGATAAACTTGTCGATATAGAGGCCGATACACTGTTTGACACGCTAGCAGAGCCAGAGGTTGACAAACTTGGTGATAAACTTGTCGATATAGAGGCCGATACACTGTTTGACACGCTGGCAGAGCCGGAGGTTGACAAACTTGGTGATAAACTTGTCGATATAGAGGCCGACACACTGTTTGACACGCTAGCAGAGTTAGATGTTGACAAACTTGGTGACAAACGTGTTGATATAGAGGCCGATACACTGTTTGACACGCTAGCAGAGCCAGAGGCTGACAAAGTTCGTGATAAACTTGTTGATATAGAGACACTGTCTGACAAGCTAGCAGAGTTAGATGTTGACAAACTTGGCGATAAACTTGTCGATATAGAGGCCGATACACTTTTCGACACGCTAGCAGAGTTAGAGGTTGACAAACTTGGTGATAAACTTGTCGATATAGAGGCCGATACACTGTTTGACACGCTAGCAGAGCCAGAGGTTGACAAACTTGGTGATAAACTTGTCGATATAGAGGCCGATAAACTGTTTGAAACGCTAGCAGAGTTAGAGGTTGACAAACTTGGCGATAAACTTGTCGATATAGAGGCCGATAAACTGTTTGACACACTAGCAGAGCCTGAGGTTGACAAACTTGGTGATAAACTTGTCGATATAGAGGCCGATAAGCTGTTTGACACACTAGCAGAGCCTGAGGTTGACAAACTTGGTGATAAACGTGTTGAAATTGAGGCCGATGCAGTGTTTGACACGCTAGCAGAGCCAGAGGTTGACAAACTTGGTGATAAACCTGTTGATATTGAGGCCGATAGACTGTTTGACACGCTAGCGGAGTTAGAGGTTGACAAACTTGGTGACAATCTTGTCGATATAGGGGCTGATTCCTTGTTTGACAAGGTAGCAAAGGTAGAGGTAGTTAGACTCGGCGACAAACTCGTGGATAGGGATACCGACTCACTGGTTGATACGCTAGTATAGATGGAGGTAGAACCATTCGGCGACACACTGGTTGATGCTGAGGCCGAGACGCTTGCAGAAACGCTAGTTGACATGCTAGCGGAGGTTGAGGTCGAAGCACCGTTTGAGACGCTGGGAGAGGCGGAGGTCGACAGACTTGGGGACACACGTGACGAAACAGTAGCGGAGGTGGAGGTTGACACACTGATGGATGTGAAGCTTGAGACACTTGCTGAGGAACTGGTTGAGAAGCTAGCATAGGTTGTCGATGTGGTGTCTGAAAGATATGAGGAGACGTAGATTTAGAATAAAATAAAAAGGTGATTCCTTATTTTCTGTGATCTACCAATGTATAGACGTAAGGCCTATGACAAAGAGAAATTGTTTTTATTGTTGATTGGGTCTGCGCATAGGTTCAGTGAGAATTTTTATGAGATCATTCTGGATTCGAGAAATTGAAGATGTTAGGCCAAGCTATCAAAAAGTAAGACAATTATACGAAAATTTGTTCTATTTACTTGGATCACGCAGAAACAATTATCGAACAGACGGCCCTACGACTTCACGAGCTATTCTGTTCGTTCTGTAGCTTGCAAATGGATGGGATTTTGCCGTATCTTTACGCTATTACTTTCTAACCGGTCATAATCAGTTATACTGTATTACCGTATTACCGATCACATACATGTAAGAAAACTATCTCGTAGAGTAGACGCATTTGACGCCGCGCTTCGGATATTATTTTAATGCTAGTGGTATCCACAATCAGTGTTTGTGAGAGCAAGACGTACAAGTTGATGTGTGACCTTCTAGTCCAAGCATCCGGAAGAAAAACCGTACCAGGAACTGGTAAAACTTGTACAATTTCCGACGGCTTTGGTGTTGCAGCGTTAAAGAAATGAGTTGGCCGAACACTATGAACATGGAAATACTCTTGAGACAATGCTGACAGACAGGATTGTGTGTGGAATACGGAATTAGAAGATATAGCAACGTCTGCCTTTGAAATCGAAATTTGCGACTTTTATGTTCCCCATATAATTCAATTTGTTTTCCCTACAAAAGATTTGTGTTCACTCTCTGAAGAGACGATTGCTACTCCCAAGAGAGTTTGAAAAGAATTCTTATGCAAAATTTTGTGGGGAAAACAAACTGCATTATGGGGAACGTGAAAGTCGAAAATTGATCTCCCAAAAGCCATATAAACAGCAACAGCCATGAAAAAAATATGAAAAAACGTCAAGAATCGAAGTGGAGTGGGTAAACAAGGTAACGGTACGGCAAAACGGAAACATGTGTTCCTGATGTTTATTCCGGGATTCCTGTTAATACATACAGCTTGGACAGGTATCACATACGGACACTTTTGCCTGGCCTTTTCTTTCGTAAACGATTGCAATTTTAACGTAAGGCAAAGAGTTAAATTTTGAATAGTCTTAGAAAGAACCAAATTTAAGCCCAAGTTGACTTTACTTTAAAAGTATAGGCAAGGCTATGTTCACTTGTTATAGGTACATCAATAATGAAAGGCAGTTAACAGGAGCGTTTAGTATAATTGTATTTAATGTTTTCGGAGTTTTGGAGATCAGTGTCCTGGTGCAGTGGTACAGGGAAGAGAGATAAGCTCACGAAAGGCACCGATTTCATTCTGGTTTTTTTACTAGAAACTTTTTTTTTAAAAATGGCAATAACCTTTTAAGAAAGCTTAGGGAAATGCACTTCGGCTTGCCCCTTGGCGTCCTCTCTGGCTCTACTATGATTTTTCTTTGATGAATGAACTATAATGCAACGAAGGACACAATGACGTTTCAGAGGTACTTCACTTACTAACTGTCTTCTGCGAGTTCTGTATTTTCATTACATGACGTTCATGAATTTCGGTGAATTTTTGACTGCTTTCTAGATGTTAAAAACTGAACAAAACAGCTTGAATACGCCCGCTAGAAAAGCTGATTAAAAAGGAATGGAATAGCGTAAGGACACTGGACATCCTGTTACTGTCATAATAACGCAATCTTCGAGCTAGTAGTTGCTCTTTTGTCTTATATATATATATTATCCATAAAAAGCCGTCGAAATGCAGGTAATAAGTAGATTTAGAATGACAACGCGACGGCAAATGAGAATGCGAAAGCGCACGGAATGCAATGAACGCGACTTTCGGTGCTTAACTTCCTGCTCCGATAATTTTGGAGTTCGCTCTGATTTGAATGCACCCAGTCTTGAAAATTTATGTATAGAGATTCGGAAACCAAACTCCAGGCCATTTCTGATAGCCACTTGGTACAGACCTCCTTGCTCCTCAATTGATTTATTTTTACATTACGAATCATTTCTTGAGAAATTAGATTCCCTCGGCCTAGAATATTATCTGCTAGGTGATTTAAACTGTAACCTGGCCTCTGCACAATATGATTTAAATACTCGACGCTTATGTGAAATTTCTGATTTATTTGGGCTTCAACAGCTTATAACTGAACCTACTCGCATAACGGAATCCTCTTCAACATTAATTGATTTAATTTATACAAACTATACTGACAGGGTAGTCTGTTCCGGAGTCTCTCATATTGTTATCAGCGATCATAGCCTTATTTACGTTTATAGGAAATTATCTCTCACTTTTCCTTCAAAAGGGCACTCAACCATTTCTTATAGAAATTTCCAAAATTTTAATAGAGAGAGTTTTCGTAACGATATCGCTCAGCAAGACTGGTCCTGTAATGTTTCTGAAGATCCAAATGTTTTGTGGACTGACTGGAAAACGAAGTTTTTGGATATTGTTAATATTCATGCGCCACTCCGAACTAGACGTACTAGAACAAATAAAGCACCCTGGATCAATTCAGAATTAAAGAAAGGCATGCGTGATCGTGATGCTGCCAAAAGAAAAGCAATTACATCGAATGATCCACACGATTGGAAAAGGTACAAAAAGTTGCGCAATATAATAAACAATGACATCAAAATTTCTAAAGCATCTTATTATTCTAATGCATTTATTCAATCTAAGGGTAATCCTCGAAAAACGTGGCAAACCTTTAATGAGCTTACATCCCGTCGTGTGAATAATACAACGGTGAAAGAACTGAAATTGAATGATACCATTATCTCTAATTCTAGTGAGCTTTCTGATGCTTTTAATGACCATTTTTCAACAATTGGGCCCAGACTTGCTAATGAAATACCTCTAACTGCTGAAAATAATTCAAGTTATATCAATAATATAAAGGTAAATAACAACAATTTCAGCTTCTCCTCGACTAACTGCAGCATTGTTTTCTCACATCTAAACAAATTATGTAGATCTAAAGCAACTGGTCTTGATAATATTTCTGCTAAAATTGTACGTGAATGTGCTGATCTTATTTCAGTTTCACTATGTGATCTCTTTAATAAATCTTTAGTCTCTGGTATATTTCCTGATGATTGGAAATGTGCTAGAGTTACTCCGTTGTTCAAGGAAGGTGAGCCATCTGATCTGAATAATTATCGACCTATTTCAGTCATTTCCGTTATAGCTAAAGTGTTTGAAAGGATTGTTTATGATCAGTTGTATAACTTTTTGACCAATGAAGATATCATTTCTAATCATCAATCGGGTTTTCGCTCGTTACACTCAACTGCAACTGCCCTTCTGGAAGCTACAGATAATTGGGCCTTTAATATTGATGGTGGCAATGTTAATGCTGTGGTTTTCCTCGATTTAAAAAAGGCTTTCGACACCGTTGACCACGATATCCTTCTAGCTAAAATGAACCTTTACGGAATACAAGGTACAGCTCTTGATTGGTTTAGGTCGTATTTAACTAATCGTACACAACGATGTCTTGTTAACGGTTCTCTTTCTAGAATCTGCTCTCTTAAATGTGGGGTACCGCAAGGAACAATCCTTGGCCCCCTTTTATTTCTTATTTATATTAATGACTTGCCAAACTGCCTTACTTCGTGCCAGCCTAGAATGTATGCCGATGACACCCACATTACTTATGCTGGCGTTGATGTGAATTCAATACAGTTAACTCTGAGTCACGATTTAGATAACCTAAACAAATGGCTTATTTCCAATAAACTTACTTTGAACACTTCTAAAACTGAATTCATGCTAATTGGCTCCAGACAAAAATTGAGTACTTTGTCGAACCCACTTGAGCTCTCGATTAATAATGTTCCGATAGAACACGTTTCCTCTGTCAAATCGCTTGGAATATTTATTGATGAAAATCTACGGTGGCAAACACACATTGATAAATTATCTAAAAAGGTCGCTTCCGGAATTGGAGCAATAAAAAGAATTAGACCTTTTGTCCCTCCACCTACCCTTCACTATATATACAACTCACTAATTCAATCTCATTTCGATTATTGCAATCTTGTCTGGGGTAATTGTGGTAAAACATTATTTGACAGGCTACAGAAGCTTCAGAACCGTGCCGCTCGCGTTTTAACCTTCTCTAGCTATGATGCTGATGCTAACCGTTTGATTAGACAACTCGATTGGAAAGACTTGAGCACTCAATTTCAAATACAGAAATCCATAATGGTATACAAGTCTTTAAATGGCCTTGTTCCTGAATATTTATCATCTAAGTTTGTTAAACGAAATGAAACGCGTTACTCCCTGAGGGACTCTGTTAACAAACTATTTGTCCCATTTCCGCGAACTAATTTCATGAAAAACAGCTTTACTTATAGCGGAACAGTTCTCTGGAACAGCCTACCCTGTCATGTGAGAGAAGCCGAATCTCTTAGTCAATTTAAAAGATTAGTTAATGTTCATTTTTAATGTTATACACGGCATTCATGAAAAACAGGTTTTAGTTAGATTAGTTGTAGTCAGGTTTTGAATTTTGTTTAGGATAGTTAGGTTATTTTTAATTTTTTAAATTCCTGATGGATTTTACCGTGTTTAAATAAAGATTGACTTGACTTGACATTGGTCAAGCTAATGTTTTTAGATCTGCGCGCACCGCCGGCCGTCACATTTCCACATCTTAATCTGCGTAAAGGGTTAAAATATGTCAGGTTATGTGTTTGGTACGTTTTGAGAAAGAAAAGCACGTGGTCCTCGCCCATCAATGCACCTTATAAACTTCAAAATAGAAAAGTACCACTTTTTCTACTTTACTCCGCCCAAAAAACTTTTTCTACCGTTACTCGTGTCTACCCTTTTATGCAACTGACAGTTTCATTATAGCCTTTGGTAACATAAACAACGTGGGTATTCGTTTAATTTCCTCTTGGCGTCTTGCTTCATTGTTCCAGCTAAAAACAAAAACCACAGAAAGTTCCAGATTGATCTAATTTAAAAACAAGTATAGGAATGTTTTTTAGCATCAATTAAGGTTTCTGGGAAACTGCCCACCTCCCAGCTAACATTAACACTGACTTCTCAGCTAGGGCAAAATGTTGGGAGGGGTAGGCTAGAAGTTTCTCAGAATCCTTAATTGTTCCTTTAACTATGAATTATTGCAACTATGGAGCTTGAGATCGGTCAAGTAAACTATCTCTTGTCGTCTAAGAAAAAAAATAAAATTTTCCTCCCTTTTCAGTTTTAATCTTCTTATTTCAAATGAAGCGTATCTTCCACTTTCTCTCACGCGTCTTTACAGGTTATCTCTCATATGACCCTCCGTCTGAACGTGTTTAAGGATGTTTAAGTAATACGAAACTCTCGTTGGTTGGAATGCAATCAATTGCCTCATCATAGGCTGATCCGTGTGTAGATGAAAGGAATCCTTGACAGATGGAAAGACAAATTTTTTTAAAAAAGCTGGTTGAAGTTAGCATTTGTTGTTGGCTCTTGATCAGTCACCCTGCTACCTAACTAAAAAAAGGACTTATTGTTCCCATTATGATTGCTAATGATTATTAATGATTACCCCATTAGAACAAAGGAAGTGAAAACCTTTGTTGGTGTGCTTTAGTGAAAGTATCCAGTTGGGAAAACGAAGCCACGTGGCATAAGCTTCATCAATCGCTTTCGTACACACGAGAGTGTGAAAAAACCTAGCGCCCTAAAGATGGCATACTCTTGACCTAGTAGTTGGAACTTGTTGTTGTATACAGTTCATAATAAACTCTTAATCCGTAAACTCAGTGCCGTCTCAAGAGAGGTAGTAAGTTTTTGACATGATTTCTTCATGTTTATTTTTTTTTTGTTTCCTATCTCCTTGCCAACGATCGAACTACATGTCATCCATCAATGCTTAAGTGGAAATGTAAAGACACCTTAACAGCTGTATGTCGGTAGCTAAACCTGCAGTACCTTTACTAGTCATATCTGCACTCACATGCAATGGATAACTTCATATATAGCCTCTGGTAAAAAATAAATCTGTGGAAAATATTAAAATGTATGTTGTATTCTACTGGCAACGCCTTCCCTCATTGTTCTGTCTAAAAAGTGATAACAGCGGTCAGAAGGTTCCAGATCGATCCAAGAAAAAGAGTCTGTACGAACTCAGTCAATTGAAAACTATTTACCTTCCTAGAAAATTTCGATTCTTTTGTCATTAAGTTCTACCCCTTTCTTCATGGTTTTTCAAATAATTAGTTATTAGAGGAATGCTGCTCGTTTCTCAAGATATATATCAATCCTTTAATGATTTAACATATTCTGTTAAAGGCATTGTAGAAAGTACAACTGATTCGCTCTAATCTCAATCGTAATTTGCGTCACTCTGAAGTTGTAAGCTATTGTGGTGGTACTATTTTTATCCATCTGCACTTTTTTGTGAACCTATACAAGGGCATAACTGGAGGCTAAGATTTCGGATGTATTTCTGATTTCTCGCCGGCGTCTAAAAACGATTCACTTATTGGCGGATTTTCTAGTTTGAACGTATAACAGTATAATCTATAATCTCGGATTTAAGCATCTGCAACGCAAAACAGTCATTTCATGTTCCTCCTCCGATACTTTGCAGTTTTATATTTGCTAGTAAGGAAAAGACCGCTTAGTTTCTAAAGAATTCTGCTTTTCAAGATCCACTACTCAGTTAAAACTGGGGCGTGGTGTGAATTTGTGACGTTCCCTATATTTACTACGCGGATCAATTCTTACGGTTTCAATCAGTAAACGATCAGGCGCTTAATTTGACTCGCTGAATAAAATAATTCGTCCTTCCTCTATCTCTGACGCTCACAATTTTTGTCGTCAAAGAAAGTGACGGTTAAGTCATTTCGAGGCAGAAATACTGATTCCATGCTTCACTTTCTGCACGTTTGCTAGTCTTGCATGTGTACTGCGTGAAACTCTTCGACCCACAGTACCAGTGCGGGCTTGTAGAGGTATCTTGGGGCATTGAATATAACTTACCCTGTAGCACAGAGGCCAGCAGAATGATCACGATCCAAATAGCTCGCATCATGTCGAAGAGGCCACAAACTGTGACAAGGATTTTAGTGTCAGAGATGGATCAGTAATTTGTATTCCCTGCGGCAAAAACTGTTGTTTGTTTCCCGCGATACGGGTGATGGAACGAACACTGAACTCTAGCCTTCATAAACGACGATTCTCAGTATCTTCTCTTGAATTCGTTTTGGTACGAATTCCTTTCTGGCTTTATGGCGGATATAATTCATTTGAATTCCTTTCTGTTATTAAATGTCATTTACATGACGAATATAATCTTTGCTGTACACGCGGCTATTGTTTCGTTGTGCCTCATTGCGGAAGTGTTATTGAAAATATGAACTCTGACGTACGTCCCGATCGAAATGCACAGTTTCAAAGAAAATGGCCTTTTACCCTTTTGATATGCCTCCTGGTTTTGAGTTTCAAAAGATTTACATATGCGCGAAATCCAGCTGAAGCCACGGGCGCTAGGCCGATTATTACATTTCTTTTCTCATGCGCTCCGCAGTACTTTCTATCATGTACAGTAACTGTTTATTAAATTGCAAAGTGCAATGTAAGTTATAAACAAAATATTCAGACTTTTTAAGTTACTGAGTAATGAGATCAGTACAACCGTGCTGAACCTTCTGATGTTTTCATTATTTACTTAACTAACCATTAAAAGTTCTTAATGCGGCGGCTCGGGTTACATGCTTAATTCCTAAGTTTGCCCATATTACTCTGGTACTCAGGGAACTTCATTGGTTGCCAGTGAAATTTAGAGTAGAATTTAAGATTGCGCTTTTAGATTTTAAAACGTTGATCGGCCTGGCGCCACAACATTTATCTGAACTACTTGTTGTAAAGCCTAGAAGCCTGCGGTCTGATTCTGAAACATTGCTTGTAATTCCTAAGGTAACACGGAAGACTTTTGGCGATCGAGCCTTTTTCCATGCTGGACCAACAGTATGGAATGCTTTGCCATCTAGCCTTAGAAACTGTAGGAACATTGACTCTTTTAAAGAACAGTTGAAGACTTATCTTTTTAAGAAAGCTTTTAATTTGTAATTTTATATTCTTATTACTAGTATTATTTCCGCCATCTAGCCTTAGAAACTGTATGAATATTGACTCTTTTAAAGTACAGTTGAAGACTTATCTTTTTAAGAAAGCTTTTAATTTGTAATTTTATATTCTTATTACTATTATTATTTCCGCCATCTAGCCTTAGAAACTGTATGAATATTGACTCTTTTAAAGTACAGTTGCAGACTTATCTCTTTAAGAAAGCTTTTAATTTGTAATTTTATATTCTTATTACTATTATTATTTCTGTCTATTTATTTTTTTGTACATATTGTAAAGCGCTTTAGAATATTTTAATAGTTAAAGCGCTATATTAAATGCAATAAATTGTTATTATTATTATTATTATTATTATTATTATTATTATTATTATTATTATTGGACATCAAAGCGGGAGGTTTCTGGGCAAGAGGAGTTACGGCATTTTTTGATGTTAGAGTTACGCACGTCAACTCCAAGTGTTACCAGAGCAAGCCAACATCGGAAGTTTTCAAGAGCAAGAAGAAGAGAAGAAGCGCAAGTACCAGCAGCGGGTGTTAGATGTCGAAATGGGTTCGTTTACGCCTTTAGTGTTTGGAACCAATGGCGGAATGGGAAACGAGTGTCAGCGGTTCTTAAAGCATCTCGCAGACAAGATAGCTCAGAAAGACACCGAGCCTTATCATGTTGTAATCACTTGGCTCAGGACACAGATCTCGTTTGAACTCTTAAGATCGGTACATGCATGCGTCAGAGGTTCGCGTACGCCGTTTCGTAGCAAGCTAGAGCAATCATTAGACTGTAAAATAAATGTCGCTAGTGCGGATATCTGAAATACGTGTCTATATGCTTTTATACTTAGGGCTTTTTATGGACACTGGTTTAGCCGTCATTAGTATAATTCGATTGCAGGATCTTAATATCTCTGCATAATGGAATTCTTAATTTTATAGAATTTTGAACTTTTATTATTAATTATATCTATTTCCTCTTCTTTTATGTAAGGTTAAGTTACTTCTATTTTTTAGAATTTGAAAATGAATAGTTTTTTCTATCTTCACTTATAATATATAGGATTGTTTTTGTTCTCTAATGAAGGACGAGGGGTTTCTTTTGTAACAGATGGAATTGTAGATAGTGTTTTTGATGAATTAATTAGATTTTTTGTAACAGCAGGTTGACTGTAAATAGGATTTTAATTGAGGTTTTGTAATAAAGATTCTTTTCTCGGTAAAAAAAAAATATATATATTATTATTATTATTATTATTATTATTATTATTATTATTATTATTATTAGTGATCAGCAAAGTAAACAGGGAACTAGATGAACGTCTATAAAGCTCAATCATCGTTGCCGCGATTATATCTCCTTTGTCCCGACAATATTTTTAATTTTATTTTTAAAACGGCAGGTGCGTAAAAACCTCTCACGCATCTCATGATATCCTGCGAATCCAGAACCCGGATCCTTACAATGCATGAAGCGTATAAGTTTACTCCGAGCACATTATGCATAGTTTTTACGAAGAAATTTTACAGAAACTAGATCGTAGACCGAAGTGAGTTCAGCTAGAAGAAGACTGTTTTTGAATCTCAACCGGTGTCGATCACTTCAATTCACCAGTGAACTGCTCAATGATCTCTACAGGCTCTCTGTTGGCCATTCATATAAATCTCTTGGACTTTACTTTCGCTTAGTACTATTTCTTTTTTTTGTATTTTTAACAATTATTTATCATGGTTACAGCTACTTCAATTCTTGAATTTTGATGTCAGGCACTCGTATAATTACTGTCATAGCTTTCACCTCCCCAGGGCCGACATCCTTCCGTTAAGATTAAATTTTCCCCAAAAAACTTTGTACCAAACAAACCTTATGTCTAGATAATTTCTCTCAGTAAATGCTATTACAATGCAAAGCAAACACTGATTTGCTATGATGGTAAAAAGGTTTTGACTTGCAGTCTAGCGATTGACTTCAGTTTGATTTCAAACGCTTTTGGAAGTTGAGAGCGTGCAGGGTAATATACCTGACTCAAGTCTTTAAATTAGCGCCATCGCTTCAGGTTAAATGCCGGTTAAACGCGTATTCTGACAGAAGAAGCGAGATAACAAAAATTGGAAAACTGGACCTACCCTTTTAAGATTCATGCGCAAATAGTTACCTAATAGACTGACACATCTCTTTACGGCCGCACTAGATTTAATTTTAGTCTAAGTGCAAATCTGAGGAGAATTGTGCCTTTGATGATGAAAGCACGATTTTTGGCACAGGGATAATACATATCTTAAAAATATTTTTGGAATGGTAGCTGTAAATCAACGATGGTACTATATTTCAGTTTTCATGCATCCTTCGGGAAAACAATAAAGAAGTAACGTCGTGATAGTCAAAATGTTTTTAAGGCAAAACATCACTCGCTCATACCTTCAAGGGGAGAGTCTTCGCCATTTTAAAATAAAAGAAAGCGTTATGTGAATTTTGCACTCAGGGAAATTTCGTAGCGTTTAATTAAGCGAAGTACATCTACAACTGTTCAACCTAACAGTTTTTCAAAGTTGATCCCTGCTGCTTACAACTTCAAAAATAATGCTCAGGAGACATATTTGTTTGTCTCGGATCTCTGATTTTGTCATTTACTTGTAATTTCTTCGCTCACTTTAAGTTCCATAGCGATTGAGGGTGAGTGATTGGCAAAATTAAACAAAATGAACTGGACTGCCGTGACACAGCCCCTTTAAAGATTTAAGATTAAGATTACTTTCAGTGCTTTGGGACAATATATCAGTCACTAACAGCAACGTAAGTATTAGGTTTTATCTTATTTCACTGAGTTTAAAATGAGATTTGATTGTTTCTTTCATAGCCTAGAGATAAAGTTAAATTGAGTTGACTTTTTTAAAATAGAAAGTTCTTTATCGCTTACTCCAACAGGTGCTGTTTAACGTTTTTCAGTATTTGTTTAACAATCCTGAAAAAAGAAAGAAGCTATGCAGCTGGGAAGCCAACTGGACCTCACGGCCAGAAGCAATGGTGGCTTGCAGAGAACTTTTGAGGTTTGGTTGCAAGAAAGGTTGCAAAAAGAATTGGAAATGCTCAAAGGCTGCTCTGCAGTGCACAGCTCTATATTAATGTGGTGGACAATGCACTGAAAATTAGGATTTTTCTTGCAGAAACAGCATTGAATTTTATGCTTTCTATTACATGTACGTAGCTTTTATTCACGGTGGTAAGGAATTCGTTGAACAAAAGTCATTATTTTTCCATTTCTGAAGTGGTATTTTCAAAACAGCAGGGCTCAGTTGTTTCCCCCGAAGGACGATTAGATCGATTAAATCGTAAAAGTAATCAATAATAAGGTCAGTGCAAAAAAAAAAAGGGCTCGTGGATATTAAAACTGTTCTTCCTACATAAGGATAGACCCATTTGAAGAAACTGATACCATCCTCAGTTAAGGGCATATCAGACACTTTGGAAATTAATACGTTAATCTGTGAAACTTTGAGTATATATATTTTCTCATTGCAAAGAAACATGTTTTAAACTTGTTTTAAATATTCCGTCGTAATAATTTCTTTTAATACCAAGGCTCTGCAACCTTCAGTTATTTGAACACGTCATGGCATGAAACTACCTCAGTAGCCTGCGAATACAACCTCGGCGGGGAGCGATGAAAGACGGCTACTCCTCGCTCTATTGGCAGGCTGCTACCTCAGTAGCTTCCTAGAAGCTTTCATTTAATTAGTTCACCACGCGAAAATTTTGTTAACTTGAGATGAAGCTGTATCCCGATAGTAATCTTAATTGGATAACAGATACACAGACTAGATAGAAGATTTAAGAACGGATTACAATTGGGGTGTTTTAAATTCTATTTAGCCATAATTTTTGGCTAATTGTTTGTAAATTCAAATAATAACACTCACGAAGCGGAATTTCTTTCTTTCTTTTTTCTTAAATTATCCAAATATTAACCCTACCCATATAGGTAATATAGGGCAGGTATAATTTCTGACATTACTTGGAGTTTCTTTCCTAGTAGAAGAAAACAGCAGCGAGTTATTTTCTAAAGGCTGAAAACTAAAGAAAGCAAACATAAAGCATTTGATTTAGAAAGGTATTTATGATTTTGATTGAAAAACCGTTCAATATTGCACACGGGTGTAATTAGAAAAATGCTTTGTACGTAAGGAAATTCGGCTGATTAGTTGCGTTCTATTGCAGTCAACCAGGTAGTTACTTCGACGGACCGCGAAGTAAAGGTTTCGCAGCGCTTAGGAATGGTTGCCTAGTAAACAACGGCCCATACCATAAATACGAATTACTTTGCCTTTTTCCCTGTATAGAGGAATGCTCTTATTAAGTTTTAAAAAAGGTGAGGAAACTTGGATCTGCAACTTATGCAAAACGACTTTTCCAAAGAAGCAAGCAAGGTCGTGCACCAATTAACTTGGAATATGATTACCATTCACTGTTCAGTGTTAAGCCGAAAATCTCAATCCTGGTAAAGACTTGATTATTAAATACTTACTATTTGAACAATTCTTTCCTACAAAGCCAGGCACGCAAGTGCAGGTGTAGTCATTCACTCCGTCTGTACATGTTCCATTGTTTAGACACGGGTTTGGATAACAGTCATCAGTGTCTAAAAAAAAAAGAACATGGTAAGGATTGACGAAAATAAAATACCCATATCTACAAGGAACACATAATTAAACAAGATTCACTTCTCCCATCAATTGAAGGCACACAGTCTTATTCTACATAGGCACTCCAAACGGCAAATTCTTTAGAAACTAATCTTGCTCAAATCAAAAATGGCCTAGGCATAAATATGAATTAAGTTGCCATTTTCCTTGTATAAAGGAATTTCCCTAGTAAGTTTAAAAAGAGGTAAGGAAAATTGGATATGTAACTTAAGCAAAAAACCTTTTTCAAAAAGAGCAAACGAAGTCGTGCGCCGATGTACTTGGAATACGATTACCATTCACTATTCACTGTTAATCCGAAAATCTTAATCCAGGTAAAGACTTGATTTTAAAAGACTTACTATTTGAGCAATTCTTTCCTACAAAGCCAGGCACGCAAGTGCAGTTGTAGTCATTCACTCCGTCTGTACATGTCCCATTGTTTAGACACGGGTTTGGATAACAGTCATCAGTGTCTGAAAAAAAAAAAACATTGTAAAAATTGACGACAATAAAATGCCCATATCTACAAGGAACAGATAATTATACAAGATTCACTTCTCCCATGGGCACTCCACACGGGAAATTCTTTAGAAACTAATCTTGCCGAAATTAAAAATGGCCATGGCATAAATAAGACTTAAGTTGCCTTTTTCCCTGTATAGAAGAATTTTTCTATTAAGTTTTAAAAGACGTAAGGAAACTTCGATGTGTATCTTATGCAAAACGACTATTTTTAAAAAAAGAGCGAGCCAAGTCGTGCGCCGATGTACTTGGAATACGATTACCATTTACTGTTCACTGTTAATCCGAAAATCTCAATCCTGGTAAAGACTTGATTTTAAAAGACTTACTATTTGAGCAATTCTTTCCTACAAAGCCAGGCACGCAAGTGCAGTTGTAGTCATTCACTCCGTCTGTACATGTTCCATTGTTTAGACACGGGTTTGGAAAACAATCATCAGTGTCTGAAGAAAAAAAAGACCATGGTAAGGATTGACCACAATAAAAATAACCATATTTAAAAAGAGCACATCATTATATAAGATTCACTTGTTCGCATCAATTGAAGGCATTTACTCTTATTCCACGTGGGGACTCCACACGGGAATTCTTTAGAAACCAATCTTGCTCAAATCAAAAATGGCCTAGGCATAAATATGAATTAAGTTGCCATTTTAATTGTACAAAGCAATTTCCCTAGTAAGTTTAAAAAGAGGTAAGGAAACTTGGATATGTACCTTATGCAAAAGAACTTTTTCATAAAAAGCAAACGAAGTCGTGCGCCGATGTACTTGGAATACGATTACCATTCACTGTTCACTGTTAATCCGAAAATCTCAATCCTGGTAAAGACTTGATTTTAAAAGACTTACTATTTGAGCAATTCTTTCCTACAAAGCCAAGCACGCAAGTGCAGTTGTAGTCATTCACTCCGTCTGTACATGTTCCGTTGTTCAGACACGGGTTTGGATAACAATCATCAGTGTCTGAAGAAAAAAAAGACCATGGTAAGGATTGACCACAATAAAAATAACCATATTTAAAAAGAGCACATCATTATATAAGATTCACTTGTTCGCATCAATTGAAGGCATTTACTCTTATTCCACGTGGGGACTCCACACGGGAATTCTTTAGAAACCAATCTTCCCGAAATTAAAAAGACCATGGCATAAATATAAACTAATCTGCCGTTTTCGTTGCATAGAGGAATGCTTAATAAGTTTTAAAAAAGGTAAGAAAACTTCGATCTGTAACTTATATGCAAAACGACTTTTTCAAAAGGAGCGAGTGGAATCGTGCACCGATGTACTTGGAATACGATTATCACTCAATGTTTAGTGTTAATAGGAAAATCTAAATCCTTTTAAGGACTTGATTTTTAAAGACTTACTATTTGAGCAATTCTTTCCTACAAAGCCAGGCACGCAAGTGCAGTTGTAGTCATTCACTCCGTCTGTACATGTTCCATTGTTTAGACACGGGTTTGGAAAACAGTCATCAGTATCTGACAAAAAAAAAAAAAAAACATCGTAAGGATTGACGACAATAAAATACACATATCTACAAGGAACAATACAAGATTGACTTCTCCCATCAATTATAGGCACTGAGTCTTATTCCACAAAGGCACTCCAAACGGCAAATTCTTTAGAAACTAATCTTGCTCAAATCAAAAATGGCCTAGGCATAAATATGAATTAAGTTGCCATTTTAATTGTATAAAGCAATTTCCCTAGTAAGTTTTAAAAGAGGTAAGGAAACTTGGATATGTACCTTATGCAAAAGAACTTTTTCATAAAAAGCAAACGAAGTCGTGCGCCGATGTACTTGGAATACGATTACCATTCACTGTTCACTGTTAATCCCAAAATCTTAATCCAGGTAAAGACTTGATTTTAAAAGACTTACTATTTGAGCAATTCTTTCCTACAAAGCCAGGCACGCAAGTGCAGTTGTAGTCATTCACTCCGTCTGTACATGTTCCATTGTTTAGACACGGGTTTGGATAACAGTCATCAGTGTCTGAAAAAAAAAAAAACATGGTAAGGATTGACGACAATAAAATACACATGTCTAAGAGGAACACATAATTATACAAGATTGACTTCTCCCATCAATTGAAGGCACTCAGTCTTATTCCACATAGGCACTCCAAACGGCAAATTCTTTAGAAACTAATCTTGCTCAAATCAAAAATGTCCTAGGCATAAATATGAATTAAGGTGCCATTTTAATTGTATAAAGGAATTTCCCTAGTAAGTTTTAAAAGAGGTAAGGAAACTTGAATCTGTATCTTATGCAAAACGACTTTTTTAAAAAAGAGCGACCCAAGTCGTGCGCCGATGTACTTGGAATACGATTACCATTCACTGTTCACTGTTAATACGAAAATCTCAATCCTGGTAAAGACTTGATTTTAAAAGACTTACTATTTGAGCAATTCTTTCCTACAAAGCCAGGCACGCAAGTGCAGTTGTAGTCATTCACTCCGTCTGTACATGTTCCATTGTTAAGACACGGGTTTGGATAGCAGTCATCAGTGTCTGAAGAAAAAGAACATTGTAAGAATTGACGACAATAAAAAAACCCATATCTACAAGGAACAGATAATTATACAAGATTCACTTCTCCCATGGGCACTTCACACGGGAAATTCTTTAGAAACTAATCTTGCCGAAATTAAAAAAGGCCATGGCATAAATATGACTTAAGTTGCCTTTTTCCCTGTATAGAGGAATTTCTCTATTAAGTTTTAAAAGACGTAAGGAAACTTGGATCTGTATCTTATGCAAAACAACTTTTTTAAAAAAGAGCGAGCCAAGTCGTGCGCCGATGTACTTGGAATACGATCACCATTTACTATTATTCACTACAAGTGAAGACTTACTATTTGAGCAATTCTTTCCTACAAAGCCAGGCACGCAAGTGCAGTTGTAGTCATTCACTCCGTCTGTACATGTTCCATTGTTTAGACACGGGTTAGGATAACAGTCATCAGTATCTAAAGAAAAAAAACATGGTAAGGATTGACCACAATAAAATACACATATCTAAGAGGAACACATAATTATACAAGATAGACTTCTCCCATCAATTGAAGGCACTCAGTCTTATTCCACATAGGCACTCCAAACGCCAAATTCTTTAGAAAATAATCTTGCTCAAATCAAAAATGGCCTAGGCATAAATATGAATTAAGTTGCCATTTTAATTGTATAAAGGAATTTCTCTATTAAGTTTTAAAAGAGGTAAGGAAACTTGGATCTGTATCTTATGCAAAACAACTTTTTTAAAAAAGAGCGAGCCAAGTCGTGCGCTGATGTACTTGGAATACGATTATTATTCACTTTTCACTGTTAATCCGAAAGTCTTAATCCCGGTAAAGACTTGATTTTAACAGACTTACTATTTGAGCAATTCTTTCCTACAAAGCCAGGCACGCAAGTGCAGTTGTAGTCATTCACTCCGTCTGTACATGTTCCATTGTTTAGACACGGGTTAGGATAACAGTCATCAGTATCTAAAGAAAAAAAACATGGTAAGGATTGACCACAATAAAATACACATATCTAAGAGGAACACATAATTATACAAGATAGACTTCTCCCATCAATTGAAGGCACTCAGTCTTATTCCACATAGGCACTCCAAACGCCAAATTCTTTAGAAACTAATCTTGCTCAAATCAAAAATGGCCTAGGCATAAATATGAATTAAGTTGCCATTTTAATTGTATAAAGGAATTTCTCTATTAAGTTTTAAAAGAGGTAAGGAAACTTGGATCTGTATCTTATGCAAAACAACTTTTTTAAAAAAGAGCGAGCCAAGTCGTGCGCCGATGTACTTGAAATACGATTATTATTCACTGTTCACTGTTAATCCGAAAGTCTTAATCCCGGTAAAGACTTGATTTTAACAGACTTACTATTTGAGCAATTCTTTCCTACAAAGCCAGGCACGCAAGTGCAGTTGTAGTCATTCACTCCGTCTGTACATGTTCCATTGTTTAGACACCGGTTTGGATAACAGTCATCAGTGTCTAAAGAAAAAAAAGAACATTGTAAGAATTGACGACAATAAAATGCCCATATCTACAAGGAACACATAATTATACAAGATTTACTTCTACCATCAATTGAAGGCACTCAGTCTTATTCTACATATGCACTTCACACGGGAAATTCTTTACAAACTAATCTTGCTCACATTAAAAATGGCGATGGCATAAATATGAATTAAGTTGCCTTTTTCCTTGTATAGAGGAATTTCCCTAGTAAGTTTTAAAAGAGGTAAGGAAACTTGGATATGTAACTTATGGAAAACGACTTTTTTAAAAAAGAGCGAACCAAGTCGTGCACCGATATACTTGGAATACACTGTTCACTGTTAATCGGAAAATCTTAATCCTGGTAAAGACTTGATTTTTAGAGACTTACTATTTGAGCAATTATTTCCTACAAAGCCAGGCACGCAAGTGCAGTTGTAGTCATTCACTCCGTCTGTACATGTTCCATTGTTTAGACACGGGTTTGGATAACAGTCATCAGTGTCTGAAAGAAAAAGAACAATCTAAGAATTGACGACAATAAAATACCCATATCTACAAGGAACACATAATTATACAAGATTAAAAAAACGAAAATTAAAAATGGCCATGGCATAAATATAAATTAAGTTGCCTTTTTCCCTGTATAGAGGAATTTCTCAATTAAGTTTTAAAAGACGTAAGGAAACTTGGATCTGTATCTTATGCAAAACGACTTTTTTAAAAAAGAGCGAACCAAGTCGTGCACCGATATACTTGGAATACACTGTTCACTGTTAATCGGAAAATCTTAATCCTGTTAAAGACCTTATTTTTAAAGACTTACTATTTGAGCAATTCTTTCCTACAAAGCCAGGCACGCAAGTGCAGTTGTAGTCATTCACTCCGTCTGTACATGTTCCATTGTTTAGACACGGGTTTGGATAACAGTCATCAGTGTCTGAAAGAAAAAGAACAATCTAAGAATTGACGACAATAAAATACCCATATCTACAAGGAACACATAATTAAACAAGATTCACTTCTCCCATCAATTGAAGGCACTCAGTCTTATTTCACATAGGCACTCCACACGGGAAATTCTTTAGAAACTAATCTTGCTAAAATTAAAAGTGGCCTAGGCATAAATAATATATAGATTTAGCCAGGGCTAAAAGCGAAGCTCCTGTTAGTAAATTCATAGTTTAAATCAAACAATAAACTTGTAATCCACAGATCAGGGCACATTCATTTGACTTTTGAGGCAAAGGCTGAGGGATTTTAGAGAAAAATCAGAATTTGACCGTCCAAGAGTGAAACAAATTTTACATCGAGTTATTAAATAGTCTTATTTGTACACCGAAAAATAGCAATCATGTTCGATCACAGTAGATTAGGCCGTTAGAGAGACTATGGATAATTGCACAACCCCGAAATATAATTTTAAGAAACACATACGCCACGATAGTCCTTGGTGGCAGCCAATTTACACGTTGCATTCCTCTGTCTAAAAGAGAGGCCAAAATAAAAATCAGGGCGGATTTTTTGTGTTCGACAAGTTTAGTTTACTAGTAAGTCTTGGCGACAAATCTGGTGGCGTGTAAACCAGCCTTTTAAACATACTTTTTCTCATCACGTCTCAGGTAAACAGTACACAGACCTCGGACAGAATTTGTTCTTTTTTGCCCTATTTAAACCTATAATTCTGCAGTTTTTCACAATTTTGCAAGAGAATTTGCACTCATTCAATATCCAAAACGATCAAAGCACGCGCTTCCTTTGCACAACAAATTATAGCATTGAATTATAAAAAGTTTTCTGTTAGAAAAACCTGGTCCTATGTGATATGCAGGGTAATAATTATGGGCTTTTAATGAAAACGATAAAAAGAATTCCCAAAATCATTTTTCGGCCAGCCGGACGGGTTCTCACTTTTGACAGGCACCAAATTTGCAGTGCGATTAATAGAGTTACCATTTACGCTTCAACATGATAGAGAAATTATCATGTTTAGGTTTTATTTCCCTTTATTCATTAAACTGTGTATGATTTTGTTATGTGTAATCTTTAAAAGCGAGTGATATTTACGCGCGGCGTTTTGAGTATTCCTGCATGCGATGTTTATGTTCGACTGGAAACAACCGGTGCAGCGATGAAATTTGCGAGAGGGACTACTAACAATCAATAAAATAAGTTTAATTCGGTTAAACATGTACAGAGACAATAATTTTCATTCACGAAGAGAAGTATTGAGAGTAAAGTGTCTCAGAAAATCATGTGTCAGGCAAGCATAAGCTTATTTATGTTTTAAGCCGGCTTCCTGGTGTTCCCTCTTTTTCAAGATGAACTCGAGGCAAGAAAATCGCTCAGAGCTTTCTGTTTACAGCCAAAATCATAACTAAATAATCTTCGGAACCTATTCTTTGAATTTGCGGGTCAAAAAATGTCTAAAGGCTTTTTAAACCTGATACTATTGTATGTTAGATCATTGCTCGTGTTTTAACTTAAGCCGCATAAACCATACGCTCGACTTCAGGAAACCGAAAAAAAAAAACACATCAAAAACAATAATGGCTCAGGCTTACCAGTCGAGATGCTGCTTCTGAAGGTCATCAAGTGTTCCAGAATCGCTTGAGACTTTTCAACCCTCTTACGCCTTAAGCAAGGGCAAGTGAGTAAGCTCATTTTTGAAAACGATACCATCCGAAATCGGATTTCCAATGACTTTGACAAGCGGTGCATTTGTCAACAAAAAGCGCAATAAACAAACCAGCCACGAATTACAGAACAATCTTGATAGCAGCTGTATTTCATTTTGTACACCAAGTAGAAAAAGACAGTTTAAAACATCACAAGATGACACAAAACTCTGTCAGCTCCAGCTATCAGTAAGCAAGTTTCCAGACGCAGCAGAAATTTTCCGCATAAACTCACCTGTCAAATTTTGACCAATCAGAACATAAAAATTGGACGTAGAGCGTGATCAACGCGTGACAGTGAGAAAAGTCAAAAGCGATTGCCTTCCCTGCATGTAAATGTAAAAGCCGGTTGAATTTTCGTGTCCGAGATCAGTTCGAAATCAACATTTTAAAAGTGCGCCTCATGAAACACGACTTATTTCATATGCATTTTAAAAAAATTGAACTTGAGCCTGCGATCATTTGAAAAGTAGCAACTTGTCAGCGGATACCTTCAAAATATTACTCGACCATAGAGGGTCGATACCTGAGCCCGCGATACGGTCAGCAGAAACAATTGATCAAAACATGGATGTACAATAACAAGTTGCAGGCTCCCAAACTAGCTAGAAAGTGTGAGATTAAACATTGGTATGCCTGTGGTGCGGACGGACGGAATGTCGGGTGGTCGGTGTACGGTCACGTGATTGTCGAATTTTCTAGGATGGATAGATTTTCTATAAAGGTATGGGGCTCAGAATTGAGCCCGTGATCAAATAAAATATCAGCGGAAATCTTTAAACTCTTCGTGACCTCAATAGATAGAAAAATGAAATCCGCGATCCACTCAGGTGATGATGGTCAGCGTATACTCTAGTTTGACAGCTGTCAATTAACCTTAATTAGAATGGTGAATATTCGAATTAACAGACTACGAGTGTGAGTAGGACATTTCCGTCCGGCATGTAGTGGAAAATGCCAGATCGTGTACTTGAGCGAACCTGAGCCCTCGTTGTTAGTTTTCTGATAGTGGTCTGCACATGTCCCATTTTGACAGCTGTCAATTGACCTTAATTTGGCCTGCCAATGTAACTTTAAACGACTGTCAGCCAACTGACAGCCTTGCCCGGCGTAGTTTCGTTTTTATGTTGAATTGGTAAGTGTGACATATTATATCAGCTTATATATAGGGGCAAAACGACTGGTCTTTTTATCTGAGCCCGCGAGACGGTCATGTGATAATTGTCAGCGGATGTCTGATTTTGACAGCCGTCAATCTAATCGCACTCATGCGGATGGCTTACATAACTAAGAGGCTAGTCAAGTTGTACAAGATCTATTGTGACATTTGACATCGGCTTACATGAAGTGTGTGTACGGACGGGCGGGTGTACGCTACGTCATAACCAAATTTTCTCGGATGGATAGTTTACCAAATTTTCTTACCCATAGTGCTCCGCTGCGCACACGCTTCGCGCGCGCGGGAGCTCCGCTATGAATTAAGTTCATATTTTCCCTGTATAAAGAAATTTCCCTAGTAAGTTTTAAAAAAGGTAAGCAAACTTGGATATGTAACTTATGCAAAAGAACTTTTTCAAAAAGAGCGAGCGAAGTCGTGCGCCGATGTACTTGGAATACGATTACCATTTACTGTTCACTGTTAATACGAAAATCTCAATCCTGGTAAAGACTTGATTTCTAGAGACTTACTATTTGAGCAATTCTTTCCTACAAAGCCAGGCACGCAAGTGCAGTTGTAGTCATTCACTCCGTCTGTACATGTTCCATTGTTAAGACAAGGGTTTGGATAACAGTCATCAGTGTCTAAAGAAAAAAACATGGTGAGGATTGACGACAATAAAATATCCATATCTACAAGGAACACGGAATTATACAAGATTCACTTCTCCCATCAATTGAAGGCACTCAGTCTTTTTCTACATATGCACTCCACACGGGAAATTCTTTACAAACTAATCTTGCTCAAATTAAAACGGGCCATGGCATAAATATGAATTAAGTTGCCTTTTTCCTTGTATAGAAGAATTTCCATAGTAATTTTTAAAGGAGGTAAGGGAACTTGGATCTGTAACTTATGCAAAACGACTTGTTTTAAAAAATAGCGAGCCAAGTCGTGAACCGATATACTTGGAATACGAATACCATTCACTGTTCACTGTTAATCCGAAAATCTCAATCCTGGTAAAGACTTGATTTTTCAACACTTACTATTTGAGCAATTCTTTCCTACAAAGCCAGGCACGCAAGTGCAGTTGTAGTCATTCACTCCGTCTGTACATGTTCCGTTGTTTAGACACGGGTTTGGATAACAGTCATCAGTGTCTGAAGAAAAACAAAGAACATGGTAAGGATTGACGACAATAAAATAACCATATCGACAAGGAGCACATAATTATATAAGATTTACTTGTTCGCATCAATTGAAGGCATTCACTCTTATTCCACATGGGAACTCCACAAGGGAAATTCTTTAGAAACCAATCTTGCCGAAACTAAAAAAGACCATGGCATAAATATAAACTAATCTGCCGTTTTCCTTGCACAGAGGAATGCTTTAATAAGTTTCAAAAAAAGGTAAGGAAACTTGGATCTGTAACTTATATGCAAAACGACTTTTTGTAAAGAAGCGTGTGGGGTCGTGCGCCGATGTACTTGGAATACGATTATCACTCAATGTTTAGTGTTAATAGGAAAATCTCAATCCTTTTAAGGACTTGCTTTTTAAAGACTTACTATTTGAGCAATTCTTTCCTACAAAGCCAGGCAGGCAAGTGCAGTTGTAGTCATTCACTCCGTCTGTACATGTTCCATTGTTTAGACACGGGTTTGGATAACAGTCATCAGTGTCTGAAAGAAAAAGAACAATCTAAGAATTCACGACAATAAAATACCCATATCTACAAGGAACACATAATTAAACAAGATTCACTTCTCCCATCAATTAAAGGCACTCAGTCTTATTCCACATAGGCACTCCACACGGGAAATTCTTTAGAAACTAATCTTGCTCAAATTAAAAATGGCGATGGCATAAATATGAATTAAGTTGATATTTTCCCGGTATAAAGGAATTTCCCTAGTAAGTTTTAAAAGAGGTAAGGAAACTTGGATATGTAACTTATGCAAAAGAACTTTTTCAAAAAGAGCGAGGGAAGTCGTGCGCCGATGTACTTGGAATACGATTACCATTTACTGTTCACTGTTAATACGAAAATCTCAATCCTGGTAAAGACTTGATTTATAGAGACTTACTATTTGAGCAGTTCTTTCCTACAAAGCCAGGCACGCAAGTGCAGTTGTAGTCATTCACTCCGTCTGTACATGTTCCATTGTTTAGACACGGGTTTCGATAACAGTCATTAGTGTCTGAAAAAAAAGAACATTGTAAGAATTGACGACAATAAAATACCCATATCTACAAGGAACACATAATTATACAAGATTCACTTCTCCTGCGGGCACTCCACACGGGAAATTCTTTACAACCTAATCTTGCCGAAATTAAAAATGGCCATGGCATAAATATGAATTAAGTTGCCTTTTTCCCTGTATAGAGGAATTTCTCTATTAAGTTTTAAAAGACATAAGCTAACTTGGATCTGTATCTTATGCAAAACGACGTTTTTAAAAAGAGCGAGTGAAGTCGTGCGCCGATGTACTTGTAATACCATTAACATTCACTGTTCAGTATTAATCTGAAAATCTCAATCCTGTTAAAGACCTAATTTTTAAAGACTTACTATTTGAGCAATTCTTTCCTACAAAGCCAGGCACGCAAGTGCAGTTGTAGTCATTCACTCCGTCTGTACATGTTCCATTGTTTAGACACGGGTTTGGATAACAGTCATCAGTGTCTAAAGAAAAAAAAGGACATAGTATGAATTCACGACAATAAAATAACCATATCCACAAGGAACACGTAACATAACATACCATAAAACTTTATTTATATTGGAATTGTAGAGCAGCTAACAAACTAATATCTTCGTAATTATGCAAGATTCACTTGTGGAATCAAGTGAAGGCATTCCGTTTTATTCCACATGGCCACTTTACAACGGAGTGCTGTATAATTACATTTTACTGTTTATTACCCAGCTTTTTAAAAGTTCACAAGTCAGATTTATGCATTTTTTTTTAAATTTCCTTCTTTTACTCTTATATCAGGCGAAGAGCCATACCATGGTTGTACTGATTTTTTTACAGTTACTATTATTAATATTATTATTATTAAATTCTTTTAAAACTAGTCTTGCTCAAATTTAAAATGGCCATAGCATAAATATAAATAAGTTTGAATTTTTCCTTTCATAGAGGGATGCTCTTAATAAGTTTTAAAAGAGGTAAGGAAACTTGGATCTGTAACTTATCCAAAAAAACTTTTTCTAAAGGGGCAAGCGAGCTCGTCCGCCGATGTTCTTGGAATACGATTACCATTCACTGTCCAGTGTTAATCCAAAAATCTCAATCCATTTAAAGACTTGAATTTTAAAGACTTACTATTTGAGCAATTCTTTCCTACAAAGCCAGGCATGCAAGTGCAGTTGTAGTCATTCACTCCGTCTGTACATGTTCCATTGTTTAGACACGGGTTTGGATAACAGTCATCAGTGTCTAAAGAAAAAAAAACATGGTAAGGATTGACGACAATAAAATATCCATATCTACAAGGAGCACGTAATTATACAAGATTCACTTCTCCCATCAATTGAAGGCACTCAGTCTTATTCTACATATGCACTCCACACGGGAAATTCTTTACAAACTAATCTTGCTCAAATTAAAAAGGGCCACATCATAAATATGAACTAAGTTGCCTTTTTCCTTGTATGGAGGAATTTCCTCAGTAAGTTTTAAAAGAGGTAAGGAAACTTGGATCTGTAACTTATGCAAAACGACTTTTTCAAAAATTAGCGAGCCAAGTCGTGAACCGATATACTTGGAATACGAATACCATTCACTGTTCACTGTTAATCCGAAAATCTCAATCCTGGTAAAGACTTGATTTTTAAAGACTTACTATTTGAGCAATTCTTTCCTACAAAGCCAGGCACGCAAGCGCAGTTGTAGTCACTCACTCCGTCTGTACATGTTCCGTTGTTTAGACACGGGTTTGGATAACAGTCATCAGTGTCTAAAGAAGAAAACACATGGTAAGGATTGACGACAATAAAATATCCATATCTACAAGGAACACGTAATTATACAAGATTCACTTCTCCCATCAATTGAAGGCACTCAGTCTTATTCTACATATGCACTCCACACGGGAAATTCTTTACAAACTAATCTTGCTCAAATTAAAAAGGGCCATGGCATAAATATGAACTAAGTTGCCTTTTTCCTTGTATGGAGGAATTTCCCTAGTAAGTTTTAAAAGAGGTAAGGAAACTTGGATCTGTAACTTATGCAAAACGACTTTTTCAAAAATTAGCGAGCCAAGTCGTGGACCGATATACTTGGAATACGAACACCATTCACTGTTCACTGTTAATCCGAAAACACATAATTAAACAAGATTCACTTCTCCCATCAATTAAAGGCACTCAGTCTTATTCCACATAGGCACTCCACACGGGAAATTCTTTAGGAACTAATCTTCCTCAAATTAAAAATGGCGATGGCATAAATATGAATTAAGTTGATAATTTCCCTGTTTAAAGGAATTTCCCTAGTAGGTTTTAAAAGAGGTAAGGAAACTTGGATATGTAACTTATGCAACAGAACTTTTTTAAAACGAGCGAGCGAAGTCGTGCGCCGATGTACTTGGAATACGATTACCATTTACTGTTCACTGTTAATACGAAAATCTCAATCCTGGTAAAGACTTGATTTCTGGAGACTTACTATATGAGCAATTCTTTCCTACAAAGCCAGGCACGCAAGTGCAGTTGTAGTCATTCACTCCGTCTGTACATGTTCCATTGTTTAGACACCGGTTTGGATAACAGTCATCAGTGTCTAAAGAAAAAAAAACATGGTAAGGATTGACAACAATAAAATATCCATATCTACAAGGAACACGTAATTATACAAGATTCACTTCTCCCATCAATTGAAGGCACTCAGTCTTATTCTACATATGCACTTCACACGGGAAATTCTTTACAAACTAATCTTGCTCAAATTAAAACGGGCCATGGCATAAATATGAATTAACTTGCCTTTTTCCTTCTATACAGGAATTTCCCTAGTAAGTTTTAAAAGAGGTAAGGGAACTTGGATCTGTAACTTATGCAAAACGACTTTTTTTTAAAAAATAGCGAGCCAAGTCGTGGACCGATATACTTGGAATACGAATACCATTCACTGTTCACTGCTAATCCGAAAATCTCAATCCTGCTAAAGACTTGATTTTTCAAGACTTACTATTTGAGCAATTCTTTCCTACAAAGCCAGGCACGCAAGTGCAGTTGTAGTCATTCACTCCGTCTGTACATGTTCCGTTGTTTAGACACGGGTTTGGATAACAGTCATCAGTGTCTGAAGAAAAAAAAAGAACATGGTAAGGATTGACGACAATAAAATAACCATATCTACAAGGAGCACATAATTATATAAGATTCACTTGTTTGCATTAATTGAAGGCATTCACTCTTATTCCACATTGGGACTGAACAAGGGAAATTCTTTAGAAACCAATCTTGCCGAAACTAAAAAAGACCATGGCATAAATATAAACTAATCTGCCGTTTTCCTAGCACAGAGGGATGCTTTAATAAGTTTGAAACAGGTAAGGAAACTTGGATCTGTAATTAATATGCAAAACGACTTTTTCTAAAGAAGCGAGTGGGGTCGTGCGCCGATGTACTTAAAAAACGATTATCACTCAATGTTTAGTGTTAATAGGAAAATCTCAATCCTTTTAAGGACTTGATTTTTAAAGACTTACTATTTGAGCAATTCTTTCCTACAAAGCCAGGCACGCAAGTGCAGTTGTAGTCATTCACTCCGTCTGTACATGTTCCATTGTTTAGACACGGGTTTGGATAACAGCCATCAGTGTCTCAAGAAAAAAGAACATTGTAAGGATTGATGACAATAAAATACCCATATCTACAAGGAACACATAATTAACCAAGATTCACTTCTCCCATTAATTGAAGGCACTCAGTCTTATTCCATATAGTCACTCCACACGGGAAATTCTTTAGAAACTAATCTTGCGCAAACTAAAAATGGCCTAGGCATAAATATGAATTAAGTTGCTATTTTCCCTGTATAAAGGAATTTCCCTAGTAAGTTTTAAAAGAGGTAAGGAAACTTGGATATGTAATTTATGCAAAAAAACTTTTTCAAAAAGAGCGAGCGAAGTCGTGCGCCGATGTACTTGGAATACGATTACCATTTACTGTTCACTGTTAATACGAAAATCTCAGTCCTGGTAAAGACTTGATTTTTAGAGACTTACTATTTGAGCAATTCTTTCCTACAAAGCCAGGCACGCAAGTGCAGTTGTAGTCATTCACTCCGTCTGTACATGTTCCATTGTTTAGACACGGGTTTCGATAACAGTCATCAGTGTCTGAAAAAAAGAACATTGTAAGAATTGACGACAATAAAATACCCATATCTACAAGGAACACATAATTATACAAGATTCACTTCTCCTATCGGCACTCCACACGGGAAATTCTTTAGAAACTAACCTTGCCGAAATTAAAAATGGCCATGGCATAAATATGAATTAAGTTGCCTTTTTCCCTGTATAGAGGAATTTCTCTATTAAGTTTTAAAAGACGTAAGGTAACTTGGATCTGTATCTTATGCAAAACGACTTTTTTTAAAAGAGCGAGTGGAATCGTGCGCCGATGTACTTGTAATACCATTAACATTCACTGTTCAGTATTAATCTGAAAATCTCAATCCTGTTAAAGACCTAATTTTTAAAGACTTACTATTTGAGCAATTCTTTCCTACAAAGCCAGGCACGCAAGTGCAGTTGTAGTCATTCACTCCGTCTGTACATGTTCCATTGTTTAGACACGGGTTTGGATAACAGTCATTAGTGTCTGAAAAAAAAGAACATTGTAAGAATTGACGACAATAAAATACCCATATCTACAAGGAACACATAATTATACAAGATTCACTTCTCCTATGGGCACTCCACACGGGAAATTCTTTAGAAACTAACCTTGCCGAAATTAAAAATGGCCATGGCATAAATATGAATTAAGTTGCTTTTTTCCCTGTATAGATGAATTTCTCTATTAAGTTTTAAAAGACGTAAGCTAACTTGGATCTCTATCTTATGCAAAACGACTTTTTTTAAAAGAGCGAGTGAAGTCGTGCGCCGATGTACTTGTAATACCATTAACATTCACTGTTCAGTATTAATCTGAAAATCTCAATCCTGTTAAAGACCTAATTTTTAAAGACTTACTATTTGAGCAATTCTTTCCTACAAAGCCAGGCACGCAAGTGCAGTTGTAGTCATTCACTCCGTCTGTACATGTTCCATTGTTTAGACACGGGTTTGGATAACAGTCATCAGTGTCTAAAGAAAAAAAAGGACATGGTATGAATTCACGACAATAAAATAACCATATCCACAAGGAACACGTAACATAACATACCATAAAACTTTATTTATATTGGAATTGTAGAGCAGCTAACAAACTAATATCTTCGTAATTATGCAAGATTCACTTGTGGAATCAATTGAAGGCATTCCGTTTTATTCCACATGGCCACTTTACAAGGGAGTGTTGTATAATTACATTTTACTGTTTATTACCCAGCTTTTTAAAAGTTCACAAGTCAGATTTATGTATTTTTTTTTAAATTTCCTTCTTTTACTCTTATATCAGGCGAAGAGCCATACCATGGTTGTACTGATTTTTTAACAGTTACTATTATTTATATTATTATTATTATTATTAAATTCTTTTAAAACCAGTCTTCCTCAAATTTAAAATGGCCATAGCATAAATATAAATAAGTTTGAATTTTTCCTTTCATAGAGGGATGCTCTTAATAAGTTTTAAAAGAGGTAAGGAAACTTGCATCTGTAACTTATCCAAAAAAACTTTTTCTAAAGGGGCAAGCGAGCTCGTCCGCCGATGTGCTTGGAATACGATTACCATTCACTGTCCAGTGTTAATCCAAAAATCTCAATCCATTTAAAGACTTGAATTTTAAAGACTTACTATTTGAGCAATTCTTTCCTACAAAGCCAGGCACGCAAGTGCAGTTGTAGTCATTCACTCCGTCTTTACATGTTCCATTGTTTAGACACGGGTTTGGATAACAGTCATCAGTGTCTAAAGAAGAAAACACATGGTAAGGATTGACGACAATAAAATATCCATATCTACAAGGAACACGTAATTATACAAGATTCACTTCTCCCATCAATTGAAGGCACTCAGTCTTATTCTACATATGCACTCCACACGGGAAATTCTTTACAAACTAATCTTGCTCAAATTAAAAAGGGCCATGGCATAAATATGAACTAAGTTGCCTTTTTCCTTGTATGGAGGAATTTCCCTAGTAAGTTTTAAAAGAGGTAAGGAAACTTGGATCTGTAACTTATGCAAAACGACTTTTTCAAAAATTAGCGAGCCAAGTCGTGGACCGATATACTTGGAATACGAACACCATTCACTGTTCACTGTTAATCCGAAAATCTCAATCCTGGTAAAGACTTGATTTTTAAAGACTTACTATTTGAGCAATTCTTTCCTACAAAGCCAGGCACGCAAGTGCAGTTGTAGTCATTCACTCCGTCTGTACATGTCCCGTTGTTTAGACACGGGTTTGGATAACAGTCATCAGTGTCTGAAGAAAAAAAAGAACATGGTAAGGATTGACGACAATAAAATAACCATATCGACAAGGAGCACATAATTATATAAGATTCACTTGTTCGCATCAATTGAAGGCATTCACTCTTATTCCACATGGAGACTCCACAAGGGAAATTTTTTAGAAACCAATCTTGCCGAAACTTAAAAAGACCATGGCATAAATATAAACTAATCTGCCGTTTTCCTTGCACAGAGGGATGCTTTAATAAGTTTTAAAAAAGGTAAGGAAACTTGGATCTGTAACTTATATGCAAAACGACGTTTTCTAAAGAAGCGTGTGGGGTTGTGCGCCGATGTACTTGAAATACGATTATCACTCAATGTTTAGTGTTAATAGGAAAATCTAAATCCTTTTAAGGACTTGATTTTTAAAGACTTACTATTTGAGCAATTCTTTCCTACAAAGCCAGGCACGCAAGTGCAGTTGTAGTCATTCACTCCGTCTGTACATGTTCCATTGTTTAGACACGGGTTTGGATAACAGTTATCAGTGTCTGAAAAAAAAAAAGAACATTGTAAGGATTGACGACAATAAAATACCCATATCTACAAGGAACACATAATTAAACAAGATTCACTATTAATTGAAGGCACTCAGTCTTATTCCATATAGTCACTCCACACGGGAAATTCTTTAGAAACTAATCTTGCGGAAATTAAAAATGGCCTAGGCATAAATATGAATTAAGTTGCTATTTTCCCTGTATAAAGGAATTTCCCTAGTAAGTTTTAAAAGAGGTAAGGAAACTTGGATATGTAATTTATGCAAAAGGACTTTTTCAAAAACAGCGAGCGAAGTCGTACGCCGATGTACTTGGAATACGATTACCATTTACTGTTCACTGTTGATACGGAAATCTCAATCCTGGTAAAGACTTGATTTTTAGAGACTTACTATTTGAGCAATTCTTTCCTACAAAGCCAGGCACGCAAGTGCAGTTGTAGTCATTCACTCCGTCTGTACATGTCCCGTTGTTTAGACACGGGTTTGGATAACAGTCATCAGTGTCTGAAAAAAAAAGGACATGATAAAAAGGATTGACGACAATAAAATATCCATATCTACAAATTAACGAACACATAATTATACAAGATTTACTTGTTGCATCAATTGAAAGCATTCAGTTTTATTCCACATGGGCACTCCACAAGGGAAATTCTTTTGAAACTAATCTTGCCCCAATAAAAAATGGCCATGGGAGAAATATGAATTAATGTGCCTTTTTCCTTGTATAGAGGGATGCTCTTATTAAGTTTAAAAAGAGGTAAGGAAACTTGGATCTGTAACTTATGCAAAAAGACTTTTTCAAAAGGAGCTACCGAGGTCGTGCGCCGATGTACTTGGAATACGATTACCACTCACGGTTCACTGTTAATATGAAAATCTCAATCCTGGTAAAGACTTGATTTTTAAAGACTTACTTTTTGAGCAATTCTTTCCTACAAAGCCAGGCACGCAAGTGCAGTTGTAGTCATTCACTTCGTCTGTACATGTTCCGTTGTTTAGACACGGGTTTGGATAACAGTCATCAGTGTCTGAAGAAAAAAAAGAACATGGTAAGGATTGACGACAATAAAATAACCATGTCTACAAGGAGCACATACTTATATAAGATCCACTTGTTCGCATCAATTGAAGGCATTCACTCTTATTCCACATGGGGACTCCACAAGGGAAATTCTTTAGAAACCAATCTTGCCGAAACTAAAAAAGACCATGGCATAAATATAAACTAATCTGCCGTTTTCCTTGCACAGAGGGATGCTTTAATAAGTTTTTAAAAAGGTAAGGAAACTTGGATCTGTAACTTATATGCAAAACGACTTTTTCTAAAGAAGCGAGTGGGGTCGTGCGCCGATGTACTTGGAATACGATTATTACTCAATGTTTAGTGTTAATAGGAAAATCTCAATCCTTTTAAGGACTTGATTTTTGAAGACTTACTATTTGAGCAATTCTTTCCTACAAAGCCAGGCAGGCAAGTGCAGTTGTAGTCATTCACTCCGTCTGTACATGTTCCGTTGTTTAGACACGGGTTTGGATAACAGTCATCAGTGTCTAAAAAAAAAAAGAACATTGTAAGGATTGAAGACAATAAAATACCCATATCTACAAGGAACACATAATTAAACAAGATTCACTTCTCCCATCAATTGAAGGCACTCAGTCTTATTCCACATAGGCACTCCACACGGGAAATTCTTTAGAAACTAATCTTCCTCAAATTAAAAATGGCGATGGCATAAATATGAATTAAGTTGATAATTTCCCTGTATAAAGGAATTTCCCTAGTATGTTTTAAAAGAGGTAAGGAAACTTGGATATGTAACTTATGCAAAAGAACTTTTTCAAAAACAGCGAGCGAAGTCGTGCGCCGATGTACTTGGAATACGATTACCATTTACTGTTCACTGTTAATACGAAAATCTCAATCCTGGTAAAGACTTGATTTTTAGAGACTTACTATTTGAGCAATTCTTTCCTGCAAAGCCAGGCACGCAAGTGCAGTTGTAGTCATTCACTCCGTCTGTACATGTTCCATTGTTAAGACACGGGTTTGGATAACAGTCATCAGTGTCTAAAGAAAAAAAAAACATGGTAAGGATTGACAACAATAAAATATCCATATCTACAAGGAACACGTAATTATACAAGATTCACTTCTCCCATCAATTGAAGGCACTCAGTCTTATTCTACATATGCACTCCACACGGGAAATTCTTCACAAACTAATCTTGCTCAAATTAAAACGGGCCATGGCATAAATATGAACTAAGTTGCCTTTTTCCTTGTATAGAGGAATTTCCCTAGTAAGTTTTAAAAGAGGTAAAGGAACTTGGATCTGTAACTTATGCAAAACGACTTTTTTTCAAAAAATAGCGAGCCAAGTCGTGGACCGATATACTTGGAATGCGAATACCATTGACTGTTCGCTGTTAATCCGAAAATCTCAATCCTGGTAAAGACTTGATTTTTAAAGACTTACTTTTTGAGCAATTCTTTCCTACAAAGCCAGGCACGCAAGTGCAGTTGTAGTCATTCACTCCGTCTGTACATGTTCCGTTGTTTAGACACGGGTTTGGATAACAGTCATCAGTGTCTGAAGAAAAAAAAGAACATGGTAAGGATTGACGACAATAAAATAACCATGTCTACAAGGAGCACATAATTATATAAGATCCACTTGTTCGCATCAATTGAAGGCATTCACTCTTATTCCACATGGGGACTCCACAAGGGAAATTCTTTAGAAACCAATCTTGCCGAAACTAAAAAAGACCATGGCATAAATATAAACTAATCTGCCGTTTTCCTTGCACAGAGGAATGCTTTAATAAGTTTCAAAAAAAGGTAAGGAAACTTGGATCTGTAACTTATATGCAAAAGGACGTTTTCTAAAGAAGCGTGTGGGGTCGTGCGCCGATGTACTTGGAATACGATTATCACTCAATGTTTAGTGTTAATAGGAAAATCTAAATCCTTTTAAGGACTTGATTTTTAAAGACTTACTATTTGAGCAATTCTTTCCTACAAAGCCAGGCACGCAAGTGCAGTTGTAGTCATTCACTCCGTCTGTACATGTTCCATTGTTTAGACACGGGTTTGGATAACAATCATCAGTGTCTGAAAAAAAAAGAACATTGTAAGGATTGACGACAATAAAATACCCATATCTACAAGGAACACAAAGTTAAACAAGATTCACTTCTCCCATTAATTGAAGGCACTCAGTCTTATTCCATATAGGCACTCCACACGGGAAATTCTTCAGAAACTAATCTTGCGCAAATTAAAAATGGCCTAGGCATAAATATGAATTAAGTTGCTATTTTCCCTGTATAAAGGAATTTCCCCAGTAAGTTTTAAAAGAGGTAAGGAAACTTGGATATGTAACTTATGCAAAAGAACTTTTTCAAAAACAGCGAGCGAAGTCGTGCGCCGATGTACTTGGAATACGATTACCATTTACTGTTCACTGTTAGTACGAAAATCTCAATCCTGGTAAAGACTTGATTTTTAGAGACTTACTATTTGAGCAATTCTTTCCTACAAAGCCAGGCACGCAAGTGCAGTTGTAGTCATTCACTCCGTCTGTACATGTCCCGTTGTTTAGACACGGGTTTGGATAACAGTCATCAGTGTCTGAAAAAAAAAGGACATGAGAAAAAGGATTGACGACAATAAAATATCCATATCTACAAATTAACGAACACATAATTATACAAGATTTACTTGTTGCATCAATTGAAAGCATTCAGTTTTATTCCACATGGGCACTCCACAAGGGAAATTCTTTTGAAACTAATCTTGCCCCAATAAAAAATGGCCATGGGAGAAATATGAATTAATGTGCCTTTTTCCTTGTATAGAGGGATGCCCTTTTTAAGTTTAAAAAGAGGTAAGGAAACTTGGATCTGTAACTTATGCAAAACGACTTTTTCAAAAGGAGCTAGCGAGGTCGTGCGCCGATGTACTTGGAATACGATTACCACTCACGGTTCACTGTTAATCCGAAAATCTCAATCCTTTTAAAGACTTGATTTTTAATGACTTACTATTTGAGCAATTCTTTCCTACAAAGCCAGGCACGCAAGTGCAGTTGTAGTCATTCACTCCGTCTGTACATGTTCCGTTGTGTAGACACGGGTTTGGAGAACAGTCATCAGTGTCTGAAGAAAAAATAAAAATAAGCGGATATTCTTGATGACCATTAACGATGGTATAAATTATATGGCAAGAATTGACAAGAATCATATTTTGCAAAAGGAGGCGATTTATATTCTTCATTGGTAAAGCGTAAGACAGCCACTGTTTCAAGTGATAAGCTTTTCGAGATTAGTCATGAACAAGTTAGATGAATTGACTCGCATTTTTCCCCACATGGGTGAAGGGTATTTGCTCTTCTTTTATGGAAGAGAGGGATGAAAGAGTGAATCTAAGTCGTACTAGTACTGGGGAAACATTTTTTTGGAGAAAGGAATGTGAATGTGCTTAGTACACTTTGAATGATCGTGACTAAAACACCACACGAGTACGTACGAGTAACATACGAGTACATACGGGTACACACCGATGACATACTCATACATACGGGTACATACGAGTCACATACGATAACATACGAGAAACATAGGAATAGATACGGGTAAAAATGTAAAAAAAAAGTAAAAAAAATACGACTCGAATCAGGGACACCAAGCATACAAGGAATAGGAACTCTAATACAATAAATAGAGAAACAAAGAGTGAATGAAAGCACGTTGGTTGACAGTCTGCGCAGCCTACCACGTGACGAAGCTGGGAATTATTCCATCAAGCGAATTGAACGGCCTTCAAACAAAGAATACCATTGCCGTAAACCAATTTCCAACCATTTTCGTGTAGTGAAAAAATTGGAGAAAATTGAAATAACAAAAAATGAAAATTCAATATATTAGTAAAGAGAGGGAAAGAGCGCCGGGCGCGCCCCCACTTAACCACTCTATCTTGGTCGCGCAAACGCATTTCGCCGCAATGATAACACCTCGAAAAACGCTCATAATATTCCCACATTTTACACAGGCCAAAATATCGTCAAATGACCCAGAAAAACTCGCGCGGTCTCCACATAAGAAAAACCCAGTGAAAATTCCTCACACAGTCGATTTATTCAAGATCCCGGATGTGGTCCAGCGTTTTTGAAAAGGACAGTTTTTAACTAAGTCTTTGACCTGGTCAGAAATCAGCATTAACTTTGCTTCCTCCGAATAGACTTGACTCCTAGAACCTAGTTTCTGCTGTGGCCAGAGACTCGTCTTCACCCGGGACAAAGCTCTCAATATCGATAGCTTTACGTCTTGAGCCCGAGATCAATTTTTCATCCGTATAGCCAAATGAGACGAAACACGTTAAGATACTGGACGCGGCAGACTTTTCCAATCGTGAGACTTGTTCCTTCATTCGCCATTATTACGCTTTGGCGTAATAATGAATGAGCGAATAATGCGTGAATGAGCCAAGGCGGTGGCTGATACTCTATTTTAACTATAGAATTTGTTTAATTCATTTCTGCCAATAAGTTAACATCAGATTTTACTCGAAAGCGGCGACCCGAAATCAGCTAAAATCGTAGTGGCCCCATTTAGCTTGAGGAGCGGTGATCTCCTTGCTTGAAAAAATTAGACAATTTTCGAATGGATGGGTTGTAATTGATTACACTTAATTACATCGTTTGAAGAGCAAAAACGGAAACAGTTATAAGAGTGGCTCCACGTAATTATCAACTAGACGTGGAGATAGCCAGAAAAGAACCTGGGGCCCGTTCCTCGAAAGTCCCAGTAACTTTGCGGGCCCGAAATGGAATATTCAAATCAAAATCTAAAAGGATAAGAGCACGGGTTCTAAATAGCAAACCCGTCCATTTTATTTTGCTAACTGATGGTTTTATGATGTTTTCTCAAAAACTATTGAAACCTCTATCTTGAACTGATGTCAACAAGAACAGCTTTTCGGGCTCGCTAATTATCAGGGATTACTGGGAGTTTCAAGAAATGGCCCCCTGGCCTCAGACCTCGCCAGAATAAACCCCTGTGAGCCATAGTTACAAAATCGTTGGTTTATATCCAATCGATTAAACAATATTTCTTTAACGGAGTTTTTTCTTCTCGAGGCCTAAAATTGGCAAAAAATCATGCGAAATTAGAGTCATATTCCGTGGCTCGTATATTTTAAAATAAAGTTTGCTAATAAAATTTAATGGCACGTCAAATGTTTACTATCATTTCTCTATGGTTTCAACTAATTAGATCGCGATTTGATCAACATGAGATTTTTCAAGAAAATTTTTAAAGTTGTTGCCTCAAAATTGCTTATGAACCAACGGCCAAAATTTAGCCCTTTTTCACGAGCTAAAAAAGCGGTCTGGTACATGGCTTTCACCACCAAGGCTTGTTTAGCCTTAAAGAGCATTCTTTTTTTCTTCAAACACAACATGGATAGCGTTCTTCTCAAAAATTCGTTTCGCATAACTGTTAAGGATATTAAATTTTTTAAATTATCGTGTAACTATAAAGGACCATCCTTTTCTATTCCCCCAACTAAATCAGTTCACGTTTTTTGAAAAGAAAAAAAGACAATTAAAGATTTCCCCTTTAATTACTGGCACAGCTCACTTATCAATAAGATTTAAGTTTGTTGTTCAAACTACGTCAATTAAAGACTAAGACGGTTAGTACGATTCAGTTATCCTACTAGTAGGTTTGTTGACTAATATAGCAGGATATATTCGTAGACACTTGTGCTTTTGGGTTATTTGCAAATAGTCGCGCGTGCCACCATTAGGTGTTTACGTGTGAACAAATTCTCTATTCATAATTTAATAAAATGACACAGTTTTGTTGACTAGTTGGTTCGTTATGTAGTTTTCACTAATTAGATCGCGATTTGATCAACATGAGATTTTTCAAGAAATATCTAAAGTTGTTGACTCAAAATCGCTTAACCAACGGCCAAAATTTAGCCTTTTTAGCCCTTTTTTTCATGAGCTAAAAAAGCGGTCTGGTACATGGCTTTCACCACCAAGGCTTGTTAAGCCTGAAAGAGCACTTTTTTTTTTCAAATAAGTGAAATAAAATTGTTGGGTAAATGAAATCACGAGCGCTGACAAAGCGAAACAAATGCAAATGTTACACTAAAAACGAGGGGAAACGTGACCTCTGACCCAAGCACAGCCAAATGCGAACTACGGTAGGCACCAGACCTTTCGTTATTTTGTTACTTCTCGAAGCAATATTGCTCCGAAATGTGTATAGACTAGAGCTGTGTTGAAATATTATGTGTTAAAAAGTCCTGACTACGTGGTAAAAATACAACACGACATGGTCACATGAGTAATCTGTTCGTTCTCTGAAGTTCATGAAGCGAGGTGTGCGAATCAATGCATCAACAATGTTTAATCCGATACCCACCTGAGACTTTTCCAGTTTAAGAGTCCATAATCCTTCACAGAAGACGTCTCGGAATGACTTTTAGGAGGGAATGAAGGAAGTATTTGAATTTACAACTGCAGCTGACGGACGTATTACAATTCCACTTGCCGACACGGTCAAACGCAAACAACTGTCAAACTGCCACAGGCAAACCAGTTTTCAGCGCAGTCATGCAAAGCATGTCACGTCACGTAACTCTGCCCCTCGCATTCAAGTTGTTTAAGAAGGAGGAAAAAAATTCTTCCATGCTGTGTGCTCAAACATTTATGAAATGAAAGTGCGTTGGATTGTTTCATTTAATAACCATTTAATGACCTCGGAATGAAACTTTTCCTGAAGTGTGTCAACTGACAAACGAAAGTCCAAAGACTTTAACTGCAAAGTTGATCATACGTGTATTGCTTTTTCAGGACAATTTTTCGGCTGGCGATACCAGCCTTCTTCAGGTTTTCAGATGTTACTGAATTTATGATAGGAATTGCAATGTATTTATTTTCGTTTTTAACCAAAAAAAATATTGGAATACTGGAATTACAATACAAAAAATTGTATAAAATGGAGAGGCGGAAACTGTGACGTACAACATACGAAAGAAAAGAAAAACTAATAAGGATTTAGATTACAATAATTCGCCAAGGCGGTTTAGGCCATTAGGTTTAAGGGTCATGTCAGGTAATACACCAAGAGGGTTTGGAAGCTTTAACTAACAGGAACCAATACTTCTAGCACGAGGGGTACTCGAGAGCTACTACAACAGAGTCTATACTACAACAGAGTCTGTTATAGCGGAGCTCCCGCGCGCGAAGCGCGCGCGCAGCGGAGCACTATGGGTAAGAAAATTTGGTAAACCATCCATCCCAGAAAATTTGGTTATGACGTAGAGTACGCCCGCCCGTCCGTACACACACTTCATGTAAGCCGATGTCAAATGTCACAATAGATCTTGCACAACTTGAATCGCCTCTTAGTTATGCAAGCCATACGTATGAGTACGATTAGATTGACAGCTGTCAAAATCAGACATCCGCTGACAATTATCACATGACCGTCTCGAGGGCTCAGATAAAAGACCAGTGGTTTTGCCCCTATATATAAGCTGATATAATATGTCACACTTACCAATTCAACATAAAAATGAAACTACGCCGGGCAAGGCTGTCAGTTGGCTGACAGTCGTTTAAAGTTACATTGGCAAGCCAAATTAAGGTCAATTGACAGCTGTCAAAATGGGACATGTGCAGACCACTATCAGAAAACTAATAATGAGGGCTCAGGTTCGCTCAGGTACACGATCTGGCATTTTTCGCTACATGCCGGACGGAAATGTCCTACTCACACTCGTAGTCTGTTAATTCGAATATTTGCCATTCTAATTAAGGTTAATTGACAGCTGTCAAACTAGAGTATACGCTGACCATCATCACCTGAGTGGATCGCGGGCTCATTTTTCTATCTATTGAGGTCACGTAGTGTTTACAGTTTTGCGCTGATATTTTATTTGATCACGGGCTCAATTCGAAGCCCCATAACTTTATAGAAAATCTATCCATCTTAGAAAATTCAGCAATCACGTGACCGTACACCAACCACCCGACCTTCCATCCGTCCGCACCACAGGCATACCAATGTTTAATCTCACACTTTCTGGCTAGTTTGGGAGCCTGAAACCTGATATTGTACATCCATGTTTTGATTAATTGACAGCTGTCAAAACAGTGTTTCTGCTGACCAGTATCGCCTGACCGTATCGCGGGCTCAGGTATCTACCCTCTGAGTTCGAGTAATATTTTGAAGGTATCCGCTGACAAGTTGCTACTTTTCAAATGATCGCAGGCTCAAGTTCAATTTTTTTTAAATGCATATGAAATAAGTCGTGTTTCATGAGCCGCACTTTTAAAATGTTGATTTCGAACTGATCTCGGACACGAAAATTCAACCGGCTTTTATATTTACATGCAAGGAAGGCAATCGCTTTTGACTTTTCTTTCTGTCACGCGTTGATCACGCTCTACGTCCAATTGTGATGTTCTGATTGGTCAAAATTTGACAGGTGAGTTTATACAGAAAATTTATGCAGCGTCCGGAAACTTGCTTACTGATAGCTGGAGCTGAGAGCGTTTTGTGTCATCTTGTGATGTTTTAAACTTTCTTTTTCTACTTGGTGTACAAAATGAAATACAGCTGCTATCAAGATTGTTCTGTAATTCGTGGCTGGTTTGTTTATTGCGCTTTTTGTTGACAAATGCACCGCTTGTCAGAGTCATTGGAAATCCGATTTCGGATGGCATCGTTTTCAAAAATGAGCTTACTCACTTGCCCTTGCTTGAGGCGTAAGAAGGCTGAAAGTCTCAAGCGATTCTGGAACACTTGATGACCTTCAGAAGCAGCATCTCGACTGGTAAGCCTGGGCCATTATTGTTTTTGATGTGTTTTTTTTTTTTCGGTTTCCTGAAGTCGAGCGTATGGTTTATGCGGCTCAAGTTAAAACATGAGCAATGATCTAACCTACAATGGTATCAGGTTTAAAAAGCCTTTAGACATTTTTTGACCCGCAAATTCAAAGAAAAGGTTCCGAAGATTATTTAGTTATGATTTTGGCTGTAAACAGAAAGCTCTAAGCGGTTTTCTTGCCTCGAGTTCATCTTGAAAAAGAGCGCACAACGGGAAGCCGGCTTAAAACGTAAATAAGCTTATGCTTGCCTGACTCATGATTTTCTGAGACACTTTACTCTCAATACTTCTCTTTCATGAATGAAAATTGAAAATTATTGTCTCTGTACATGTTTCACCGAATTAAACTTATTTTATTGATTGTTAGTAGTCCCTCTCGCAATTTTCATCGCTGCACCGGTTGTTTCCAGTCGAACATAAATATCGCATGTAGGAATACTCAAAACGCCGGGCGTAAATATCACTCGCTTTTAAAGATTACACATAACAAAATCATACACGGTTTAATGAATAAAGGGAAACAAAACCTAAACATAACAATTTCTCTATCATGTTAAAGCGTAAATGGTAACTCTATTAATCGCACTGCAAATTTGGTGCCTGTCAAAAGTGAGAACCCGTCCGGCTGGCCGAAAAGTGATTTTGGGAATTTTTTTTATCGTTTTCATGAAAAGCCCATAATTATTACCCTGCATATCACATAGGACCAGATTTTTCTAACAGAAAACGTTTTATAATTCAATGCTATAATTTGTTGTGCAAAGGAAGCGCGTGCTTTGACCGTCGTGGATATTGAATGAGTGCAAATTCTCTTGCAAAATTGTGAAAAACTGCAGAATTATAGGTTGAAATAGGGCAAAAAAGAACAAATTCTGTCCGAGGTCTGTGTACTGTTTACCTGAGACGTGATGAGAAAAAAGTATGTTTAAAAGGCTGGTTTACACGCCACCAGATTTGTCGCCAAGATTTACTAGTAAACTAAACTTGTCGAACACAAAAAATCCGGCCTGATTTTTATTTTGGCGTCTCTTTTAAACATAGGAATGCAAAGTGTAAATTGGCTACCACCAAGGACTATCGTGGCGCATGTGTTTCTTAAAATTATATTTCGGGGTTGTGCAATTATCCATAGTCTCTCTAACGGAGCAATGTCGGAGAGACTGGTGAATGACACAGTATGATGCTACAGCTAATGCAAATACAATACACGAATAGGTCTATTTGTTTTCCAGGCCTAATCTACTGTGATCGAACATGATTGCTTTTTTTCGGTGTACAAATAACTTGATGTAAAATTTGTTTCACTCTTGGATGGTCAAATTCTGATTTTTCTCTAAAATCACTCTGCCTTTGCCTCAAAAGTCAAATGAATGTGCCCTGATCTGTGGATTACAAGTTTATTGTTTGATTTAAATTATGAATTTATTAACGGGAGCTTCGCTTTTAGCCCTGGCTAAATCTATATATTATTTTGTTTATGGTCATGCAAATAAATCTTATTGTTGTTGTTGTTGTTGTTGTTGTTGAGTCTATACTATTTGAGTTTGTTAGCTTTTGTCGTTACAGCCGTAGACTGCAAAACAGTCGGGTTTTTTTTTCTAAAAATCAGTAAAGAAATCGGTAAAGCGTGGCGTAAGAATCGTACTCGCGCGAAGCGCGCGAGCCTCACGCGGCCTGTTCCAGACCTTTTGTTTGACTGCGCGCGCGTACTTGAATACGCAAAAATACGGACTGTTTATTACAGCCGTACATGACTGCATTCATTCGCATGTTGGCGAAGATGCCTCCTGTCAGGGCCCGCGCAGCGGGGGAGGGGCTGGGGACCCAGAAACGAAACGTCATGTTTATAAAGATGCGAAAGCTCACAATGTTTATCACCGCTGTTTGTGTTTTATTTTTTATCAAACTACGATGGCCCAAAAATAAAAGTCTCTATGATAGATGAAATGGCCAATTGCCCCGATCTGCAAACTTCTGCTGGTTAACCCTGCAACCATCGCAGCAGGAAAAGGTTCTAAACCGCAAGGAGAGAACGGGCATTCTTTTATGTAGTCTCCCTCGCAGCCGGAGGAGCGTTGCGTGACGATACTAAAAACGGCTGCGAGGGAGACTATCTTTTATGTGAATGAAACGCAAAAACTTTTGATGCTGCTGTGCATGGCTACACTTCCTTTCTCGTTTGTTAAACTAGTAAAAGAAAATGATTGATGAGTTGTAAGTAACTGTAAACCATTTTAAAGTCCTCAACACCCCCCACCAACTGCACTTCAAAAGAGGTGGTCGACCCCCGCACTGTGAAAACTGCTCCGCGGGCCCAGCCTGTGCCGCATCGCTTATATAACTTTGGGGTTGAGCAGGCTTTTTTAGGGGATTCGTAATTCCTCTCTCCCCACAAGCGAAAAGTGTGATTTTTTTAGCTCCTATCTTTAACAACTTTATCCACCGTTTGACGCCTACCGTAAATCGCATTTGTTTATGCTTGGCTCAGATGTCACGTTTTCCCCTAGCCTGTTCCAGGCTCCGAGATAGTGGTGAAAAGTCGTTCAGTAATACGTCCCCACTAAACTATCTGAGAGCCTAGCACAGGCTAGTTTTCCCCCCGCTTTTAGTGTAACATTTGCATTTGTTTCGCTTTGTCAGCGCTCGTGATTTCATTTACCCAAAAATTTTTATTTCGCTAATTTGAAGAAAAAAGAATGCTCTTCCAGGCTAAAACAAGCCTTGGTAGTGAAAACCATGTACCAGACCGCTTTTTTAGCTCATGAAAAAGGGCTAAATTTTGGCCGTTGGTTAAGCGATTAAATTGAGTCAACAACCTTAGACATTTCTTGAAAAATCTCATGTTGATCAAATCGCGATCTAATTAGTGAAAACTACATAACGAACCAACTAGTCAACAAAACTATGTCATTTTATTAAATTATGAATAGAGAATTGAATAGAGTGTTGACGTAGTTTCAGCAACAAACTTAATCTTATTGATGAGTGAGCTGTGACACTAAAGGGAAAATCTTTAAATTTAGTTTTGCCGGCCCAAATAAAAATATTGGGGGAATACTGAAGGATGGTCTTTATAGTTACATGATAATTTAAGAAATTTCATATCCTTAACAGTTATGCGAAACAAATTTGAAAAGAACGCTATCCATGTTGTGCGGCAGTACACTTGGAATATGGTAATATTTCATGATTAATTTAAAAATCTGAATACTAAGACTTATATCTCTTATTTTAAACTTACCATTGGAGCTGCTCTTGTTTACAAAGTCAGGCGCGCATGTGCAATTGAAGAAATTTGCCTCTTCTATACAAGTTCCATTATTTAGACACGGGATTGGAGAACAGTCATCAGACTGAGTGTCTAAACAGAAATGATCATAGAAAGTCTGGCGTTAATAGACAATTTATATCTGAACGTCGCAATTATAGTGAATTACAGTATATATTACAACGATATGACCAATTGGAAGGGAAGAATCGATTTGACGTACATTGGTAACAGGCAAATTACTGTTTTCTCTTAACCTTTCCCATACAAGAACAGAGAGGTTCTTCTTTAAAATTAAAGAAAGAGCTATATAGAGCGACTTTTCCGGCAGAAACGAAATGCTGTTGAGGGCAAATATGTAATTACTTGGAAAACGGGTATATGCGCACTTGAATTTTGTAAACCTGATGTTTATACTGTGATACGATATTGTTAAACTTACTATTAGAGCAGTTCTCCCTTACAAGGCCAGGCACGCACGAGCAGTTGTAGTCGTTCAGTCCATCAATGCAAGTTCCATTGTTTAGACACGGGTTTAGATAACAGTCATAGATGTCTGAGAAGAAACAGACATGGAAACACTTATAATAATTGTAACATCCCAGCGGCTTAGCTCGCGAATTGTGGGATTTTTGATACAGGCACCAAACTTCTATGAACATATACATTCCAAGACTGGTCATTTCCTGATATAATGCCGAATTAAATTTTTCTTATTCCAATTAGTTGGCCCGGGAAGGGGGTGTGTGTGTGGGGGGGGATGAAGATTGAAAGAAAGCGAATTCACTCCTCATAAGCGACGTTTTCATTGTCTTCACCGTCCTCGGATCTTAACGTCCCTAATATCCTTTAACGTATAGGAAACGACTTTTCCAGTGGTGCGACAAATACGCTTGGAATACGGTTATATTCACTCACTGATTTAAAAATCCGAATACTAAGACATAATATTTAATGCACTTACTATGATTCAAGACGCTCAAGTCTATTGAAATGGAAGGCAAGCATGTGCAATTGAAGACATTCACTCCATCTGTACATGTTTTGTTGGCTAGGTCATCAGTGACTAAAGTGAAAAAGAGAAAAGTCCGGACTAAAATACAATAATTTATATATATATCTAAGCGCCGTGCAAATAATTATATATCAACGAACATATAATGGAGCAAATTTAATAACCAGAATCTGGGGAATAGGAGTCGAACCAGGGGATCTCGACGACCAAATTTTTCCAAATAAGCTCAAATATGAGCTCAGGTGAGAGGTGTCTCAAATGGTTTCCCCTATGCTTTAGAAGCCTGTTTGGCAAATTTGTGGCTGCACTGAAAACTATTACCTGTTTGGATGTCTCTTTGACCGTGTCGAAAGTTGAGAAAGGTATTTATTCAGCCGGTGACACAGGCGGCTCGGAAGAAAAATTCAGTTTTAGGTGGCTTTTTCATTTCATCCCAATCGGTTAGCTACCCTCACCTGATGCATGCATGGGTACGATCGAAAGTTGGAGGACATGGAGTAGCTGTACTTTCTGGCATTAGGAAATTCTAGGGAACGTTTTTTCTTTATACTAAAATTTTCAGAAGACCCTTTTTTTAAAAAAAAGTTATCGTAATAACTTTGCAATAATATGTATGTGACACAACCTCCAAAAATCGTACATCTATATGTAGCGCTATTTAAAAACACGCTAATAGAATATCTTAGATGGATGAAATGGTTATCCAAATATTTTTAGCCTCTGCCGAACTTTTGGAAATTTCTAGAGAATATTTTTTAAACTATAGTTTTAATTCGTTTTGGAAAGAAAACTCTTGGTACCGTGCCAAGACATCGCCTGAATATGTTTTAATATCTTGCGCGCAGACGTTATCGTATCCTAGAACGTTTGAAATATGGTCAGGAAACAGAGCAACTGATATTTTCAAGTTTGAAACAGCCAGGAAAGTAGGAAGTTGAGGAATTTTACGGTACAGGTTATCTATTAATTTGTGATCCGAAAATTATAAGGATCGAATCTTACCGTTTGGAAAATTTCAACCAGACAAAAGGCTCCCGAAATTTCTAAGTGACCTTTTTAGGGTAAAAATCTGTTAAAAATGGACAATTATACGATATTTTAGATGTTCGAAAATCCTAGGAGAGGCGGGCAAGCAAGAACAAACGTTCCCAAAATTCTAGATCTCAAATCGTCTTCCGAACAGATTATTTCGAAAATTGACGTTGGGTGCCACTGATCAGTATTTAGAACAATGAGAAAGTGAACTTCGTCTTCTATTTGATTACATCCACAAAGAGGGCATTTCCTATTATCTCTGGTAGTTTGATTGTATATTAGTACCAAGTTCTATCTCTAGTTTGAAGTTACTTTTCCTGGCACGTTTCTGAAAGACCATAATCTTAGTTTTCTTGAGATTGATTTTTATCATCCACGAATTACAGTAGGAAGACAGCTTATCAAGGCAATTTTGTAATCCTGTTTTGGATCGCGATAATATGATTAAATCATCTGCATAAAAAAGTCAGTTTAATTTTGCACCGTTTGGCAAAACAAAAGGATCAGATAATATATTTTCAAATGCGAGCTAATGCGGAATGTAGGTCGCTTATACAGCTATTTCGAGAAAGGTTGTCGAAAAAAATGTGCACGCGACAATCCCGAAAGGTATTGTGGGTGGTTTTGACCACCACAATACCTTTCGGGATTGTCTCGTTCACCTTTTCCGACAATCTTTCTCGAAATACCTGTGTATAAAGATTAAAAGCAGTGGACTTAAGATATAGCCTTGCCACACACCTCTCGCATAATGGAAGGGTGACGTGTTTACTTTTCAGCGATTTTGATTGCCCATGTAGAGTTGAAATATAAGCTTAACAATTAAATGAAAACGCCGTTGCGACTTGTCTGAAGTTCTTTTGATATAGCGTAATTTAGCGAAGATTTGAAAAGATGGTTACTTTAAAACGATAACAAACGATGAATTTAAGTAAGTATATTTCGAAACATTAAAGAGAAGAAGGGACAAAATTTTGGAATTGTTTCACGGTTTGATGACCCCTTGGAACCTACAGGCCAAGCAACTGACTTTATGGTAACATTCAACAAATAGACAACAGTGAAAAAAAATTCAATTTTCCAGCCACTATCGGAGAAGAAAAATTAATCGTTTTTCTTTTTTTATGTAAACGTTAGAATGACGTTTTTGCATTAATCTTGTTAGGTAGACTATTTTTTTCTCTCAAATTTAATAACTACTCCACAACAATTTAATGCGTAGGAGAACCTACTTTCCTCATCAATTCTCTCTCTTTGTGGTTAGTTTTCGGGTGGGTTTTTTACTTTCTTTGACGATCTTTAATGGAGTATTGAAACTCCGTTTAAAACGATACTAAATCACTCTTTCAGGCTTTTTTTCACCTCAATGTCTTGTAATTTTCCACTTCGAGTGGGAACATCTCACTGATACTGTCCCCCTCTCTCTTCCTCAGTATCCAGTTTAACTTAAATTTGCATGACCTCAAAACTGTCAAAATTTAGTGAAACTACGAGCAATTGTTTGCACTTACAGTAATAAATACATGTTGCTTCGCGTAATCGTAGGAGCCTGAGAACGAATTACACTAAACCGTGGCGGATCCAGACCTTTAGATAAGGGGGAGACCCGGTCACCCATACCCTGAGATAAGGGGGGGGGGGGGGGTGGGGGGTCAGGTCTCGACAAAATTTTTTTTCGGCTCTTCGGGCCTCAGTTTGGTCTAAAAATTAAGGGGAGGGCCTGCCCCCCCCCCCCCCCCGGGCCCCTCTCCTGGATCTGCCATTGCTTAAAGCGCGTTTCATTTATTTCATCCTAAAATTATTTGTAGATCGCTGCAGAGTACTTACTGATCGTGCAGTTCACTCCTTGAAAGCCAGGGGCACAAGTGCAAGTGTAGTTGTTCAATTCACCCAGACATGTTCCATTGTTTGCACACGGATTAGGATAACATGCATCAGTACCTGGTGACGGAAAAAGCAAGACTTTATGCTACTAAAACATAAATACAATAATGCCCCTTTATCTATATATGACAGGTTTTTTGTAGTTGAAAAATCATAGTTTTCCCTTACCTATCGGCTTTATTAGTGATAATCGATTGACCTGCTTCATTCAATAAACCCAAAAGGGCGAAATTTTACAACTCATGGTCAGTCAAAAAGCTTTGAGGTCCTTTGACTTACAACTTAACCTCTCCTCCTTTACTGAAAAAGATTTGGCACTGAAAAGTGCGGTGCGGGAGCGACAATGGGATTTGGAAAATCGTGCGTACCTCTCAAAAAATCCTGGCTATTCCTTAGTAATATGACAAATTACAGTGGAACCTCGATATAACGAATGATTTTCTTTACTCCTATTACTGAAATAGAAATCTATTTTACAAGACTCTCATTCACGCTTAGTTAAATAAGATATGGATATAATATTGCTCAGCGGTCTAAGCCAGGCTGGAACAGCTTGGCTTAGGGTAGCAGTGTTGAAAGACGCACGAGAATTTTGTGTAGACAAATTGGGTGGGCGGGTGGGCTGATCCCTTCTTGACTGCTCCGCTGCTGAAAACTAAGGTAGAAACGAGTGTTCTGCTCCAATCCTGTATTTATAGTCCTGCGATACCCTCATGCACGTACCTGCGTGCTTTCAATCCTCGGAAGTATTTTATTTTTCGCGTTTTACTTCAGAAATCATATAATAAATTCTTCAGTCGCCATGGTCTTATCGTCGAGAAGTATGGTGCAGCCCTGGGGGAGATGAGATTAGCAATCCAGGCTTGAATTGCACCATCGTATCCTTACATTACTTATTTATTGCATAGTGTTGTATTTCAGTTGTATCTAGGTGCGTGTACGCGTACAATTTTATTTTGAGCGCGCTCATTATTTGTTTATTTATATTTAATTGACGTGTACATTTAGTTCGTTTATTAACGTCTTAATTTTACTTTGCGTTATTTTCCTCACTTATACATTGTCCGTGACTGTGTTCACATAGTGGGTGGCTCCTCCTAAAATGTTCTGCAATTGGTATAGGATTTAATGGAGCCGAAACCAATTGTGGAATTGCACGCATTTTAGGCATCCTACTGATGAACAGTTGCGACACGTAGATATATATTTTTTAGCAACTAAGATTATTTGCAGTCTGTCTACTTTGAATTGAAATTATGTGAAAACTAACCTCGATATATCGAAACCTCGTTATAGCGAACAAATTTTGCCAGTTTCTTGGCCCTTCGTTATATGGAGGTCCCACAATATGATGATCCACGAGGAGATTCATTTGCCCAAAGAGATTTTGGGCAAATGAAAACTTTTTTAATGACCACGCTTGTTCGGTCAAGAAAGCTATATATAGGATAATTTGGGATGCTTTCCAATGTTTGTCGGAAGAGAGCAGTATTTTCTTCAGACTCCTCATGTACTATTCACTCCTCCAAGTGAACAGTACAAGTGGTGAGGTGAGCTAAGGCTAATCTGCTCACCATGAAACAATTTAGAAATAGAAAAAGAAAGGCGGAAGAAAATTCGGCGCCATGTTAAATATGCAAACTTCGAGCTAGCAGTTGCTAGCTGTTCTTATATATTTGATAATAACTAATACATACTCGTCTCCGTTTCTCTTACAGTTCATATAAATTCCCCTCAAGAACGCAACACGGATCAACAAAATTGTAATCATTATTTCTTCATGTCTAATGTACAGTCCATGCAATTACTTTTTTCAGAACAAACAGTTATTCAGATCATCTCCTTGTCGACGAATGGTTAGACTTAACCCTCCAATACACTTTCAAATGAAGAGGTAGAGTTGGCTTAGTTTATTATAGTGTTTTCTCCGAAGAAAAGAACTTTCTGACATTTTTATTCCGGAGATAAGGATGATTTTGCCGCTACCAAATAAAAGTGTATGCCGTAATATCTTCCCTTTTATTATTTTTTTTCATTGTTCGATCTAAAAGCGCAAGCAACAGAAATTTCCAGACAAACGAAGAAGACGATCGATTCCGCTCGCGTGAATGCTTTATCTGTCTTTCTGGTCGTCCAAGAATACTCTAGTCTGAAATAAGTTGCGTCCTATATGCCTCTTCTTGGTATTTTGAAGGAAGAGTCATTCCAGTTTTCTACTTTTAGGAACTAGAGGTTCTCTGATTTATTTAAATTATCATTGCGGCACATTTCAAGCTGTTAGGTTTCCACATAGATAACCAATATTTTTTTGTTCGGATACTGGCGAACATATGGAAAAGATCGAAGAATAATAGTATGCTGGCAGTTTTACTTGTTTTAAAACAAAAAAGAGGATAAATTTGTTGTTGCTTCCTTTTTCTCGTGAAAGCACGTTTGGTCATAAAAAGAAAATGGCGGTCACAGACGTTGTTTTGAAACAGGTGTTGGTATGCTTTCCTTTCTGTTGTTTTAGTAGTTTGAGGTTGAGTTTGAGTTTGAGTGAGCACCCTTTTTCATTGGCATTAGACAAGGTTCAATAAATACATACACATTAAATATACTTTACCCTGTAGCACAGAAACCAGCAAAATGAACGCGCTCCACACAGTTCGCATCACGTTGTTGAGGCGGCCATGAAAAGTGACAGTTCCTTTTGTGTCAGAATTAGAATTTCAATCTTTCATTGAATAATTATAGTTATTTGCTGCGGCAACTTCATTCGTAGTTCAGCTGTTGTGTGTTATGGTAGAAGGTGGCGGAATGAATTCTTGAGAAGCTAACCTTTGTGAACGAGCAGTTTCTTCCTTTACCTAATATCTGTCATAAATTAACGTTTAGTCTGGAAACGAAGTGTTTTTTTGGACAGGTTAATCAACTAATGTATATATAATTGCGAAAAGCTCAAATAAAGATCAGGGACGCATGTTTTCCGAGAAAACGACCTTTCACCTCTCCTTTTGACAGTACCAACTTTTCTATGACTGGCGTCACGTAAAAAAAATCTCGTCCTTAACAAATCGTTGCATATTGCCATGCGTCTGCTAAGTAATAGATCACAAATAACGTCAAAATGTGGTGAAAACAAAAAACGTTAAGTGACACACTCGCCGCAGGTGCTTGCAAGTAAGAAAACAGTTGTTATCGTGTGTGATCGCTACAAGAGACACGCAGTTTTGAAAATGTTTACGTAATTTTTCTGTTTTGAGCAAGTGATCAGCCTTGGAAAACGTAAAATTGCGATAAAATGTTTCCAAGTTAGACTGTGTGCAGACGTCCCCCCTCCCTATTTTTTCTTACGGATGGGGGACGTCTGTACACAGGCTGTTCACAAGTACGAAAAGAAAGAAAAAAGAAGCCGAAACGAGCCGTAGCGATGGTGACTTAGTGGAAATGCCGAAACTGGCACAAATCCTCGAACAGTCAAGCCTTACGAGGCTACGTTGCAGTGCAATCACAAAAGACGTCAAAATTTGGTACGAAATCAGTGACACACTCAGCTCCTGCTAAAGTCATTCTAAAACAATCTCGAAAACACCTTCAAAAGGATAATCTAAGTTGTCTCAGTTTTTCTAGACCTCTCTAAAGCCTTGACGAATCCCACAAATATCTTTTGGCTAAGCTACAACATTTTTCAAGGTAACAGCCTACTTCGGTTACTAAGGTGATTTCCTTGATAGCGGTAAGCAAAGAATAGTCATTGAAAATGCCTTCTCCGATTAATGACAATATTGTCTTCTTGGGTGTGCCTTAGGGCTCCAAATCAGTTGGGGCTTATACTCTTTGTACTGTAGGTCAACGACACACCGAAAACTCTATCCTACTCATGTGAAGTGTTTGCAGGTGACACTTTGATATATAACTTTGGTTGATATAGACATTGATATAGATACTCTTTCCGCTTCTGTTTAAATAGGCCTCTGCCAAATGGTGGTGTAGGTCGTGGTCTCCAAATCTGAATGTTGACAAATGAGAAGGTATGCGAGTTACAAGATCAGGAGTAGCAACAAACTATTGGTATAACATAAACTCAATTATTCCACTGCAGGACGTTTCCCTATACAAACATCTTGGTGTCACTCTCCCTAACACCTGTCCTCGAAAAATGAGTCACATACTGTCCGTTGCTGCAAAATCTAACCGTATACCATCAATATCTATCAGATAAATTAGAGCGTATTCAACAAAACGCTTCCAGATTAATTCTCAGCAAGGACAGTACTAATATACGTTATGACCAAGGAATGTCTAATCTAAGATGTACAACTTTTCTAGCACTTCAAGGGTTTCTGTGGTCATGATGTCCAACTAGAAAACTATGTATAGGTAACATTTTCCGTTGGACGCACAAGAAATAAAAAAAGATCTAAGTTTTGGAAACCCTATCCGCGAACAAATTTTTTGTTAGTACTCAACCGGAATTCCCTACTGAATAATATCGTCGAGGAGGGCAGACAATTTTAGCAAGTTTAAGAAGCTTTTGTACAGACAAATTGGAAATTTTCTAGCCAGTTGACATTGCATTTAATATTATATATTTAGGGAGACGAACAGTCTTGCGAGACTCTTACAAGGCTGATGGGGAATTCAGTTCTTCTCTTTTGGCACCCCTTTTGCTCTCATCCTTCTTTTCACCTGATCACATGTAGTTTTATGCAAATAAAAATGCTATAAATAAATAACTTCCAGAAAAGAGGAATCGATACTGAACTTTTCTGTCTTATTTGCGTGACTAAGAGACAGCTATTACTATTAATTGGACAGATTTTGTTCAATCAGTTTCCAAGTCGTATACGTATTTTCCTGTCCTCTAACTGTTTTGAACTAAGAGTTACCTTGGCTAAGTTTACCGTCAAATATATATATCTCATTAATAATCTCTCGTTCAACACGATTCAAGAGGACAGACGGGAAATGGATCTTGCTCGAAATATCTATAAGTCGTAGACTGTTCATCACTAGGATGCCTAAAATGTGTGAAATTCCACAATTGGCTTCGAATTCATTAAATCCTAGACTAATAGTAAAGCATTTAGGAGGAGCCACCCACAACGTAAGCACAGTTACTGGCAAAGTGTCTGAGTAGGAAAACAACCCAAAGAAATGTAGTGCGTTAAATAACGAAATGTAATGATCATTTGTAGCCGCTCCCTCGGGTGCGGCTACACGTAGACTAGTCCATTACAGGTCACGAAGTGTAGTTGTAACTTTTAAATGGGCTGTTATTGAAACCTTGAACATTCCCTATACGGGTATGTGCCGCCCAACGGGGTCGTGATTTGAAGCTCCTGATTTAGAACGGGGTATCCATTTCAGAGGCGTTTTCTAGAACGTGGTATAACATTTCGAAGGCACGAAAGCTCAGTTGTAAGCAGCAGCCATTTGAAATTATTCAAGGACAGATTGCTTTTAAAAATACGGTTCAATGCGTTAACAAGCAAACTGTTGTACTCTTGTTGCACCCTGTGTTTTAGAATGCAGGGCGGGCGTTAGCCTGCGTAGTAGGCGCGTGGAAGTAGTGAATGAAAGAGAGAACGGGCGCGCGAGAGGAAGACACGCGAGGGGTGAGGGAGCGCCTGCACGGAAGGCCCCCGAAAATCGATTCAACTCGCATTCTGTGAGTGTTGATATTTCCAATTGGTCGAGAGGCTCCCGAGGGATAAAGTTACCTCGCGGGGCGAGAAAACTGTCAATCAATAGGACATGGACAACGTAGTGAAGATCTTATATTACACCACTAGCTCCTGAAACCATGAAATTGTTGTTGTGGCGCTCCCTACGGTCGCTCCGCAGCAACATAATCAGGATTTAAGGGAAATATATAACGGAAGACGAATTCTCGAATTCATCATTTTTTACCACAATGCATTGCATTTAACCACACTTTTTACCACAATGCATTGCATTTAACCAGAGTGCATTGCGCCACGAACAACTCAAATAAAAACACAGGGAAGTTCGCATCGTTCGCTGCCCAGACGCAGAGTTTTCTTAGTAGAAAATTTTCTACAGCACGGTTAGAGGTCTTACCAAATTTAAGACACGCAGGAGTCTTTCAGATGTACGATGGCTAACTTGGGGATTGGATTTCAATTCAAGAGCCTTTGACTCATCCAGGTGTTAAACCTGACGAGAAGATGAGCATTTGCTCTTCGACTCCGCAACACGGTGGATATACAAATTCCAGCTTGTTAGAAGGTGAGGTGAAAGTGACAAAATGTCATCCAATGCTATATTTAAGAACCTGCATGAGCCGAAAATGGATGTGATTTTGACCATTCGCTTCAAAATAACAGCGGAAATCGAGATAACAAAAAACATATGTTTTGTGTCCTACGTTGCAGACGAGGACGTGTACCGGCGTTTTGAGAAGCATAATTATGTTCTTTCATTCATTCATTGCCATGGAATATGCGTTTACATTGTTTTTTGTACTGTCAATAGCTCGATTAATGCGGCTGGCGATCATCTTGCCGGCGGAAGTTTCATGGAAAAGGCAATTTAAATTAAAGACTTTTCCCAAGATTACGTAATCAGTCTCTGTGGTGTATTGGTTAGGTGTAGTCGAGTCGAGCCAATGTTGTCGGGTTCGACTTCTTCCGAACTCTTATTTTCCTTCTTTCTTTTTTTTCCGTTTTTTGTGTTGCTGTTTTCTATAAATATATAGCTAAATAACTGTTACTTAATAAAGTGCAATAAACAGCAAGAAAAGTATCGTGTTTCCAGAGAAAAGATAGTACACCATATATGGATAAACAATCTGAATTTCTATCATTTCCTACAATTTACTGTGGGAAAACCAGAGTTGATGACCACTTGATTATTTTCTAAACAACCTTCCCACGAGTTCTTTCTATAGACTGATAGTAATTATTCTTAGCTAGTACTTTCCAAAATCGGTAAATAGGACATTCAATGTCATTTTCGATTGTTTTAAGTCCCACTGCCTAACTAATGCCAGTATCAACAGAATGTGCCGCAGCATTACTATCTTTTAGATACCCTAGTATACAATCGATATTCAGGTCTCGGAGGTCACTTCAATCTGGTTAAATGGGACTGTGTGGCTGTAATCTCAAAGAAAAGTTGGAATGATCAAACGGTATTTACGATGGAAAGAATTGACATCAGATACTCATTAGCCGGAGTGGCGAGAGACAGAAGGTTTGTCGAATCGTTGCAATGAAGATCAGAGGAAATATTCTTTGCTCAGGAGAACTTGGCGGCTTGTGTTGTCGATGGAACGCATACCATCAAAACTTAACCAAGTCGGCTTCAAGCCATAATTAACCTCTTGCGGCAGATGATCACGCGAATTTGTATTCGCTTAAAGGGGCTGTGTCACAGCAGTCTAGTTCATTTTGTTTAATTTTACGAATTACTCGCAGTCGCTATGGAACTTAAAGTAAGCAAAGAAATTACATGTAAATGACTAAATCAGAGATCTGAGCCGAAACAAAGATGTCTCCTGACCATTATTTGTGAAGTTGCAAGCAGCAGGGATCAACTTTGAAAAACTGTTAGGCTGAACAGTTTTCAAAAACCCTAATTTCAGTTCGTTTCAATCTTCTTCACTTTTGCCCATCCGTGGCATCTGTTGTTTCTGTCATGTTATTTAAACCTTCCTATAAAGTTTTAAGCGGTTATTTTTATGTTTCTCTCAATTTAACGGGCATTTTGTAGTTTCCTAATTTGGCTGGATTTCATGACACAGTTCCCACCTAGTATGGGAGAACAGTGTAGCCGACATTCAGTGACGCGATTACTAGTTTCTCTGCCAAATGACTTATTCGGAACGAGAGAAAAAAAATCTAAATTTATCTTGGTGATGTTTTTTTATCCATTGGACCAAATCTTCAACCAATCAGAAGCATTACTCAGATCTAGGTAGTGACAGATGTTTTGGTAGTGACACTTCGTCAGTAAGGAGATTTCTAAGCTCGTTCCTCAGGCGTCATTTAAAGCGGGAAACTAGCAAGGGCCTCAGACTAAAAAAGAACTCTAGCTTCCTTTTTAAAGTACATTTTATCGACATTTAGACACCTTTGCGAAAGGAAATTGCTGCAGTTGATCTGTATTAAAGAAAAGACGAATTAGTCACAGTTTGCCTGAGCTTGTCGGCTTCATTGATGATATAGATTGACCAGCTTTTGTCATTGAACCCAAAAAGGCAGAAGTTTACAACTTATAGTCAGTCAAAACGCTTTGACTTTGACTTTACTGAACAAGATCGGTTCTGAAAAGTGAAAAACTCGGTTCGTATAAATTTACAGTACCGACCGAAAAGTCGGCTAATCAAAAGAATTTTTTGACCACGCATGTTCGGTCAAGAAAGTTATATATAGGATAATTCTACTTTATCGGGGTGCTTCCCTTTGTATTCCTGTGTAGAGCAGTATTTGCTTCAGACTCTTCATGTTCAAGTCAACTAGGGCTGAACTGCTCGCCATGAAACAAGTCGGCAGTAGAAAAAGAAAAGCGGAAGAGAATCAGTCGAGGCCCTGTTTAATATGCAAACTTCGAGCTAGCAGTTCTAGTGCCAGCTGTTCATAAACATTTGATATATATGTGATAATAAATGAATATACTCTCTGTTTCTCCTTCAGTTCATTTAAACTGACCTCACACGGCACAGATCATAAAAATTACAATCATAAAAATTACAATCATGTCAAATGTGCGTCCTATGTTTTTCAGGAACAAAGACTTGCTCAAGTTAGTCTTCTTGCCGACGAATTGTTAACGGGTTTGTAGACTTCACCCTTCAATGCACTTTCAAGTGTTGAGTCACTGGTTAGTTTGTTATATTTATTTAGTTTGTTATATTTGTATTATAAAAAATCTACTTCTTCTCCGAAGATAAGAATTTTCTTATATTTTCAATCCGAAAATAAGGATGATTTTGTCGCTACCAAATTCTAATATAATATGTAATATTTTCCCTCTTATCGGTTTATCTCATTGTTTTGTCTAAAACCGAAAACAACAGTGCGAGAAAGTTCCATCAAACGTTTCCGCGCGTGCGAATCGGACCTCTTCTTGGTCTTTCAAAGAAAAGAGTCATCCCAGTATTGTACCTTTAGGAACTAGACGTTGTCTAATTTTTTTTCAATTAGCATTGCAACACAGTTGTAAGCCGCTAGTTTTTCACATAGATTGCCGATTTAAACCATCTCGTAATACATTAACTGGACCTAATGTTCTGTGTAACGACTTTTTCTGGGGTTGCTCGAATTGTGTACTAGGATAAATAAATTAAAAAAAGCCTGTGGCTGATTGTTGAACCACAAAGTATACGCTTTATGTTCGTTTTTGTCGTTTCTTTTTTTGTTCAGCCGTATACTGGCGAACATGAAACAGAATAATAGTATGTTCTGGCAGTTTAGCTCATTCTTGTAAGAGAAAAGATCATTTGGTCCTTAAAAGAAATTCCACTTTTGTACTATGTTAGTACTGAGTGTGGATTGGAGGAAACTTACAAACGTTCGTTTCGTTTACAACTGACTAATTCAATGGCTATTTCATTTAGGCCTAGAATTAGCATGATACATCTACGATGTGAGTTGTTATTCAAGATTGAAATGTTTAGTTCGTTTCGAAATAACAGAGAAGATGCTTTCATTGTTACTTACTTTTTCGCGTAGAATGAAAATGGCTGTTACAGACGTTGTTTTGAAACAGGTGTGGTATGCTTTCCTTTCTCTACATTTAGTAGTTTTAGAGACATTTTGAGCGAGCACCCTTTTGTACTAGTATTAGACAAACGTATGAATAAATCCACCCACATTAAATATACGTTACCTTGTAGTACAGAAACCAACAAAATCAACACGCTCCAAGCAGCTTGCATCACGTTGAGGTGGCCATGTGTCAGAATTAGAATTTCAATCCTTCACTGAACAAGAAAAATTTCCTGCGGTAGCTTCCTTCATAGTTCAATTGTTGTGTGTTATGAGTAATTGTTGTTTGGCAGTGGGTGACGGAATGATGAAACACTTAAGAGGCTAACCTTCGTTAAAGCGGAGCATTTTCTTGCTTTACTTAATCTGACTAGTCTCTGTCATAAATTAATGTTTAGTCTCCAAACGAAGTATTTGTTTTGGACACGTTAGTCAACTAATGTATACTGCGAAAAGCAAAAATAAAGATCTTTGATGCATGATTTCCAAGAAAACGACCTTTCACCTCAAATCGATTTTACCGACGACGTAATAAAACGTAGATGTATATATTAACAGTCCCAGCTTTTCTAAAGTTGATGTCATGTAAAAAAACATCTGCTTAACAAATGGTTTCATGTTGCAATGCTACTGTTAAGTAATAGATCACAGAAAAAGTCGACAAAATGTGGTAAAGACATCAAAGTTAAGTGACACATGAGCCGGCGCAGGTGAGTGTGTCTCTGATTTTGTTACCAAATTTTGACGTCTTTTGTGATGCACAGCAACATAGAATCTATTCGTTAAAAATAGACAAACTCGCCTCGTACGCACGGCTTGACTGTTCGAGGATTATGTATGCCAGTTTAGGCATTTACACTAAGTCACCAACGCTACGATTCGCCGTTTCGGCCGCTTCTTCTTTTCTTCCTTATCGTACTTGTGAACAGTATCGCATTAACGTTTTCCAAGGCTGATCACTTGCTCAAAGCAGAAAAATCGCGTAAGCATTTTCAAAACTTCGTGTCTCTCGTATCGTTGACACACGATAACATCTGTTTTCTTTCGATTAAGACATTTAAAGTCGCCAAGAACTTTTTTGGGGGTTGTCCGTATTTCTTACTTGTAAGCAGCTCCTGCTGAAGTCATTCCAGATTAAGCTTGAAAAAGCTAAAGTGATTTCCTTGATAACCGTAAGCAAAGAATGGCATTGACAGTGCCTTCTCCGACTGGTGATAATATTGTCATCTTGGGTGTGTCTCAGACCCCAAATTGTTGGGGCCTATACTCTTTAACGTCAACGACATACCGAAATGTTTTTGCAGATGACACCCTGATATATAGCTTTGATTGATATAGACATTGATGTAGATACTGTTTCCGCTTCTGTTTGAATGGGCTTATGCCAAATTGTGGTGTGGTTTGTGGCCCAAAATCTGAACGTTGACAAATGTGAATTTATGCGAATTACAAGATCAAGAGTAGCAACAAACTACTGGTATAACATAAAATCAATTCCACTGTATTATTTTATTTACTTACTTACTTACCTATATTTTAATCCTCGTAGTCCTACAACTATACAAGATGCTAAAAGAATTTCAATTAAAATACATTTTACGGGAAATCGAACTGCACACTTACAAATTTACAACTGGCTAATGTACACACACATTATAATCCAAAAGATACTAGAAAAAAAAAAAAAAATGTAATATTAAAAAGAAGGTTTCATGGGTCAATTAGAGTGGCAGAAGGTTCTAATGATAGGCAAGGCATATACTTGGAAGGATTCAGGACCGGTAACAGTGACGGATGACTGTAGTAGGCTGAGATTGTTCCATAAAGGGATTGTGCGGGGAAAGGAGGAGTACTTGTAGGCATTGGTGTTGGTGGCGATGTGTCGGAGCTTATAGGGGTGTTTTGAACTTGTGCGAGGAGGTAGATGAGGTTGTTGATTGACTGGTAAAAGGTAGTTGCAGCAGCCAAATGTCTCCTGCACTCAAGTGTCTCCCATCCAAGGGCCTCTCTCATTTGTGGTACGGTACACTGTTGAATCTCGAATCTCGAATAATCCCCAGTGACGAACCACAGGGCGTTGTGTTGTACTGCTTCGATAGATGCAATGTGTTGCTTCTCGTAGGGGTCCCATGCAGGAATGGCATACTCGACTCTTGGTCTAACTTAGGAGTTATAGGCCTGTTCTTTGACCTTGGAGCTGCAGTGGGAAACATTTCGGCGCAGGATCCTCAAGATTTTTGTCGCTTTTGCCTTAACCTCTCTCACATGGCTGTCCCGCTGCAGGTCGTCCAGTATAATTATGCCAAGATATTTGTGCCTGGAGATGTTTTCCTTTACAAACATCTTGGTGTCACTCTCTCTAATGACCTGTCCTTAAAAAAATCACATGCTATCCCTTGCTGCAAAAGCCAACCGTCTATATTCAACAAAACGCTTCCAGCTGAATTCTCAGTGAGGACGGTACTAGTATACGTTATGACGAAAGACTGTCTAATCTAGGAAGGATTTGAAAACCAGTCGTAAATTCGAAAATCTCGTACATCAGTTTTTCAAGCATTTCAAGGTTTTCTTTGATGCCCAATTGGAAAATTATGTATGAAGCTTTTTCCGTTAACGCACAAGAAATTACGACTGATCCGGCTAAGATTTAGAAACTAACCGGCCCTATCCATGAAAAAATATTTTGTAGTATTCAACATGAATTCCCTACCGAAAAATATTGTTGAGGCAGACAATGTTAGCAACGTTAAGAAGCTTTTGTATAAGCATCCGTGCGTTGATGTCAATGCCCAAGGCCCTCAGGTCCTCTCCTTAAGTCGTAACTGTTTATCATTTTGAATACTAAAATGTGTGCAATTCCACAAGTGATTTCGGCTATACCAACTGTGGAGCATTTTTCAGAGGAGCCACCCACAAGCTGAGCACAGTTACTGACAAGGTGTATGAGTAGGAAAACAACCCAAAATGCAATGCGTTAAATAACGAAATGTAATGATCATTAATAAGCTGTCGTGGCCGGATATATACGTTACAATGGAAAGTGAAGGGTGAAACTCGGGAGGGTCCGTTAAAGGTAATAAAGCGTAGTTGTAACTTTTGAGTGGGTTGTTATTGAAACCCTGGGGGGACTCTCGCTCTGGGCTTTTCACGTTTTTCAGTTTCGCAACCATTGAAGGTACTTTTTAAATGCTTTTAGTAGGGTTCTTTAGGAGTAACAAAAAAGGGTCGGTTGTTGCAATTGCATTGTATTAAACGCTCCTACAAAATGAGACAAAACGGATTTAGTCAAGCATTCATGCATAAAGGGTAAGTAACCTAACAGAATCATAGGCAGCGGGATAGGGTAAAGGGAGGGCAGGGGGGTCAGCAGCCTCCCCCCCCCCCCACGTTTTGGTGCCAAAACTATCGCTAGCGCACCATAAAAAAATGGGCAAAATATTCTATCTCGGATGTATTTGTAAATACATATGACGTTGCCGACTTCAGTACGCACATTTTAGGCTCTCAGACGACTCAAGAACTATACCTAAGAAGCACCATGAAGCAGGACCTTCGGAACAACTGCCTATTTGATCTATTGTCACAAAAATCGATTGCGGACACACTAGACATTGTCAAGATTGCAAAGAGGTTTCCTTGTGCCAAAGAAAAACACAAAGGGCATGCATTTTGTAAAATTTGAGCAGGGGTATGCGCATGGCTGAGAGAAGGATGACCCGCCCCCACGTTTCAAAACGCTCTGCCGCCGGGCTTCTTAACTCGAATAAGTACCTTACGGAGCAATTAGCAGTCATTTGTCACAGGTCCCTAAAACATTGTCAGATCATCTTTGAAAACAACCTCAGCTACGTCAGTGCGCAGTCCATTAGCTGACCTTGACCGATTCTGCTCAGAGGAAATCTTACTGTATGTTGTTCTCTTTGATGGTTTTTAAGTTACCACACAGGGTTTAGATTAGCCCTGTTAAGCTATTCCCTCATTTTCTTTTGCGCTGAGAAAGAGAGAGATGTGGGAAACGAACGGACTCTCGCAGGTTGATATTAAATACGCAGACTAGATAAAAAGGGATTTCGAAAATTTCTGATAAGATATACCTCCAAAACACAATTTTACTTGGGTAATACAAGAGAACAGATAGATTAAAATTGTTTGTGTGTTGAGTAGAATTGCCAAAAAACACTGTCAATTTACCCCTCAATTCATTTACATCCATGCAACATGTAGTCATGCGCCATAAAAACTGCACATACATTACTATTATAATGGTACTGAAAGGAGAATGAATTTAATCATCATCATTAGTAATCTAATATCTTGTAAGTAAGGGTTTTCTAAAACTTAAGCAAAAAAGTTAATAGAGTTAGCATATATATGTGTAAGATGTAAAAATATGTTAAGAACTGCACCTTACACATATATATGCTAATTCTTTTAACTTTTTCACTTACTTGAAAATGACCGAAGATCGGTCGAAACGTCGTTTTTTATCCGTGATTTTTACTGTGTTAAGATTACTAATATCATTCCCTTCATTCTTATGATATGCTAGTTTTTGCACAATTATCTGCACTATCATTCAGTTTCAATGATTTATTTAAAACGTCAAAAATGTTTAGCGCAATCCTTCACTAGCACATTAATTACACACTAAATGGAATTATCAACAAATCGTCACCTCTTTTGATCTTTTTGCACTCTAAAATGACATCATTTGTTTTTGCTTAATGCAAAAAAGACCTAGTATGGGAGAACAGTGCAGCCGACATTTAGTGACGCCATCACTAGTTTCTCTGAGAAATGACGTATTCGGAACGAGCGCAAAAAAAATCTAAACTGATCTTGGTAATGCTTCTGATTGGTCGGAGCAAATTTTCAGCCAATCAGAAGCATTACCCAGATCTGGGTAGTGACACTTCATCAGAAGGAGATTTCTGACGTCATTTTGCGGAAAACCGATGGGGGCTTCGCAATGTCGGCTGTTTTCTCAGGCTAAAAAAAGAACTCAAGCTTCCTATTTAATAAAATTTTATCAAGCTGAAAATTTAGGCAACTTTGCGAAAAGAAATTGCTTCAGTTGATTTGCATTAAAAAAAAGAGAGAGAGAGAGAGAGAGGAAAAGGCTTAGACAAAAGTGCAAAAATATCAAGGTTTAACGTGTTAAGGAGAGGAATTAGCCTCAAACTTGAACTTACTAATACTAATTATTAGTTGAGAATTTACATTCCAAAGCTTTAAACATAAGCATATTCCCCGTTGATAAGAACTTTTTGTGGCTTTTTGCAGGTGGAGTCAATAAGCTTCACTGCTCCTTTAGCTTTATCTTGACCCAGGCCATCCATGTTTAGCAAGTTCCCCTTCCCAGCGGTGCAGGACTCGGCCAACGCAGATATTTCTTCTTTTGTAATCACGTGGTCCCAGATATTGATTCCCGTCATTTCACCCTTAAAACTCTGAACTTGATCGAAACACCCCCCGACACAATCCTGGTCTTGTCCGAAAATCAGCTTTCCATCTTTTCTGATGAGAATTCCTAAAACGCAAAAGGAATTGAAAAAAGGGACCATTCATTTGCCGTCAAGAGGAATAGCTGAGATAGTTTCGGGATCTCACTAAGCACAAGAACAGGGGAAGGATCCGAGGGAGGCCTCACCTGAACACAGAGGGTTATCATTGTAAAATAAAGTAACAAAAATAATATACCCTCTTTCCTTTATTTAGTCCCATGGGTAGCTTATTTCATTTCTTCAATGTTTCTAGGCTGGGGACTTTTACAGAGAGGTGTACATAAGAGTAAGGCGCTTATTAGAGTGTTTTTAATTACTTTCTTGATAACTTGTCTTCGTCATAATGCATTGCTGAAAAATGACTTTAACTTCAGCAGTTATTAAACGCTGTGGAACACAAAACAGCTTACGTGTGTTAAATAATCATGTATTGTGGTGGAACTGCTATGCACGCAGTTTAAAATACGTCTAGCACCGCACAATTATCAAAATTTATTGAAAAGTGCAGCTATAAATGGATTTGTTTTGAAAAGACTTTCATTGTTCAAATTTAAAATCTGAAATCACTGATTGAAATGGCAGAGGAACTCATGCATAAGGCGATTGTGGCAATACATAAACCTTTAACACAATTACTTAATGTTTTCCCTCCTACGCTATCTATTCCAGGTTATTATTTTTTTAAAATTAAGGTCGTTTTCCATTAACCAAAGCAGTATTTGACAGGGGGAAGTAAAGGAACGAGGAGCAGGCTGTGTAAGCTAGTTTTAAAATCAAAAACTTGGGTAAGAAAGTATAAATAATTATCTAAAGCAAAAAACTCTCATTTTACAAGTACTAACAGCGATAGTTGCTAATTCCTTCAGAATCTTGAATTAAACGAACATACATGTACTGACCGTCTGCTGTCTTTGAAGCCTTCAAATCGCCATTAAAATACAACTCGAACGCATCATTTCCCAGTGTGACGCAAACATGGTGCCAAATTCCATCTGTAATGGTCACACCTGTATCGCTGTAATGGTAATAATAATAATAACAATAATCATGATTATGATGATGATAATGTTGATGATAAGGATGATGATGATAATAATAACATTATCATCTCATCCAAGGTACCCGATAGGGTTCTTTAATCTTGTAATCCCGATGGATTTCTTCAACTCTGAATCCTTACCCAGTTATCGGTTACAGTGAAACCTGTATTTAAAACGGACCCTATATTATGCGGACACCCTTTATTAAGAAGACGAGTAGCTCAGCGTAGTTTAAACTTTTCTTCCTATATTTTATCATCTAAGGAAAACGAACTTGTATTTAGGGGACACTTTTACTAAATGGACGCCAGCAAAACCGTGCCGTCAAATCCCGCCCATTCAAAAAAAAGTGAATATGATTCTCTTGATAAAGAAGAAGAAGCCATTACCCTGAATGATAGTATCCCGAGATCAAGGCCAGGTTATCATTTGGGTTATACAGAACGAACGCGTTCTGGTGATCCTTGTTTGCATAACTGATGTAACCCACTTTGCTCTTGTCGTCGGTTTTTATCCAGAGAGAAACGGTCAAAGCATTAAGGTCCTTATCCAATGTGCCAGCGTCAATATAGTCAGTCTTCTTTTTATCAGGGAAGAAAAACGCTTTCGGCGATTGTTCTGGTTCTTCGTTTTCACAAGCTGCCAGTGTATAACAAACAGAAATCTCCTTGTCTAAATAATGACTGGACAATTCAACAAAGCATCAACAACTCAAATGAGTTTTCATGTTTCACAACCAATCAACAAAGAGCAACCTTCGACAATTTTAAGAAGTTAGATTTAAGAGTTCTCCGCATTGTGTATCATCCGAGCGCCCTGTATGATTTATATTCCTTTTGACAGTGGATGAATAAAAAATCAGAAAAATGGTCTTAAATTCCCCGTACTCTTAGCTTGACACTGCATTGGGGTTGGTTATTTTTGAGATGCATGAGAAAATGGGTGTCCTTTTCTTCAAAAGCTGTTGTTCAGTATAACCAATAATTTAGACTAAGGCGTCGGGTGTTCTAGTGTAGGATATCACTCTTACGTTTACAATCCTCGATTTCAGCAAGTCTGTCCTCCAGTTCTTGCACTTTCTTTGCCAGTTCTGTTATCGACGGCTTTTTGGGCTTGTAATTGGACCTTCTCTTCCTTCTTCTAACACGCCGAGCGTCGATAGGCTTTACTTCTTCCATCAAGAGGATCAGGACCATAAAAAGAATGAACATTTGCAAGGTCTTCTGACCAGCCATGGCTACGGAATTGGTTGAAAAGGAGAGAAGAGGACTTAATGTGAATTGCAGGAAGAGGAAATAAAAATGAAATGGGAATTTACTAATTAAAATATCTACTTCAACAAAGTGAGTACCATGGCATCCTTGGAAATCTTGGGGAAGAAAGAGGGGGCGAAGAAATTTCTAGTAAAGTGCTTTAGAAACGTCATTGCTAGTGATCCGGAATTTAGCAGTTACTAAGTAAACCTAGTTGACTGCGACCATGATGATTAATTTGTAAAGGGAAACATCTGCCTGCATGGGAAGACCTTTTAGGGGCAGCGTGGCCGAGCGGTTCGAACGCTGGAATTGAATTCCCGAGGCCTTGAGTTCAATCCACGTCCTAGCAAGATGTTAGACGTGCTACCTCAAAACTCCTTAATCCTCAATCCCGATTCCTTAACATCTCAAGATTCCTTAATTTGTAGGCACTGGAACGCAAGTCAAGTTTGAAACGCGCATACGCTATTTCAACATCGTTACCTACTCGTCTCATTGGTGTATAAAGACAATTATAATTGAATCTTTAGAATGAGATCAAAGATGGAGTGCATTACAAATCCTTTTTAAAGTTGCTCTTTAATTGCAGCATCCGTTCTTTTCATCATTTTCAACTGGGAAAATACAAAAACGCTAACGTGCCACTCAACTTAAAAGGAGATTTCATGAAATTCTGAACTGGAGTTGACTATCGGAGAGAAAAAAATGTGTGTAGTGACACTTTCAAACTGTTTTTAGTAACATTTGAACAGATAAATTGGAGGCGGAAAAAAAGGTTTTGTAGCGCGAGATGGTGGTTTCCCCCTTAGCGCTTTCAAGTTAAGAGGTAAACAAAGGTTAGCTTTTTCCAGGCAAGGGGTCCGAGAACCAAACCGCCAGACCTAATAACAGCCGTGTTTATAGAAAGGCTCTTGATATCATAAGACTTTGCAGGGGTAACAGTGATTGGACATTGCGATCTGATTCTACTTAGTGGCAACAGATTTATTTGAAAATTGTGTTTGGAGCCGTGTACAAACACAGGAAGAAGACAGGACTGACAGTTCCTTAATTCATGTAAACTTGACTAAGCCAAATTTAAAGAATGTACTTCTCATTTATAATAGCTTGACTACCGATGCATTTCAATACCCCGCGTGGAAACTTTATCAGATTTTTCTATTTTGAATGGAAAATAATAGAACAGTTAGATTGCTCTCAGTCAGTTCAGATTAACTGTTAACCTTCCTGCGTTAATTACTTATAATGACTCTAAAACCATGTCATGCTTGATTTCTTTGGCAAGAACGTGAGTCAAATAAATTATTTTTGTTTGGCAAAAAACGGGGTGCAGTGTACTATACTTTCAACGAATAACTACTAAGTTCTGCTCTAATCTAACTTTGGGAAATCAGCTGGTTTTTGCTCGTTAACCCGCAGCACTACTGTGCATGTATTAATTGTTTAGCTCAGCTTTGTTCATACAACCGCATATTGAATATTGCACTTGCATGCCACACCCCGCCTCTGTTTTGATGTAATACTCTGATCAATTTTTTTTTTGAACTTTTTATTCACACTGTAAACTCTGCACTGAATTGGACAATTCTTTCTGTTGCTATCTTGAAGATATTTTGTAGCTACAGGCATAAGCTAGTGATTGCCACTCTCGGTAAGCTCGGGGCAATGGTCGCGGTATTGCAAAGTGGCAAGAATTAAAAACACACAAAGCGGGCTTGAATTTCGTATGGCAACATACCTTTTGTTTCCGAGGATTGGAAAATCGAAGCGGGTGTACTCAAATTTAATGGACTTACCTTGAGAGACTGATTTGGAGATGTTCCTCCTTCAAGGTGAATGAAACTAATCCGATACTATCAAAAAAAAATGAGAGTTTCTTTCTTTTTTTTTATTCGACTGTGACAAGGAATTTTAATCAATCCTACCCGTGATCAGTTGCTTGAAAACAATTAATTTGAGGATAAGAAAGGAAGATAATTGAGCCGTTGTAAAATTGAAATGCTTCTAACAAACACCGCAAACAAACAACGTTTCCCCCTATTCCTAGGGAATATTAGACGAAATTAAAACTTTATCATTAGAATAAGGTAAAAGTAATGCGCACTGAAAATCCATTCTTTTTATCATCTCTAATTTGGAAAATGTACTGAGCTATGAAAGGAAAACAGAGGCGCTATTGTAGACCATCAATATTTTAAGCGCCTGAAGCAAGGTACTCAAGGTATTTTTGAGAACGTTCGTTATTGTTAAGGTGAAGCTCAAATGCCGTTTTTGTCACAGTAGAGTACTCACGATCTGATAGTAATGATAATGACAATGAGGACTTTCTGGTTGTTTGCTTCTTGTCTAAAGCTATGCATTTAAATCTTTTTGAATAATTCAATAGACAAGAGTCATTACAGTGTGACTATGGAGCTAAGGCATTGACTGCATAAGGTCCAAAATCGGTGGGCGCTTGTCTTAGCCCTCCTCACTGTTGAAATCATTCCCTTTGCCTCTTTGCTAAGCTGAAATGCTATTTCTTACTTGTGAACGGAACATTAGAAATAAGAGAAACTTCGTTTATAGCTGATTGAAGGCTTACTCCACCAAAACTAGCTGGCCACTAATCTTACACCTGCGGGTTAACGGCTGACGCGCCAGTTAACTTAAACTAAAAAAAAGAATTTCAGCAAATTCCAGACCAAACATCGAAGACAAGTAAACGGAGAGAAATAATTTGGTGTATGGGCATTGTCAACTGGTATGTTTTGTGAAGCGAGATGGATGTTTCCCCTTCAGCGCTTTCAAGAGGTAAACAAAGGTTTTCTCAGGCAAGGCTCACGATAATGAAATAGACCAAAAAACTGTTTATGGTAGAATAGTTCTTGGTATCATAAGTCAGATTAATTAGATATCGCGTGATCTGATTCCACTCAGTGATAGCATATTTATTTGGAAATTGTGCAAACAGTTAGGAAGGAGTCAGAACTAGCAATTCACTAATTATGTAGAGGCAATCTCAGTGAATGTGCTACTGACTTCTCATTCATTTGTAGCCGCCTTACTTCAGATATATTTCAACACGCATCGTGGAAACTTTATTTGTTTAGCCACTTTTTTCGTTTCTAATGGAAAATAACAGAGCAAAGTTAATTATTTTTTAGTTACTTTCACTATCGTCGGTTCCAATTAACCGCTCCCCCACTACTCTAAAACCATTAGGCCATGCATGATTCCTTTGGCAAGAATGTGAATTTGGAGTGCCAAATTTATCAGTTTATAGTTGGCAAGGTAAGGTATAGAATATGATGTACTTTCAATCAATAATTGCGCGCAGTCAGTTGGTTTTCGTTCTTTCCCCATTGGTTTAGCGCAGTTGTGTGCATTACAACCGCACAGACTTGTTCACGTTCAAACGTGCATTGCACTTGCATGCCACACCTCGCCTCTGTTTTGATGAAAAGATTACTCAGGGATAATTTGTTTTGTCATTTCTTATTTACACAATAAACTTTGCATTGAACTTCAGTGGCAGTCCTCTGTTGCTATCTCGAGGACGTTTTGTAGATACAGGTATAAGCTAGTGATTGCCACTCCAAGCAAGCTCGCGACGATAATCAACAGATTTAGTCGAGGTTTCAGTTAGGCAAGACTTAAAAACGCAAAGCGCAGGCTTGAAGTACTTTGGCAACATATTCACTGACAAAGAAGCCAATTCATTCTTTGATTCGATGGAATGATCAGTGAAGGTGGGTTTATTCTACTTTTGGACTTACCTTGAGAGACTGATTTGGAGATGTTCCTGCTTTAAGGTGAATCAACAAACTAGTCTGTTACATGGGAGATTCTCTTTTTTATCCGAGTGTGACGAGGCGAATTATAATCACCCCTACTCCCAATCAGTGGCTTTAAAACAATTAATATAAAGATAAGAAAGGAAGATAATTGTGTCGTTATAAATGCACGCCAATGAAAATGCCTCTAAGTCAACATTAACACCGTGACCTATTTTTGCCAGTGGAGGATGGAAAATTTAACAACGATAATTAAAATGATAACAATGAGATTGACGTAAGGAGAAAAAAGGGACTGTATCGTTCTAAAGTTGCTTTTTAAAACCTGCATCTATGCGATGGCGAAATAATGAAAGACTGAATTACTGACGCACCTTTACTTTGATTATCAGTGCTTGAAGCGCCAAGTTACTTACAAAGGGCAGTGGTAATTTTGAGCATTTTCCTTCAGTCGCCTGTACGTGGTTAAACTTTGCTTCCTTGAGACAAAAAAAGTTTTTATTATTGTTCAGTTGCATTCCTCAGCCTCGCCATTTTCATAAAGCTTTGAGGGAGTCATAAAAGCGAGTGTCATTACATAACTTAAACCTCCAACAGCTCAGGTTTTGTACGCATGCACTGGTTTCCTTTACTGATAACTGCAAAACTAGTAATCAATAAAGAAAATAACGATAATAATAATTATTGCAACGAGGACTTTCTGGTTGTCGTTCTTTCTATCTTCGTTCTGCATTAAATGCTTTTTGCCAGTAGTTCATTAAGGAGTGAACAGGCGCATCCATCGAGAATATAGTTCAAAACCACTTAAACATAGCATTGTTGAACGTATTTTAAGCTATTTTAATATTCAAACGGTAGATATAGGCATATTTTTATCCCCTGAAAATTTTTCATCTGTTCGGATTTCCTAGCTGAAAGTCTAGTGATTCGAAAATTATAGAGATCAAAACTTACTTTTTCGAAAATTTCAGCCAGAAAAAAGGCTCCCGAAAATTATAGGTGACCTTTTTAGGGTAAACATCCGTTGAAAATGGGCAATTCTACCATTTTTTTAGATGTTCGAAAATCAGGAGAGGCAGCAAGCAAGAAATTTTACAACAAATGTTCCGAAAATTCTAGATCTCAAATCGTCCTCCGGACAGATATTTTCCAAAAATTGACGTTGGGTGCCCCACTGTCGTTTTGTGAAGGCAGTCAAAGGGTTAAATTGTGCTTTGATGGCCGGCCTGCCAACAAGTAAGGGGAAGGACTCTATTTTCTTTTGTCTTTTAGTCCATGTGAAATGCCCCCCTTCTTCAACCATTACTGATCTAAACCGGTCTTCCTTGACGGGTTATTAGAAATTGGAGAAATTTCATTTAACGTTGAAGCAGCTTTTGAAGAGGGATACGGGCGCTGATGCTTTACTTCATTGCGCCAGCCGGCCATGAAGATATTTAAGAAATAAAGTGGAATTATTAAGGAAACAACATGTTACAAATATGAGGCGCACCGTCGCTTGGATTAAAGATAAATATTTTAACTCATTAGTGCTTAACGAGGCAAGCTTGGAGCAATGGTCTGCGGAATGGTACTTTGAATGTTTCTTTGTCCTTTTGTTTGAGTTCAAGCTCTGTTTCTTCGCCATAATATTTTTAAATCCTCGATCAGAGTTGAATTCCTCATAGCTATATTTATCAGCTATTAAGCGAACTTCCCAGTTGTTTTAAGTATTTTCCTTTACAATAATTTTGTAAACCAAACACGTACTCTATTAATTAATTGTAAATTTGATTTTAAGTAGCACTAGATAATGTATTGGAAAATACATGAAGTCTCCAAAGCTTTGTCTTCAGTTCTCTAGATTTCAGCCTCAACGCACAGATCAGTCATTACAGATCGCATCAACACTGAGTTTAAAAGAAAATATTTCATTTTAAAAAAACAGAACGAGAATTTAGAGGACGAAACTAATAACGCCTTCGTTAAGTTTCTTCGGTTGAGTAACGAGACACAAATAAATAATCAGCGGTGCCTGTTCTTTGACTGGTGCATAGTGAATATCTTTTTTTTTTTCGTCTAGCGTTGGGTATATTCTGCTGGTTATGAAAACATTGAACATTCAACCTTGCACTTGCATACCATACCCCGCTCCTGCCAGCGTTTTGATCTGAATGATTACTTATCAGAACTTTCATTTTCTTATTAGCAATATATTAAACTGTACAATTAACTTGAAAAATCCTTTCATGCAGTTGTTATCTAGGGAATATTTCTTTTGTAGTCGCAGGACCCTGTAGGCAAGCCAGTGATAACCACTCTCCCAGCCTGTCAGCTGGCGGCGAAATCGACAGACTGTGTCGCGGTTTTGTAAATAACAATTAAAGTGTCACAACTTTAAAAGCCTGAAGTGGCAAAAAGTCAGTACATTTACACCCTGATTCGGTGGGATTAAAAATAGAAAGGATTTAACTTACTCGTTTGTTTAAACTTTACTTGAGAGACTGATAGTCGATGTCCCTACTTCAAAATGAATCAACAAATTGAACGGATCTGTTACAATGGGAGATTCTCTATTTAATATTCTTCAAGCCGAGAGTGACGAGGAATAATAATCACATCTAATGGATCGGTCATTGTTTTGTATCCCACTAACTCAGAGAGCTCACCCAGAGCAAGACTCTGGCAACATTTTAAAGTATGTAAAGGAAAATGAACGGCATAAAACAATCAATATGAAGAGACGAAAGAAAAAACAATTGCCGTTATCTAAAATTCACTGGTTCTCGACTTTGGAATGCCTTGCCCCCCTAAGTATTACTAAATCAGATTCTCTTACACTGTTTCGTAAAGCTCTGAAGAATTCTATGCTTAATTGTTATATTAATTAATTGTCTGCCTTAGCTCTAGAAGAAATACTTTTTATAAAAATAATGTATTGTAAATTTGTGTGTAATTGTATTCTATTGGGGTCATCCTCTCGATTTTTTTTTTTTTTTTGTATTTTATTTATTTATTTTCTTTTTACAGGTATAGTACAAACAACATACAGATCGAAACATACAAACATTACAAAATTTACAACAACTACCTTAATTACAAAAAAAAAAACAAAAGAAGAAATAAATAAAAAGCTACGCTGCACTACACTACAAGGCTTACATAACTTATTCGACTTGAACTTAAAATACAGAGTAATACAGGGAGTATTAGAAAAACGAAGTTTGGATAACTACTGTTGTATTAATGGGAGTAACGGCTTCCATTTTTTATCATGGAAATGGATTTTGTTGTTTCTTTTCGCGATAAAACGTTCGGTTTGAAACGTTTTTTTAAATTTATCGACTAACAGACTTACACATAAACAGCCCTTATTTAACTTACAGCGGTAAATAAAATATTTGCTTTCAAGAATGATGTAATTGACTAGAATGCTTATATTATCTGTATCTAAAATCCCAAAAAGGACATTCATGATATCAAACCTAATAGTTATATTAAAAGAATCAAGTACAGACTTTAAATCATTCCAAAACATGCTTACTTTTGTACAATGGAAAAAGAGATGTTCTATGGTCTCCAACTCCTTTTCACAAAAATCGCACAAGGGAGAATCTACTTTTTTGAACTTAAACAGCATCTTGTTCGTGTATAAGATCCTGTTTAATATCTTATATTGGAATTCTCTTAATTTAGTATCCAATGTTGTTTTGAAGGGCAGTAGATATATCTTTTCCCAGTCCAACTGAAATGTGTGTGTGCTGAAAGCATCGTTATATTTCCTTTGCGCTGTTGGTATACTGGATATCTTAGAAACAAAACTGTCATATAATGACTTTGATTTAAGATTTTGGAAATTGACTTTTTTCCCTTCAATACGTAACTTGAAATCAGTTTGGATTAGATCATGAGTTTGTGAAGAGATAGAGTTTTTATTTGTTTTTAATATTTTGCGCCATTCTTCAGGAAAAGCATTGAAGAGACTGAAAAGTAGAAAATGTTCAACTGGTGAGAGAGTGGAATATAATGGTTCCTTGTTCGACTTGAAACCTCCCCACGTGTCGTAGAGGTCTCCAATTTTTACAATTCCAAGATTAATCAGCCTACTGTTATAGACTGACTTTGATTCAATGCAAATGAACTGGTTGTTCCATATGACCTGATTTGCTATTTCAGAGGATGAGGAGGGGTTGTCTTCATTTAAAAGGGTCCACGCCACAATGCATTCTTTGTAAAATTCTGGAAGAGTTACCGGTAGTTTAGTGTAGTTAAAATTGCAATGAAACAAGAATTTTCCCCCTACTTTCTTAAGATAAAAATCCAGAAAAACTTCCAGCCAGCGGGGTCAATGGAGAGATATCTCTTAATACAAATTATTCTTTGGGCAGAGATCATTGACTCAATGTTGGGCATTTTCAAGCCTCCTTTATCAATAGGGTTAATAAAAGCTCTGCGCTTTACTTTATCTTTTCCCTTCCAAACAAAGGAATATAGCAAAGTATTAATTTTTTTGATAAACTCTTCTTTATTTGAAATGAGAACAACCCTGTATAAAATCTTTGGTATGGCGAAAGACTTGATCACTTGAATTTTTCCAAGTAGTGTAAGACCTCTCCAGCTCCAGCCCTTCAGCAATCCCCTCAGAGATTTCTCGATTGATTCAAAGTTAAGCTTATAAAACAGTGCGTGATTAAAGGTGAAATGAACCCCCAGGATCTTTATGGCCTTACTTATTTCATTAACACCTAGTTCTGAGCTGTTTACTTCCATGTTTCCTAGTAGAAGAATTTCCGTTTTGTCGTGATTGACCTTCAATCCGGAGTATGTACTAAACAGAGCGATAGTATCAAAAAGGGTGCGATGCGAAAATTTGTCCCTAACAAATGATGTCATATCATCAGCGAATGTAACTAATTTGATTTCGGAACCACCCACCTCAATACCCTTAATTTGATCGTTATTACGTATGGATAATGCCAATAATTCAAGTACTATTATGAAAAGAGATGGCGAGAGTGGGTCGCCCTGGCGAACACCCCGTTTAACATTGAAAGGGGGGGTGGAAAAACCATTACTGAAAACACAACTTGATATATTATTATAAAACGTCTTGATCCACCCCAAGAAGGATTCTCCAAAGCCAAAGAACTCTAGCGATTTGTGGAGGAAGTTCCAATTTAGAGAATCGAAGGCTTTCTCAAAATCAATTGCGGTCATTATACCTTGGTAGTCTCGCATTTTAGTAAATTCCAACACATCGGTTATCGTACGAGTTGCATCAAAAATTGTTCGTCCTTTTACAAAGGCATTCTGGTCATAATGGATAATATGTGGTAGGACATTTTCTAGCCTTTTAGCGATAGCTTTTGAGCCAATTTTAACATCAACATTTACCAGAGAAATCGGTCTCCAGTTTTTTATCCATCTCCTATCTTTGTCCTTTTTCTCAATTAAAGTTATTACGGCTTGCTTTTGCGAATGTGATAATTCACCATGAAAATACGCATAATTTAATGAGTCCACTAGAAATATTCCGATTTCTGACCAGAAGAACTTGTAAAATTCTATAGTAAGCCCATCGTTTCCAGGAGTTTTATCGTTACTAAAGGTAGACAGAACCTTGAAACATTCGGAATATGTTAATTGACCCTCGCACGTTTCCCGCATTGAGTCGGTTAACTTAGGAGATGAGAGGGTATCTTCCAGAAAAGGACAAATCGAATAGTCAGTTTGTATTCCCGACTTTTCGTCATAAAGCTCAGAATAAAAACTGTGAATTTCAGTCATAATAGTGTCCGGAACAGTAGTCTCTTCTCCATTTGCTCGAATAAGTTTCCGTATTCATTTTTTTTTCTTATTTCTGTTTTCCAGATTTAGAAAATACTTGTTGTTTCTTTCCCCTTGTTCAAACCATGTAGCGCGGGAACGAATGATTGAGCCTCTTACAATGTAATCATACTCTTGTTCGTATTCTGTTTTGACCGATTCGAGGTTGGCAAGGTTTTCTTGCGTCGGTGATTCTGCTATTTTTTCCTCACATATTTTAAGCCTGTTTTCAATTGTTTGAATTCTATTTCTCCTTTCTTTAGCTTTCAGTTTGCTATACGATATACTTTCCCCGCGAATTTTGTATTTCATCCAGTCCCATTTAATTCTCGAATCATCGCAAAAATTAATTTCGTCTATCCACTTAGGAAAGTTCTCGCGTAAACGCTCAACAAAAAAAACGTCATCTAAGAGACTGTTATTGAACTTCCAAAAAGATGGGCCACGCTGCTGATCATTTAGACTGTCAATTTCTAAAGTTATTGCATGGTGATCCGTTCTTATAGCTGTCACTATGTCGACTTTAGCTACGTCATCTTGTAATAGGTCACTAATGAGCCAATAATCAAGGCGTCTTTGAATAATTGGGCTTTTTTGTCTCCAAGAAAATTTCTTGCTATTAGGATTACGGATTCTCCAGATGTCAACTAAATCATAATTCAGCATAATGTCCTCCACACACTTAACTGAGTCTTTTAACACAGGGTTTCCACCCGAACAATCTAGGTCTGGGTCCATAGTTACGTTCCAATCCCCTCCTAATATAATTTTGTAGTCAAAATCATTGTATCCCTCATCATAGATAAGCTCAGACAATGTTTGGAAGAACAACGATTGCTTAGTGGTGGTATTGGGAGCGTAAATATTTATCAGAAGGAATGGAACATCTTGAATAGTTGTCTGTAAAATGAGGTACCTCCCATCCTCATCCGATCGAATTGATTTCAATTTGAAGTCAAAGGATTTACGTATAAGGATTGCGACCCCACGACTATGGTTAGAGCCATGAGCAAAGTAAATGTCCCCGGACCACTGCTTTTTCCATTGATTTTCAATCTCTTCAGTGCTGTAAGTTTCCTGCAGAAAGCAGATGTCTGAATTTTGCTTGTATAGCCAGTTGAAAATGGACTTACGTTTTTCAAAAGAACGGATACCCCGAACGTTCAGCGAAAGAGTTTTAAACTTTAAGTTGTTGAAATCCATTGAAATTTGCATACGTGTAGTGGAAAAAAGACAACAACAGTAGCTGTTATTCCCAGAAGGGTCACTGTTACTCGAACAATTAACGCATTCCTGATTTTGTCAAGTGCAAACTGAATAAATATAGAATAACACACATAACAAAATAAAAGAAACGAGATGAAAAACGTAGCCAGTGTAAAGAATTAAACTGTTGAAGCTACGCCTGGACGAGATCAAGTGTTATACTTTTGTTTAAATCGAACTTCAGAAGCGAACTAAGGAATATGCTAATCGATAGCTCCCAATAGAAACGAAAAAAAATAAGAAGTGAACTACTTCCTGCGAATTCTAAAAATAAATAACCTGGAACCTATTTATTTATGATTTTACCTCCACACCGTCAATAAAGAGTTTATAGGGTTCCGTTCTACTGAAGGCTGCCCGTTTTCCATCTTTTCTTGCTTGTACCATCTTCGGAATAAGCCTCTTCCTCATATCAATCACCTGCTTAGGTAGATCTGGGCCAATACCGAAATTCGACGGGCTATCGATGTTACGTCGGCAAGAAAAGAGGTTTTCTCGATCTTTAAAGCGAAGACAGCGTGCTATAATGGCCCTGGGTTTTCTTGTGTTTCGGTCCTTAACTTTGATAATATTAGGTCCACTTTGGAGGCGAAATCTTGTGCCATATTGAGGGCAGACAGAACTACGTCTTCAGAATCGTTCTTCGACTTTGGTGGCGATACAATGGCGGGTGGAGCGTTCGCTTGGCCTTCTTTCACACTCTCTTTCAACCGTTTCGTTTCGGGGGAAATGGTCTCGCTGGTCGGTGAATTACTCCCTCTCGTTTTCCGTTTAAACAGAGATGAAAGTGGCGATGAAAATTCCATAAAAAATATCAGAACGCATGGAAGAGTGCAACAAAAGTTACGGAGCTAACAATCACACGTCCTTACTCAGTCATGCTCAGTCTCAGTCCATCAATCATCCTCTCGATTAGCCTTTGCTATTTGGATGATCTCAACTCGCTCTCTACTTGAAGTTATTATTTTATTCCTTATTTAAATTTTATTAATTGTCCATGTAAATTTTATCTGTATCATGGTATGTTGAATTGAGCAGGTTAAATAAATCATATATCTAAATCTATCTATCTATCATACAGAAGTGGGCATGATAGTGGTCCACTTTTCCCAGTGGGCGATGAAGAATTGTACGAACAAACAAAAGACAAACAAGACAGATATGATAGAAAATCAAAAATGATAACAATGGCAAAGAGTAATGCAAACGGCGTCAGTGTGACTGTATCATTTTGAAGTTGCTTTTTAAATATATTCTTTTCATCATTCTCATTGGGGAAGATAAAAGGTCACTTAACAGACGCGCCATAACTTTGATCATCGTTGATTAACGAGGCTAACAAAGGGCAGTCATTTGGAGCTCTTTCCTTAATTCGCTTGTGGTTATAAGCTCTATTTCTTCAAGACAAACAAGTTGTTTTTTTGTTGTTAGGTCAATTACTTCGTAACACTTTCCATTTTCACATAGCCTCGCATAAATCATCTGATGACGTGGCACAATATCAGTAACTTGCTGTCGAGAATTCAACAATCAGTTTATATTAAATTTATATATTGATCGTATCATCAGGGCGGCAATTTCGGATGCAAATGATATCAGACAGTCGTGAATTTTTAAGAGAAATCAAAAAGTACAGTGACAAAATGTCAAGACTGTAAATAGATTTTAAAAGTTAATTTTAATGTTGAAGAATTGTCTACGCATAATTATGGAGTGCAGCTTGTGTTACACATAAAAAACAAGCAGCCCTTCCTTTCGCAAACCCTTCTACTAGAGATGGTTATAGCCCTCGTGCGAGGCTAATTCTGCCTTAGTTGTTAAGCGACCAGCGGAGTTGGACAGCCATAGTTTAGCTTAAAAATAGTCAAATAGTTATCACTTGTACCTCGACTTCCCATGCCAGCTATTGGCCTTTACGTAATTAGTATTCATTTCGGGAAAAAATGCTTGTTAAGCTCACAAGACATTTTTTTTCGAAACAAATTAAGAACTGAGGCATCTTTCTTTTTTCAAACTTTTGAATCATTCCGCCGACATGCGGCCTTCAAAGTTTATTCGCTTCTGTCTTTGTTTTGCTTTTGTTTTCAAAACCGTATTGTCCTCTAAAACCAACGTAACAGGTTCTGATGGGAAAGTTTTCATTTCGGGAGATCGTATTGAAGTTGTTGTGTCTACTGCGCGAGAGGCGAAAATTAATCTCGTTGACAAGGGCACATCGAAAGGAGAGTCAATGAACAAAGAAAATATGAAGTTTTTGACCAAACTACATGCCTTGGATAAGCGGGTGAAATCCATGGAGAAGATCGAAAAGAAACCTGAGAGTGATGAACCAAAGTGTACAATCTTTGTTCAGAACAATGGAGAAGGAAGATCAATCGATCTTGAAGAAACTCAAGGGCTTCGATGATAATCGAAACTCCGCCAGTGCCGAGATTAGAAGGCAACAGGACGGAATGAACCAAACAATCAGTTATTTGTCCGAAACGGTTGCGGCTCTGAAAGAAAGCAACAAAAAAATGAACAAGTCAAATGCTGAACTACTTGCGAAGTTGATTTCGATCTCTCAGAGATTATCGTCTTTCGAAAGACATGGTACTTTTGTCTTCGTACTTTCATGTGATCCAGTACTTTAAAGTTCACTAAAAAAAGATCATCTTTTATTGTTTTTTTCGAAAGTTAATCAAATTGAACCGAAAAGTAAAGTTCGTTTCTCCTTCAAAGTGTTAAAATGTTTTTACCTCTTTCACTTCATGACCCGATCAGCTTTTATTATTCTCTTGCATATATATTAAAAAATTTTTCGACAATTACAATTGACCAATGCATTAAAACTAATAAATTCGGTACAGCACGAAAAATTCTACTTTTAAAATTCCTTCATATCTCTTTACAGCAAATAAGTACGCTTTGCATTTTCCGCGAAAAGGGACCAGTGATTATGCCATCATAAGGCGAGGAATGCCAAGCCTTAAAGCAGTTACAGCATGTCTCTGGATGAAGACCTCTGATACAGGGAATTGGGGAACACCTCTGCACTATGCCGTACCTCAAGTCGACGAAGAACTTGTTCTTTACGATTACCGAAAGTTTGTGATCTATGTGAGAAACTCTGGCAGGTAGAAACATTTTTGAGAAAGCGTTAAGAAGGACTATAATTACGCAGTCGAGGCAAGAAGTTAAAATAGGAAAAAAACCCACAACGTTTTTTACCAGTACGGAGAAAAATCAGTCTACCATATGCAAGAGATCGTGTAGATATGCTTTTGATGATAATAACGGTGCAAACCGAAACTTATGACGGTGTCTGACTACACTGCACCCCTTGTAGCGGACTTTTTCAGACCGTCCATTTATGAAAGCAGTGCAAATTAACTTAAGGTATACAAAATGCAAGCTGAAGAAGCTAAAATCAGAACAGAGATAAGCATTGAATTATTTGGTAGATGTGATATGTTTTTAAACACTTATTCATGAATCATATGCTATTACGTTTTTAGGAGAACTTCTGTGTCGGCAAACGACGGGAAATGACATCATATCTGTGTTACATGGGAGAATACTGCTGGATCTTGGAGGCTGTATAAAGACGGTAAAGTCGAAGCCAGCGGTAAAGGGCTAGAAACAGGTGACTTAGTTACATAAAAGGACCTACACCCGGTTAAATATCCCTCTGTATCATTTCTATAATCATCATTAATAGTGTGACAAATTCAAGTTTTTAAAGAATGATGACAAATTGAGAAAAGACTGATCGAAGTCGTAATTCGGATTTGATTCACAATTCAGTTTATTAATTTTCAATCAGCTTTAGCCTATAGTTAAAATTCTAAATTTCAAATATTAGCATGATACTGACAAGTATAACTAAGGCTGCGTTTTTTCTTACTTTGATGTCCGATTTAGACCACAGGTAATTTGTTCAAATGCCAATTTTCACCTGAACGAGTTTGTCCTTTTGCTGTGTGAAACATTTCTGATCGCTTGTCTCAGTTTCACCCACTGCATTTGAAAGGCCTAAGATAACAATATTCATGCAACAATTTCTTGTAGCATGCCTTGAAGGGAAGGATGATAACGATTTTAAGGTATCTCTCAATTCTTCTGTAATTTTCAAAGGTAACATGATTCGTCCCGGAGGAGCATTGGTGCTAGGTCAAGAGCAAGACTCAGTTGGAGGACGTTTTGCAGCCAGTCAGTCTTTCATTGGAGAGCTAACAGATGTTAATATCTGGGATCACGTCATAAAAGAGCAAGAAATCAAGCGCATGTCCAAGTCATGTCTAACCGGAGTGGGGAACTTGTTCCAGTGGCCCGACTTTAAGTCTCACATTAAAGGCTCAGTGAAGATAATAGAGCCTTCTTGTTAGACTAAGATTGCTCTTCAAAGATGTTTTTATAGAGCAGCAGTGCAAAATAAAGATCACGTTCCATAACTGTACATCGTTATCGGTTTCTAAAATTTCTCTTCTTTCGCTCCACTCAGCAGCCCTCTTTTTTTTGCAGATTTGTCCACGTCTGGATAAGGCGATGGAATCCACAATATCAGAAAAGTTTACAGTATGTAAATTTAAAGCCTAAAAGCGAAGCTCCTGTTAAATAGCTTCTTAATAATCTTGCATGGGTTTACAACCGAGCTCGAGGGCAAGATTGGAAAATTCCTTGCTCTGCCGAAATCTACCCATACCCAGGATTCAGACTGCATGGTTTTCAACTGACATCCGGGCAAACCAAGAAATAGGAGGAGAATTATCGACGCGACCAGTAATTATTCAGATCACGTTAAAGTATTTGAAAAGATTCTATTGGCCTAAGTGACCAGGGGTACATCAAATGACAGGAGTAAGGCCTTCGACTGTTTACACCATCCCCTGTTGCTGGCGCAGCTTTGTGCTCATGGGTTTATAAAAAGTATACCAGTATATGATAATTAGTAGAACGGACGAAAGACATGCAGATATAAGTATCAACGTGAAGCACTTAAGCATTGAACGGCGGAAAATACTATTACACTGTTGGGTATAAGGTGTTACTATAGGCCATTTTACAGTTATGGATGGAAGCGAGGGTGACCTTGTTTTGATACAGACCTTCTTTGCTTTATTATGTAAATCAAGTTATTCTTATGCTTACTAGTATTTTTCAAGAACAATTTCAATAACAAAGCAAAGAAGGTCTGTATCAAAACAAGGTCACCCTCACCCTCGCTTCCATCCATAACTGTAAAATGGCCTATTGACAACGAATTATCTGTTTCAGATCATATCAGTATCGTCTGTAAAAACAGTAGTCAGAAAGTGGGGGTTATACTGAGATTACGAAATCTTATCCCAACAAATTGAATGAATGTATTAGCCACAAATGACGGCAACCGTGTAAGTCATTGCCTCTCGCGAAGGCAGGCGTTTTCAGGATAGGAGTGCGTGGTAGCCATGTATGTAATGCCCCATTTACACCAACTAAACCACTTGTTGCGTTCGCAGAACGCCATCCTAAATTAGTAGCCAGAAAAAATCGAGATTTTTCGGGACGGACAAGTTTCCAAATAGCCTGGCCTCTTGAAAGAACGTAGCTGTCCTGGGTACAAAAGATACAAAACACATGACTCACTTTTCGACCAATACGAGATGCCTGTTGGTCCACGTGACTTGTAACACACAATGGAAACTTTCAGAACCTTTCTTGACCTGTTTGCCTTTTAAGCTCGATTCAAGGTTTTCCTGCTGCTAGCAAAGGCGAGAAAATCAAGTTTTAATGCGAACATAGGCGAATTTTGTTCTGTTACTTTTGTTTGTTTGTCTGTTTGTTTTTTTTATGGCGCCTTATATTACTTGGATATATTTCGAATTCAGGCATATGCGATTAAGTACTTTAATTGAGCAAATTTTTGGTGTACACGGCGTTCAAGAAATGTCTCTTCGACCTTCGTTTAGTTATTTTAACAAACTAAGTTTCATGAATTGTAGTGTGGATCTTTCAACTTTGAGTCACATAGAAAACGCATGAAGCGTTCAAGTTAAATAATTATTGCTCGAGGCTTTCCCGGTAGCACTGCACTTTATTTTTTTAACGTAATGATTTAGAAACTCTAAAAAGGAAGCTTATATCCTTCCGATTGATTTCATTAGAGAGTTTAAGCAAAGTCAAACAAATTCAAGCAAGTTTTGAACAAGCAAAACATTACTCTGCACACGCACGATGCACGCTTTCTGTCGGATTTTTTTTTTTCGTCGCTGCATGACTAAAAATCTTCTTATATTTTATTAGTACAAATGAAATTATCCGATTATTGCCAATAAATCTAAATCCTGCAGCTGAAGAAACTAACACTTGGGTCAACTAACAACTAATTTCATTTTGTTGTTAAATGATGCGCAATATAATTATGTTCTATATCAACCTTTTTACAAAAAATTGTTTTTTTAACAATTTGTTAATCATTGCCATCATCATCACCTTTTTTTTTTCTCCCTGGACACTAACTCACAGAAGCCTGTAAAAATCTATGGTCTGCCCGGAAATAACTCACTTCGCATATCGAACGCACTCTTTAATCTATGATTACCTCTAGTAAATATGTTTAATCAAACCAGGTTCCCCCAAAAATGACAAACGTAAAAGGAAAACTGAAACACACAAGATTCAAATAAACTTTAACATTGTCTGTTATTTGCACATGATTGACAATAGCCAGCCGGTCAGTAAGAAGCTTATATGAAAAAAAAAAAAAAAAAAAGGAATAGTGAATGGGACATAAGTCAGTGCAAGAGAGAATGATCTCATTCTCTCTTGGTCAGTGCGTATATTTTTTTGAAAAAAATAACAAAGCCGAAATTAAACTGAGGGAATTGGGCACTTTCTATAGTACATTTCTCAGTGAGGTTTGTCTTTTGCATGCTGTACGGACCTACAACATTAGAGTTTACGCGGGGCCCTGGGTATGAGCTCAGTGGTTACGTAGCAACAAGAGACCGCCATTTTTGTTTTTGGAACTTGCAGAGAGCAATACAGCAAAATTTTGCTCAGTAGTTATGGCTCATACCGTCATTTCAGTCAAGCTTCCTCCAAATATAGATCCAACCAAAGCCAGGCTTGCGTATGGAGACCGGGCACTTCCTAAATTAGTGAGTATGATTATCTGCATTTCGAAATATCTTCGATCAAAGGTTCGAAATTAATTTGTCACTCTAGACTCAGCTGGATGTTATCAGTTTATCGAACAGGGTCAATCCCTTTTACCTCGTATATGAGAGTTACAATTTGAGCACACTGGTGGTCGACATTTTCAATAAAGACGTCTCTAATTTGCGAAAGTTAAGCTTTAGTTGTCAAAATAATAGTGCTTTGATAACTTAAGTTTAACTTTTGTATCGTATAATTATATATTTGTTATTTTGCTATAATTACACTTGGGAGGTTCGTGCATAAAACATTGATTTCACCTAAAAAATATAAAACTTATCTCTACCAAAAGGCGCATATCTCTGTAATCCCTATTTGAAATAAATCTCTGAAGATTTGCCAAATAATAATGGTTGACCAAAACGGGCTGCCTAAAATTAATGATTTAGCATGATTCTCATGAAATGCATCCTTGTAAACCTGGCACACAAATTGTGGATGCAGTGATTAAGTGCTCCTGGTGACTGGCAATTATACAGTTTCATTGTCATACAGGTGCAGTTACCTCTATAACTGGACACTGTTTAACTCTTTAACTGTGACACTGATGCAAGCATGCCTGTGTGGAGAAATCTGCACAAGATCAATCAGAAGCTCTTTGTTTGGATTTGAAGTGTCAGGCTTTATAAGTGACTTTTTAAAAGCTATATTAAAAATGAAATATTATTATTTCATTTTCACTCTATTTCGTTTATTCTTAATGTAGAATCGTGAGCTAAACAGCTCAGACCTTTTAACACGTCAACGGGCTCTGATGTCCCTTTGTGATGTGATGCACAATCCAGAACATATATCTGAAGGACTGCGAGTTGGTGAGAGCAGTATCAGTTATTAATTTTTACATTAATTTTACAACTGACACCAAATGAATGTCAAAAGTCTGTCTTATTTGAATAACAAGAAATACAATGTATCTCTTCCCTCATCTTTTCACTAGGCGACTGACCAGAATCATTATTAAAATCCTGTGGTAAAAAATGTGGCACTACTAATTTTGGTGACAGTATAAGGCTTTTGGATCTTGTGGTTTTCAATTCAAAAACAGTGAAGGCACAAATACTTTTGCGAGAGCAATGATCACATGCACGACTTTATAATTGTGCAATAATTCTTCACAGGATATAAAAACTTGTTTCCTAAATATACCACATTTGTACTGTAGGTGTTAGTGCAAGCTTAAAGTTGCTACTCAAAGATCCTGATGCTACAGTTAGGCACAAGGCAACTGAAGTCCTCAGTATCATTGCAGGTGGTTATACAATATACTATATATGTGTACATGTTAGGGATGAAAGTGGGGGCTGGAGATTTATTAAATATTTAATATTAACCTTAAATTGTAGATACTCAGTGCATCTACCACACCCAGCTACTTTATTCAATTGCTCACCTACTTCAAAAACAATTAAGTTAGAGTCTGTAGGATGTTATACAATGGAGGCCTCCCATGTAGACAGTCATTCTTTATCTTGGGGCTTTGTTGTACTATTCCATCTTCACCAAACATCTGTTAAACAGAGCACCTACCTGTACTTTCACTGAATGTATTGAACAGCAGAGAGCCATTTATTCTGCTGTATCATGTGAGAACTACATGTTTATTCATTATACAGTCTAATGCATCATACCGGTAACTTTTCTTTCTCAAAACTGTAGGTCATGCAGTAGGCAGAGATGCATTTCTAGATCACAAAATGATTGTACCATTATCAGAACTGGTAAGATTTATATATTTTATTTTAAACAGTTGGAAGGATGAGAGAACTAACACTGTATTTCAAAATGTCTTTCCCCTCAAAAGTTGTTTCTTAGAGTTACCTTGGAAATTTAAAGTGTTTTCAATAGTGCCTAAGAAATAACCATGTGAGACTCGTTATTACATGTAACTTTAAGATTCTGATCTTTCCAGATTCCCCTTTGTTTGATTAGGAAACAAGGACTGACGGAACTTGACCTTCATCTCCAGGAGAGGGGGGAAGGGGTACTCTGGTTTTCAAGTGACAGGGATGATTGAATGGGGGAAAAATCAAAACCCAAAAGAATCCCTTGTCCAAGACTTAACCCCCACAAAATTCCATGCCGAATTTCCAGCCATAAGAAGTTCCAGAAAGCATTAAATAATATAACACGAAAAATAGAAACATTAGTTTTGAATACCCAAAAAAATACTTGCCAAAATTTTTGTATCCAAAAAAATTCCGAAATTGAAAATTTCACACCAAAAAATCCTTTGATCATCCCTGTCACTTGAAATCCGGAGTTTCCCCCACTGGGCCTTTATCATCAGTCATTGAATTTAGGGTCTTTTTCTATGAGGTGCTTGTACATGTGTTGTGGTTTGTTAATATTTTTGGTGTTTTTTGAAAGAAAGAAAAATAGAATTGAATCACGGGTTAAAATTGAACCATGACACATGAACATGAGAATGGGTCACACATCCCTTGATCAGTTAACTAAGGAATTTAAGCCTTTGTAGAGAAACAAATTTGCCCCCTGTTGTTCATTATGCAATGGATCATTTACATCCATGTACATTGTATGAGGTTTGTTTGTTTGTTTTTAGTTGTTTAGTCTCTGAAATCCAGTTTTCATTTTACAAAATGTAGTTTGATGACAATGTATATCAGGCAAGAAGGAATGCACACAAAGCAATAGAAATGTGTGTCCACATGAGTCCTGGTACGGAGGGCGTTGTGGATGCTAAACTCGTCCCTGTGTTAGTTGGAAAACTGTTAAAGGAGGAGGATGAAATAAAGGTAGATTTGTTGTTCAATGTATCAGGAAAATCCTGAGGGAGGCCCCCCCCCCCCCCCCCCCTGACTTGGGGTTTTCTGTGAATGTCACTTTTTCAGCTGGAAAATGCTATTTGAACTTTTTGTTCTTCCAACCAAATTTTTCTGGTTCATTAAGATCATTTTGGAAGGCAATAGGATAGGATAGGATAATATATTTAATGTCAAAAACGTATAATGTCATAAACTATACATATAGGAAGTGATTGCTCAATCTTCCGAGCCAAAACGCTTGGCAATACAACAAAATAACATGGGAGTCTAACTATAAAATTAAGTACATCGTTATTTTCAAAAAAAAATTGAGACATATTAAAAACCGAGATGCATTGTCAAAATCTCTATAATTAGCATGAACATTAAAAAAGTAAAAGTATAACTAAAAAGATAGATCATCTTCTAGGGTTAAAATAGACTATTCACAAATATCAGGTTATCAAAAATAATAATATTAAAAATATGAACTGGTGCCAAAAGTATGTAAAAATATGTAAACAGGTAAAATTATATGCAGTTCAAGAACTGGTACCCTGTGAACCTAACGTCAATCAGATGAGCACGAAATAAATTGTACCAAAGTAGTCGAGGATTTGGTTATTTACAATGTAGGCGGTAACTGGTTCCACATGTGGGCAATCATTTACAAAAAGGAGTTGTGCATGATAAGGCTCACTGTTATATATTCGGGGTGTAAACACACTTAGAGATATAATTTGGGCCATCCAGTTTGAAACTCTTCAAAAATAGAATTAGCGATTGCTCGATACACCGTACCTCTTTTCTCAAGCGTTTCCATTGCAGCCATTGCCAGGCAAAAGTCATAACTGTAAGTTGCCGAATTTCCCGGATTCAGTAACGACTTGATCGCATAGTGATTAGTACGTTCGATGCTATTTTTCAACGCTTTAGATATTCCTAGAAGCAGTGGGCAACAGTACTCTACATGCGGTATCGCGTGTCGTGTCTGTCAGTGTGCGGTTGCCCCTTAGAGGGATAACTAGTTAGCGCCCCTGTAATCCTAGACTATGAGCAGCCTCTCTTTTTTCTTAGTCCGTCGAGCAACACGCGCGAGACACCCAAATGACCACGCGCTTGATTGAAGGCGCGAGACGGGAGAGGCACGCTCAAAGGTACGCTCTTTTCTTCTCCGGCTGCCACCCTCGTTTCGCGCGGCTCGCGGCTTCGCCGCTCTCGCGCGCTTGCACTGCTCTCACTAAATCTGAAGAAAAAGAGAGATTGCCTTGATCACGTAGTTCTTTTTACCCGGGACAACTTTTCTCCATAGTCGAGGCCCTTAATGATGTAAGGGGTGAAATTAATGCTATCATGGTGCTGTAACTTTTTGAGTAACATTATTGTTTTGCACTGCAGGAGCTGATCTTAGATACCCTCCATTACTGTTTGACGATAGAGACACAATCGGCACTGGAAAGTGAAGCTATGGAAAGTTTTACAAACTTGCTGTCGCACAAGTCGGAGACAATCAGAGCAAAAGCTGCTAGAGATATCATGGATCTAAGGTACAGCTGTAGCAGGGAGCCATGACTGTAAAGGGCATTATATTTTTTCATGCATGTCAACACCAGTCAGGCAGATTATTTTATCTTCCCAAAAGGGCTATTTCCGCACTGGGACTTATTTACTACTGTTTTGACTTACAGTAAAAGGAAACTTGTGTTGCTTTAGGCATGGTAGACATTTGAAGCGACAAGGAAAGGGGGAACAAACATTCAGTGTGTCGCAGCTAATCCCGCAGCTAATAATCCCCCTACTTTGTCCTTCAAATTTCTGCAACATTGCCACGGAGTTTAAGTATGCACAGACAAAAAATAGTAAAAATAGAGTTTTATCAACAGATTTGATAAAGTCAATTTGCCACCGTTACTAAGACTGAAAAGCTGGTGTTTCAAACGCTAGCGCTTCTTCGACAAGGATCACTTTTTCTTTTTTGCTTCAAAAATGGGCTAGGGCTCGGAAAAAAAAAAAGACGAAAATGGACTTTTTAAAGCAATTTAGTCAGCACAAAATTTTGTGTTAACACCGTAATGTTTCTTTTGACCTAACCCCTACATATATCGTTGTGTATACAAGCTCGCCATATGAAACAGATGTCCATAAATTTTAAATACATTTTGTATAAATCGTAAAATAGCGCTTACCAATTGCGTGTCTAAATAAAACAATCTCTGCGGAGCTGATACACTGTAAATTTCATACGAAGCGGAAAGAGCCACAAATTTCCATTCGAGTTTTCAATTTTAAACATCAATTTTGTGATTATTTTAAAAAAGAGGTGCAAAAATGGAGAGTATACATGTATGTGAGTTTGGATTATTGACAACTCAGTGGTACAGGTATTTTCCTGTTCATTTTGGCAAACATGCACGGAAAATAGAGATAAACCTGTACATGAATGTCTCGTGATTTCCACTTTCTTGTCGCCGGAATAGTAAATCTTTTTTGTTACGAGATACATGCACGACTCCGAATATGAATCCTGTTTTAGCCATTGAGCTTGCATCCTGAAGATTCGTTCTATACGTTGGACTGGTGTATTACGCCATTACTTTTTTTGTTGCAGTTTTCCATTAGACGGTAAAGACAAGGCGGTAGATGTGGGAGCCATACCTGAGCTAGTATTACTGCTAAAAGATAATAATACTGACGTAAGAGCCCAGGCCGCTGGTGCAATCATGACGTAAGTCTAAATGAGGTGTCAACAGTTTTCGCTCCCGATATTAGGGGGCTTTTGGGCCTGTGTACATGGGGCTGGGGGACCCCAGGAGTGTCAGGTATCCCGGCGTACACTTTTTCATAATTACTTAATGGTTGCTAACCACATAAAACAAAACAAAAAGAAGAAGAAAAATGGCGTGCAAACGACGTGTTTTGGCGCTTTATGCTCTTGTACTCTCACTTCCTGCTCTTGCGGGTAGCTCTTGCTGCGTCCTTGCCAGGAATATTTCGTTCATTTTTAATAGTGTGTCATGACAGTTAAATGATTTTTGACTTGTTCAGGATCACAATTACAACCAAAGGAAAGTATGCTGCAATTGAAGCAGATGCAATTCCAAATCTGGTGAATCTTTTGGAAGATCCCGAAAGTGAAGTCCGACTTAACGCACTAAAGGTACGTAGAAATCAAGGGAAGAACCGAGTCAGCGTAGAAAGTGTTTCCGCGCGAGTTCATCTTGAAAGTTGGAACGAGAGCAAAAAAGAGGAATGAAACGCTTACTAAGCAGGCCAGTGGGAACTTAGTATGAGACGAGGATTTGTTTGTTTAGTCTTTTGGATAAACATAAAGAGCTTCGATTCAGCACTATTTGGACCGTGACTATATTTTCTTTGAAATACGGCCATTTTTATCAACACTAAGAAAATGCTTTTGTACGGACATCTTTATAGGGTTTAAGCCTGTGGGCGAGCTCTCCATTTTGGGGAGTTCTTGCGCGGCTCGTTTAGCTCAATACTGGAAATGGAATAGTATACTGTCGGGCCTATAGGAAACAAGCTATTGCTATAATTTCGGTTCCTAAGCGCATAATCAGCGAATTACATTACAAGAGATAAACGATTTGCTTTTGGGAACATGAGCGGAACTTAAATTGTAGACCTCCAGACATGTAGTTCCGCTCTTTGTAACTCATCTAACTGGATGGGGTGATCGTTAGTCATGCGAAGCGCCTTGTGTCACCCATCTTCTTCCTAGAAACTCATATTTTTCTACTTATCTGCAACCTGTGCTATGGGGATCAAGGAACGGGGTTCGGGCAATCTGTTTAGTTTTGACAAACGCGAAAGGCATACTCTAAGATCTTTGTTTATAGGGAGGTATATAGGTGCCTGATGTTGTAACAAGACTTTTTTTGTTCTACCTATTTAGGCAATAACAACACTTTCAGAAGCTCCAATAGGGAGAACGACGTTACTGGCTTCAGTTAACCAGGTAATAGAGTGGACTCAGTATTTTGGCATGGAACCACATAGAAATCCCTATATTTAGTACGCGCAGATTCAAAAATACTAGTGCTCAATTAACGAAATTTAGGCCAGCAACTTAAAAAAATTCTACCGCGCCTGTTTTCCTTAAACAGCAGGCGTAATGGTAACTTTCATGATTTTCCTTCTATCGGCCTTAACTCGGCCTTGCATCACGCTGTGGGAGGGAAATGCATGTGTTGTGTTCAAAATCGTTGAGAAATGGAGAAGTTGAAAGAATTAATTGTTTTCCACCCACAAATCTCTTTTGGTTTGGTTTTGTTTTGCTTTTTTTTTTAACTTCCTGTATGGTGGTATGAAAGTCAGAAAAGAAACAAAAAGAATCGTTTCGTCTCTATCTAGAACCCAGGATCTTTGATTCGGAAAACGGCGCCTTAACTTCTGTGCTTCAAGCTGGCTTGTCGAAGTATCTTTAGAGGTAGTTAAGCCGCCTTACGGCCCGTTTATGCGATTGTTGTTTTCATTGCGGAACTACGTGCTATTGGCCGTTTTATGCTAAGGTTAAAGTCGACTGGTGTTTAAAAGGGACGCATAAACGTTGACGAAAGGAATGAAAAAAACAGAGATTTTGAACAAAAGACAAAACAGTGACTCTTCCCAGTCGTTTGTGGAAAAGTTGGGGCAAAAATGCGTCCCTATTTAAGGCGTCCCGTTTTTATACTAGACGCATTTAACTCGTCAGTTAAGTGCGCCTGAACGACGCACTTAAAGAAGACGTTAATGGCGTCAGACGTTACACGTCAGACTTTGACGTATCTAGCATAAAAACGGCCATTGTTACAAACTTATGAATGCTGCTCCGCCTGGAGAGGGGTTACCACCAAAATATGTAGCAGCCATTGAGGTTATGATGTCTTCAACTTGTGTTTCAGCTATCCAAGCTTATTCACGACCGTGACAGCCCAGCTGTCAGGAAAGCAGCGCAGATTGCTGTTCAAGTCATTACATGGAAACCGTGATCAGAATGGAGCTGTTTTGAATTATTTTTTAAATGAAGGGATAAAACTGTATCATATAGGTTCATTGAACAATCGTGTAAATTATAATTATTTCCCCTGTAATAGAGGATAACAGTGTTATTCGTTTAAGACGGCGTAAAAGTCAAATCACACTATTTTAAGAGATCCCAGTAGTCAATACTGTTTATTTACCTCCTTTAATGTAAATATTACTGTACTAGACAAAGCGAGGCATACTTTTTTTTTATAAATAAGCAGTGTTTTATGAAATAAGTCACTCAGTAAACTCAATCATATTAACACCTATATGCAGTATTTATGGTATTTTTGGTTTGAAGTTGTTATTTTTGCCACGTCCCAACCCTGTGTTAAATTACCTTATTCCTTCAAAAAAAAGTAGGTTAATTTAATGAAAGGCCGCAATCTTCCATCTTTTCCGCCACAATAAAATTCAGGGTTGCCACGGTCGGGGAAAAGTCAGAGAAAAACGAAAATTTTTCAAGGTCAGCAAAAGTCAGGGAATTTTTGAAAAAGTCCGGGAAAATCTTTGATATTGTCAAAGTCAGTGAAAAGTCAAGGAATTCTGTTTTCCAGTTTAGAGTTCATAAGTTTTCTTCAAGATTTTGAAATGCATTTTCTTTCGAAAAAGAGGAAAAGTATGCTGTAAAGCAAGCAAAGCGATCAGTTTGACACTCTACGCCTGACACGTAGTAGTTGTGGTCAGTGGTTTTCGTTGTGAATGCTTTCTTCCAAATTCCTTCTTCCTCTTTCCACGAAAAGCTGAAATGGTTGAAAATGAAGAGAAAAATATCCTCGATAGCCTGCAAAAAAGTTAAAAAAAGCTAAAGCGAATGTAACACCAATTGTTTCTCATCAATAAAAGGTCAGTGAAAAGTCAGGGAATTTTTAACTTCCTGATGAGTGGCAACCCTGAAATTATTGAACTTCAATAGCGAGGATTTATTGAGTAAAATGGCCAATTTCACTGCTATGAAAGTAAAAAACTTGGCCCAGTTCGCCCTTTAGGAAACGACAAGGGAACAAATCAACTGGAGCCGAAAGTGTGCCGGTATTGTCTGTGGGTTCGTTACTAGGAACACGCCGGTTACCAACTGGCCTTTTTTTCCCTGTCCCAAGTAACAGTGCCAATCGAAATCGTACAGCCAAGCCCCCAACTTATAACCCCCCGCCCCCCGTCTCCAATTATAGACCCATCTACCAATCTACCTGGAAACAAACAAACAAAAAATACATCCAATTAAAAGCCTCAACCTCCTCCCCCAACCCAACCCCCCTCTAGCTTATATTGAAATGAACTCGATTTACTATGGCGTTTTAAAAACCAGTTAATGCAAAATGCATTTTGAGCCGCACTGCTAGCTTGCCGGTTCGAAGCCCTTTTTCTATTCCGGTTATAAGCCCCTCAGTTTATAAGCCCTTGAGTATTACAAAATAGAGGTTACAATAATTGCACAGGTTAAGTTTTTAAGTTTTTACAAGCTGTCTCAGTAAGTAGAGTCAACTAATTTTTTTTATTAAGCATGATGGCTTTTCAATGAAATGCGTGTGATAATGAAGCAAAATGTGAACAATTTTCTGACGCCAATTATGGTGGTAGTGGTGGTGGTTCGTCTTCATCCGAATCAAATTCAGCATTCTCGTCCTTGTACCACTTTCCATGCAAGCCCATGATCCACCCAGCTTGCCGCAGGCGAGAAAAATGCTCTCTCCTAGCTTTTTCGCTAGGACTTAGAACTTTCTTAACATCACTTGTACAACTGGGAAGCTTGCCAGATTCACTGGAGCTTGGTGTGTTTGAGTGAGAATTGCTCCCAATCTCTGATGAATCCTTTGAAGTTGATTTTCCAACTGATGCTGTTGTGCTAGTTACGGGTGGGTTAAAAGTTTGCTTACATTGCTTTGGTTTTCCTCGGCCTGGATTTGTCAAGATGTTTGATTCTGTCCTGTTTATATCTCCTGTTCTGACATCACTGAGATTAAGTGTGATATATTTTCGTGACTGAAAGAAAGGCACATTGTTCGGTTTTGTTTCGTTCTTTGTACACCCAATCAGTTGTTTTGAGCCTTGTAAAGCACGTTCCGTCTTTAGTTGCGTGATTTTCAGTAACGGGGTTTGTTCTTCGCTCAAATCAGTTCCTAGTGTCTCCAGGTATTTCAAATGCTCTCTCTTTTGCCGCAACTCAGCATCTTCCTTCAGCTTCTCTAGTCTTACCTTAGCATCTGACCAAAAAAAAAAAAAACAAAGAGAATACTACCCTAATTGTATGGACGTTTTCGACCGGCTAAAAAATTGGATCGGACACTTTTTTTTCGGACACGGACACGTTCACACGGGACAGTTCAATATTTTCGCTCTGCTTACATGGAACTTTGAAAGGCTAAACGTCTAAATTTTCGCACGGTTAAGGTGGTTCCTTCTGAACGAAGCAACTAAATGCACGAATTTTCAACGGGTGAAAATTTCGTCCGCTGCGGTGTGAGCGTAGCCAGAGTCAACTATTTGAAGAAGGCCTAGATCTTGAGTCTTACAGGGGCATTATTTCCAAGATTTACGTTTACTTGAGAATACAGCAGAAAAGCGTCATAACAGTGAAAACATTCTAATATTGTCGAGTTCGGCAAAAAATACCCACCCCCCCCCCCCCCCCCGCCCCCACGGAGAGCACTTTTGTTTCAGATCCCACAACCCTCTGGAATTTCCGTATTTTTCCAACTTGGTTGGGTACCCTGGAAAGAATATTTCCCTCTAAAATGCCGTTGCACCGCAATTTTATGCGAAAGATAATTGTTTCTACAACAAAGCGAGAAAAATATTTTTATTTATACTAATACCGTCCCAAAGAATCTCAATTTTGCCTTGTAGAGGTCTTTCTTAGTTACTTCTTAACAGTAAGTCACTTTGGTCAAAGGAGGTGGTACAGACATACACGACACAAGTGATGCTATCTCTCAAAGCAGTGAACTTAGAAGAAGGCTTATTAGAACATGACCACATTACAGTAAATACCACAATTTAGTAAAATCCAACTAGTAGTCTATACTAGGTTACATGTTATAGCCCACTAGTAGCGAAAAGCGCCAGCTTTGAAAACCAAAACAGTGGTGGTTGAATCGCGTAGCTACATGTACAGTTGTTTTGTCTCGGTATTTTTGACCAACTAGTTGGATTTTACTAAAACAATTATTCCTTGAGCCTGAATGGCCTCTGAGTCAATAGCCCATGAGGCCGAAAAGGCTATTGACTTAGAGCCCATTCGGGCTACAGGAATAATTTTTAAATATTGTGTAACAAAGCAACAGATAGATAACCAAGTTTATAAATGAGCCGACAACAATCGTGCCACATAAACTATCGTGCAAGCCGTGATAAAAGCAAACTTTGTGAAGGGGGGGGGGGGGGAGGGGCAGTGCAGGGGGAAGGGTATGATTATTTTCTTTGGCAGGAATCTTTGTGTAGGGATAGGTATGCTATAAATTCATCTCATATATGACTGCAAAAGTGACCTATATGTGGCCTTCCATTATCTTTCAAAATATATATTTTTATGTCATTAATTGCAGTGATTATAAAAAGAATTATGCCAAGGTACAAAATATGGCTTTTCACAAAGATCCTAGACTGACTATTTTGCGGCTGTATACTAGAATCTCTAACCAATGTCTGTTCATTTGGTTCATAAAATAACTTACTGGCTAAATGTTTCTTTCCTTGCCTGTGAATACTTAACATTGCAACAGTGTCAAACACAGGACAGTGCTTACACACCACACAAGCAAACCTACAAGGAAATAAGAAATAAAAATAATATTATTATTATACACTGTACCAACTATCTTTTCAATGGCATATAGCAACATAAGGTTAATTCTAGAAATCAGTACAACCTACAAATTAGCTACATTGTAGTTATCTGACTAATCTGCAGGTTGGGCCTGTAATGCATGATTTCCAAGAGCAATGTCAAACTGTGCATTGGTATTTTTGTCCTTATTTTCTTCAAAACAATGTGTAATAAAACGTATATTAAATTAGTTTATGTAATATACACCTTTAGTAATAAAGGTCTTGCTAAGTGTAAGTGTTATTAGCTGAGGCTAAAAACTTAATTTCACCTTGATTATTCAAGATATCACAAAACCAAATCCAATACTTGCTTATTACCTTGCACACCGTAATTATGGCAAAATCTAACTCATTGATCTAACTAGGCTGGTGCAGATGATGTGACTGTGTAATTTGGTATGATATTTTGCCACTTTTACATTGCCCATATTGATATGCCTTGTTCCCCTAACCCCCCTGCGCCCCCTGCTTATCCAGTTTTTTTTTAATTAAATTTAAATTTAAAAAAAACTGCATAAGCATTGTTTTCAATATTTCTTGGGATCACTGTTAATACCCAGGAGAAACTGGAAACAACGGAAGAGCAACATTTTTGGTGGGTGAACAAGGTGTTTTATGGGCAAAACAAAAGTGGTGAATAGAATGCCAGCACTTGCCCTATTGAGACAGTACTACAATAAAAAAAATATCTCCTCCCAAGTTTGAATCAATATACCATTCATGAGTTGCCCCACGCTTCCATTTTAAAGCACGATTAATAGTCTGAAATGTCAGCCTCCTCCAGCCCTTAACCCGTGGGGCACAGGGGAGAGAGACTCTGGAGACAGCTGGTATTTCAGACTACAAGATTAAGTATGAAGCCATTGATATTAAAATGATTTTTTATTATTTTGCAATTAAATCTCATAATATTTCACTGGAAAAGTTTTGCACTTGGCCTTGTATTGAAAGTGAGAGCTTCTGCGACTCAAAAATGGCCAGTTACACATAGCTTACAGAACTTGAAAAGCAAAATTCTCACTCGTGCTTTTTTCTGTTGAAAGTTATTTGTATTTCTCTATGGCGAGTGTGCTGTAAAATAATCCTCTATAAATGGCAGATGTATTAAACTTCTATGATTTGCAGTCTTTCACCAGTTAAACATGTTCATTTTCATGTTGCTTGTCTTGCTAAAATGAATGAGTACATGCGTTTTTACAGAGACATTCCAGCCTTTGCAATCTGATCATAAGAAATACAAGTGATACTTAAATTCCTGCTCACCTAATTTCTAGGGATAAGGCTTACTGTTAACAGAGCACTCTACCACTAATTACGATTTCAAATTTTTTTGAAACTAAAATGCAAGCTTTCCTCTTCTGCTCTCTCTTGACAGCTGAAAATTACGCAATCTTTATTAGCTTGCTTACTGAACAGTTCTTTACCTTCCATTTTTTAAGAGTTTAGCCTCGTCATCAGGAATATCTTCCAGTAACAGGTCAGAAACTCGCTGTTTCTACGTCAAAGAAAAACATTTAAAGTTTAACATTAAAAGCTCAATGAGTTGGATCAGCTTAACGCCTGTCAAGAGGGAAACAAGAGATAGAATGCGACTTGTGGCAGTAAGATAAAATGCCAAACCTTTTGTATTCTCAGTGCAGTGGGATCATCGCCGACTCGTTTAAAGGACATTTTTTTATCTAAAGTCCGACAGCCTGTCCACCATATTGAATACTGCTTGCGCACTTCGGTCAGCAGTTGTTGTTGGTTTCCGAACAATGCGTCATGTACAAGGACACGTTGTGCTTTTCGTGACGCGAGAAACCATAATCGTGTCAATTAATTATCAGTTTATATAGATTAAATAAAAGCAAAATATTTGATTTCCTTAAGTCGAATCATCCGTTAATTTAAAATACATAAGTCGTTTCTCAAAGGTATCAAGCAATAATTGGCTTAGTCAAAACACGCTTTGGTCGGCCTTGTATTCACACGTACTCAGTGGGGCTTGACGGGCGGCTTGACGAACGTCAAAACCTCGCACTGTTGCCATCACCTAGTCTAATAGCTGCTTTTCTTGGAGCAGCGGTTTCGAAAATCAAGCTATGTATAAATAAGAAAATTTTCATCCTAGTATTGATTTGAGTTGAGAGAAAAAGGGAAACAAGGAAAATGGTTGGTTTTCAAGAGATGTCTCATCAGACCGATATATGCATTTTTAGTAGAGGAGACTGGTGAGGAAAGCCGGCAAACATCAAAGATGAAAACAACGGTGCTGTAGTTTATGTTGGAAGCTCTCTGACCGTGCACAATCCTTTTTTTGTTCAAAAATTGTTACTGGATAGATTAATGCGATGTTTCTATTGTTTAAAAACAACTACTGAATGTTGTGCACGGTCAAGTAAAAAAGAGCTAACAAAAACATAACAAAAAGAAGTCTGTCGGGCTTCATAACCCTTCTACTTTATTGACTATGGAACTATGCCAGAAAATCGTGAAGATTGTGTGTACAGCGGGTGTCCTGGTTTAATATATCCTCCATTTTCCAGTAAGACAGTTTAACTGTTGGAAAGAAGAAAAATTCTGTTACTAAGCTGATTTCCTTTTCACCCACAAAGTATTCGGAATGTTCCACAGTAAACGGCGTTATATCGAGCTCATTAGAAAAAAGAAAAAAAAACCTTTGTTCTCTCTGATATTACAGTATTCAGCATTTATTTTACAATTTGTCTTTAAAAAGTTGCTCGGCCTCCAGTCGTAAAAGAAAAAAAGACTTTCTAATCCATTCTTAAAATGCGAATAGTCGTAGCCTGAGACGCCGAAAAACTCACGGAGAGACTGTCGAGGGAAAGGAACAATTCAGACTCATTCAAATCAAACTCAAACTCAAACTCAAATCAACAGACTCAAATCAACCAACGGTGGGAAGAAAAAAATGACATGGCAGAACGGTTACAGTCTAGAAGTTCATTAGTGAACTTCATTGATTTTGGAATCGAATTATCCTGTAAGGCTGTGTACATTCCTCTACGTTGATGTCAACTGATGCAGGTCAATCCACCCTTCAGAACTTAAAAAGATCTAAGAAGCTGCTGGTGTTTATTGAGATGTAAAGACGCAACAAAAGAGGTGATAATCAGGGTATTAAGAATAGTGAGTTTAGATTAAACTGGCAGACCAGCACGCAACAAGTTAAGTGACCATGATGGACCTTATTGTTTCCAATTTGCTAAATGGGCCTAGATAGAAAAGAACTTAAAAGCAAAGTTAACTAAGAACGAAAATAGCTGTCAAGGGTCAGTTTAAGGGAAAATAAGAGAGTAAGACTGCAAAAAGGTGACATTTGTTTTCAGTCTGGCTGGTCTGAAGTTGACAAAACTGGGATTTCTGCCACTGGGCTACGCAAGGGTATTTTATTAGTATTGGCTTCACGCTTTTTCAGTTAAGCATTGGTGCCTCAGAATAAAATTAAAGAAAAACAAGATATATTCATGCAGTGGGAAAAATTTGAAGTTGACACAGAAGTGAGAGGCAAAGAATTCGAAGAATTGAAGATTAATATTGATATTATGAGTACCTCATTGAGGGGTCGAGGTTTATTCCTTGCACGTAGGGATTATATGAGGGGTAGGTTGATAATCTAAAGCAACAAGCGACATATTTAAAAACAGTTTATGTTGCGCGTACGTAAGTAGGATCACGAAAACGTCAACTTCCGACAAACTTTAGCCGGATTTTCAAGTAATAGGCTATCCAACGGTCCAGGGGAAACTGATGCGATTAAACACACTGATTCCTGATCACATTGTATATATGTCTTTGATTGGTGAGAGGGTTGCTGAGCAAAAAAGATATAGTGAAACCTTTGTCATTGTTGGGGTCTTAAGCACCGATTCCCTGAACTCCTGAGGCTTCTTACAACATAGGCATGAAGGACTAAAGTCATACTTCACTCTTCATCTTACTCCTAATTTTAAGATCAAATAAACTTGTCGTCTATTTCCGCAGTGTGTAGCATGTGCGCAAAAAATCTTCTCTGCCATGAGGTTGAATTCCACATGTACTATTTTTAAGCAGGACTGCGCAGTTGATGAGTGGTTGCTGCAAAAATTCTTCAGCCGCTTTACATGCTGTGGTGCCAAGGATAATCTGCAGCCCGGTTCAAGTATGATCTAATACCGCAGAAATTCCACAGAATTCTTGATCTGTTCCTGCAGAAATTCTGCAGTCCCCTTGATCTATGTTGCAGAAATTCTGCAGACCCCCTTAATGTGATGCTGCAGAAAAATTCTGCAACCACCTTGATCTTATGCTTCAGAAATTCTGCAACCCCTTAATCTGATGCTGCAGAAATTCTACAACCCCTTAATCTGATGCTGGAGAAATTCTGCAGCCCCCTTTATCTAATGCTACACCTTGAAACCTCTGTTGCCCCTTTTGATGTTGCAAAAAATTTAAATTTCTGTAGCCTCCTGAAAGCATTAAATTCCAAATATTTAACCCTTGATAAGCAGGCCCCAGTTGTTTGAAAGGGGTAACACTATCCACGGGATAAATCACTATCCAGTGGATAGCGCATGCAATTGGTTTCTCTAATATTTATCCGGTGGATTGCGCTATCCAACGTTTGAACACTCGGGGCCAGAACGTTATTTGAGGCCAACTTATAAAAAGACTTTTAAACATCACGCAAAGCACTTTTTCGTCAGTTTTTACAGAAAGTTGAGGGCAGGTACTTGCTAAGGTTGAAAACCAATACGTTGTAGTGCAAATAGCTCCCCCCAACCCTTGACCATTGCTCTCTTTTGGCAATAAGCATGTGCCTTTCATTCTGCTAAACTTTCAAGCCTACAGCGGCAGAACAGCTGTTTGATCTATCTGGGAGGTCCCCGCGGCATTGTGTAAAGCAGCTGGATTTTCGGGAGAAGAAAATTATAACAATAAAAAAAGCCGGCCAGTCAGACACTTCACGCACAGCTTGATGGACATTTTAGGATAATTCGGGCAGCATAAGAAGCCTCTGAAGACTGAATTTTTTAATTAAGACCATACTCCCTGAATGGACGTGTGTTCACAAACTATTCTCTAACAAAACCTAGTTCATGTTGTTGTTGTTTGTTTGTGAGCTTTCTTCCTTTTTTTTAAAATCTGCATTGAAGGTTACATTTTGTTTTTCACAGCGTTGAGCACCATAACCTCTGTTGACAATTTTTTTTTATTCATGGTGTAAATGTAACATCAGATGTTAAATTGTGTAACAAGCACTGACCTGTACCAACTAAAACTTAGAGTCACTGCTTTCCTCTATTCCCCAATTTACAGAGGCGCCACACTGATTACTGCCCGCTTGTGCTCGCCATGATCAACTCAGAATTAGGGTCTTCTCGCATCTTTCCGCTGCCGTTTCAGACTCCTGTTTATAAAGTATGAAACTGACGCTTAATCCAGCGTGAAATTTTCCTAGCCTTTCTTTTTCAAAACAATTAACTTCAAAATCAGTGACTTCAAAATGGCGTTTTTACTATTGTTATAGAGAGAACTACGACAAACTGTTAGCAAGTCAATCATGTAAAACATCAGACGTCCATTACTGAAATATTTATATGTAGAATTCTTGAACTAGAATAGCCGTTTTTAAATAGAATTTGATAGCCACCATAGTTGGTCGTTTGCCAATCGGGTGAAAACGTGTCCTCTAGATTTTTAAAGTGGCTTCCAGACTGCGCTAGAATGGAAGCCTAACAACTGTCATTGTGAATCTATTAAGAGACCTCTTAACAGTTGATTAAAATATTTCAATTGCAAGTTAAAGTCGAACAAGTGACATTTGTAGTCAGTGTTTCTCTGTAACAATGATCAAAGACCGTGCGTTGTTAATTACATGTAATAACCTTTTCTTTGAGTTTTTTTAACCCCATACTGACAGGCTATTGAGTTTTCAAAGTTACAAACAGAACACTGGGCGGTAGAAACGAAACAAATAACGAAAAGAGGCCAAATTAAATAAATTCTAAGTGGGAAAGATGGTTCAAAGAAGGAAAAAGCTACTAGCCTTTGGTAAGTATTTTAGGGAAGGGCGTAACAGCGGAGTGACGAACAAGAAACTAGGTGTGTTCAAGATGTGCAAAATGTCGAAATTCACGTCTAAGCTAGTTATTAATAGAATGATTTCATCACATTAAAGAGAAAGAAAATAATTTGTGTGAATGGAAATCTAAAATTTAAAGGTCTGTTAACAATTACTAACTATAGTAACTGCGGTGCAGTAATGAGAATATAAATTAATGTGTATTTTTGGCTGAATACGCTAAGATCAACTTTTCAAGTTCAATCTCCCTTCGAGTCTTGAAAAATCTATTCAACTGGTCTTCTGTGGCTCGCTCTCCCTGTGCTAAATTCCTCTAATTTTCATGAATTTACTGATTAGTTAAAGTAGGAATGCTTGTCCAACAGCATAACGAGCATTAATCAGTAATCCACAGTTATTCAACTCTCCACAAAGTTCATCTATAACTGTGGGTTTCCCGCTTCAAATTATAATCGTGATGTCATTAACTCATTCAAAAATCACATTTAAATTTATTTAATACAGTTCTTTCTTTCTTCTTTTTTTGGAATAAATGCTTGATCACTGGAACAGCCGTTTTTAATAATCTTTGGCCATTTGTCTTCTCAAATTTCCTTCTATAGAAAGGTTGACAGTCCCTTAAATTTAGAAAAATTCTCAAATCAAAACAGCACAGTCTAAGGAATTTATCCTTCCATTAACTAGCAAGGGTAACATACTGTGTGTCGACAAGTGGCCGATTCGGGTGGATTAACCGTGATGTATGGATCATCCCCTCCTCCACCCCCACAAAAAAAAAATCAAAGATTAGTTGTTGATCTAATTACCGGCTTAATTAGTGTATCTTGTTTATCGAACTTTCTTTTCAAAGTTCAGGGCAACATACTTGTCCAACTTAAAAAGCTGGAGTTTTCAGCAGATCATCTACTTCCTTTTACATTACTGGAAAAAAGGTTTTATTTAACATTGCTTACTAGAACACGCAAGAGGACATCAAGAAAATTGCTCGTTGAGCTGGTATTAACCGATTGGATTTTTTTTTTATTATTAGTTTTCAAATTGTTCTAAAAATTTAGGAGTTTTCTTGTAAGAGGTAAAAGTGAAATTGTGTGTCGAATTTAGCTATAATAACATAATGTTGAATGATAAAACTAATTAACGAACGAGAGCTAAAACCAAGCAAAAGGTAGAATTAAAATGAACAAAAATTTGCCTCTGGGAAAGAAAGCTGATCAAGGTATTCCATAACGCCTCCGGGGAGCTAAATCGGTTATTTTAAATCTATAAATAATACATAGAACATTTAGCAAGGTATTCTGTTATTAAAATAATGGCAGCCACCACTTTCTTTCCCGTAAGTAAGTAAATATTGAATAGCCGTTCAAGGTATGTGAGGATCAAACATGGCCTGTTATAGAAAAAAAAACTATTTGCACACATATGGCTTCCATTTTGCTACTTAGTGTCTTGACCTTGTTTTAAATTGTAACATCAGAGTCAAAATTGAAACAAGGATGCATCTATGCCCATTGATGATGCCCCAAAATACCATTTGGTCACTTCAGCAGCACTAACTGATCCTAGAACAGTTCAGTGTTATTGACGGAAAAACATTTATTGGCTTTCATCACTCTAAGAACTGAAGCCTTCGCTATTTACCTTGGGAGATAGTGTTCCTTTCTAAACATGAAAGATAATAGGACAACATAATTGAATTAACCCAAAATATACATGGAAAAGAACGTGGTGGCTTCCTTTTTGTTATACCTTGTTATATCCTTATTGTTTCTTTTTTTATAGATTTCACAAGCTGTTTAGCTATGCCTCAGAGGCGTTTAATGGTTTACTGCTTAGTAACAGAGCTGATACAGTCGCAGTTGGAATGCGAGAATATGGGTTTTGAGGGTACAAAGCATGGGACTTCGAGAAAAGTACCCAGAGAGTAGACGGAAATTTTCATTGATTCCATTAGAAGCACTTACGAGGCCGCACACGTACGCGTATAGCCATGACTAAAATGGCACAGGATGTCAGAATAAGATGCTAGAAAAATGCTCTCATTAGACACGTGTCTTGATATCATTACGTAGGCCAATTACGTAATGGTTAATTAGAGGGCGCTGGCAAGCAGACGGTACGAGTGTATAGAGTGCAGTTTTAGCGTCAGACTCTGTGATAATGGAATAAAATATAACAAGCCCTGAACGACTACATGACAAGGTTACATAATCAGAATACACTGGAACACAAATAGCAGACAGACCTTAACATATGCATCAGACATTTTTAGAGCTTTTTCAGACCACCCTGTACTGTTACAGAATATCCTAGAAATAATGCAAGAGGGAATTTTGGGAATGATTCCTCTTTTAAACCTCCTGTACGCAATATGTTCATTAAGTTCTTTCTCAGCGGCAGTCCAAACCTTACCGATACACAAGTAAAGTTTTGCATATGGAAACCGCTTTTACCAGTGTTAGAGAATATTTCCCTTAAAATAAACTTGAAATGTGCCACCGTTTTAATTTGGACACAGCAAAGAGTTTTTACCCCTTCCTTTTCTATGCAATTAAAAAAATGTAATTGTTTTGCTTTTCACTTTTTAATGCAATTTGTTCTCTTTACCGGAAGTATAGTAAATTCATTCTTTAGTCCTATTACGTTTAAATAGAAAGAAAAGTCCTCAGGGTTTGCAACTGAGTGGATTCCTTTAGATACTACATTTTGAACGGTAACGTGATTTCTGAGGCGGATCCCAGATCCGACCCTCTTTAATTAGTATGTTGCATTGACGATGGATATGTTAATAAAAAGGGAGACGGGTAAGCAAAGGGGTCATTTTTAAGGACGTTACTGTAGTTTTTGGTGATTGTTAAGTAAATCAAAATGGGCTTCTTTAAGCTAGCCATGTTTCCCAGATAACAACAAATCTTACCTGTGTGGTTTCCCGGAAATCGCCTTGCAGCCATAAATGGTCATAAATACCCTCCCAGACAAATTAATCGTCATAAGCAGAGAGATTAAAAAACAATCAATTACTTTTCCTGAGTAGGCCTACTGAACAAGATTTCCACAACGGAAATGTTTGATTCAGTCTTATTCACCCAATTCTGTAACAGGGCAGTGATTCATTAATTTTATTGAGGTTAGAGGTTCTTTTTAAGCAGAAAACTTTATGTAAATGACTGGATTGAAAACTATAAGTATAAGATAGTCGGCAAAATTTCTCTTTAATGCCGGCATACAATTTCATGCATTGCGAAAAACCTTGTAGAATTTTAGTTACCTTTTATTAACTTCGAAATATTTCATCCTTTTCAATTAAAAGTGAAAAAAACGCCCCTGGAATCTCAATCGTGCGAATAATTTTCGCATACGTATATCCGTCGAGGTAAAATGGTGCTTAAGTTGAAGTGTTCTTATCAGGATCGGGAGTTCAATCGTACACCTTAGCAGGATAACCATCAGGAACAAGCGGCACGTAACTGTGAGATTTAACGTCAATCTCTGGCTTTTTCGGAAAGGGAAAACGTTTAGAGACGGCGGAATTGTTACTTTTTTATTTGCTCATGTTAAGGGTGTGTCAGTCTTACGACCCGCTGCTCCCACGACTTCACAGGTAGATTATTATTAAATGCCAAACGACAAATAGAGGCCGACATTTTTCAAATCGCTAATCCTCACCTCGATCAGAGCAAAGGTTAAGGAAAGATCATCAGATGAAAAACAACTTTATTTATTATCTGGATTAGCGTTTTTTTGGTAAGTCAAGCGTTTTTTGAATGCCTTGAAATGTAAAGCGGGGGTATAAAAGTAGCCCCCTGAAGGCTTTCGAGTCAGTTATTTCTAGTGCTACTTGCAGCTGTCTGCTGAATTAGTTCGCCCTCACAAGATGCAGTTTGTGCGAGTGTTTTCGCTTACTTTAGTTATCCTTGTAACAGATGGATTTCGGTTTCATTTGGACTCACAGAAGTGCGAAGAGATTACTATTCCGTTATGTCGTCGAGTCTTGCCATACAACTTGACCCGGTTCCCCAATTTAGTAGGCGACCGCAATCAAGTCTTCGCCAATAGATCGGTACAGCAATACAGTCCACGTATGCATGAGTTAAACTGCTCCAGACACGCCGTATTTTTCCTTTGCTCCTTCTATGCACCTATCTGCTTACCAGGAATGGATGAGTCAGAAGAGAACATCAAGCCATGTCGCTCCTTCTGCGAGCAGGTTCGAAGGGATTGTGCTGGCTCATTAGGATACTGGCCGAGGTTTGCTAAGTGCGAAGAACTTCCCAACTTTTCCGATGGAGTCTGCGTGCAGCCCGAGTCATTTGAAGTTGTTCAAAGACCTACAAGTAAGTTACTGTTTCGCAGTTTTTGGATGTTAAGCCCAATATAAAGATTAAAACAGTATTTTGAACGTTTTACCCGTCGAGTTAATTTACAAGAGTCTTTTTTTTTAACTTACTAAGACAACACTGAAAATTTAACAAAAAATGAACAAGGCATTATGTGTTACTCAACAGCTTATCAAAACTCAAGATCTGGTTAAACAAAGTAGTGAATGGACCCATTATTAGTTGATGTTACTAACCACACAAAGCAATTAACCAATTACTGCGGCCACATCGTTCACTGCATGCATACCAAATTTAATTTGCTTGGGCATAGAAAAGGAGACTCTAATAGCCTTGCTTTCCTATATTTCTCAACAAGATTTACTGCACTCTTTTCCAGAGCTGCTATTAACTTCTGATTGTCATTAGCTGTAGGCATAATTTTAAAATAGTTTTATAAGGATTATTAGGCCTTTTTGCCTGCCCTTTCTGTCCTCCCCCAAGAAGGTTATTACCTTACTCGGACTCACTTCCACGCACAAACAATATTTCAGACTTCAGTTAGGTGTTTTTCATTGGACAGGCTCGTTCTCTCCTAGCCCATCCGAAGGCAACTGAATTATAATTTTTATTGATTTCCTCTTATCTCTCGTTCCTTTTCATTTTTTGTTGGCACAATTCTTCTTTCAACTTTCAATGATTAAATCTAGCGTCATCAATTCAATTAAGTCCCGAATATTTGGGGAAAAAAAACAAACAAACAAAATGCTAAGAATCCAAAGACGAAGAATCTATATCGTAAAGCATGAGCGGAAAACTTTTGCGAGGTCAGCTTATCCTATTGTAACTAGACATAAACAATCTACACTTTACATGTCTTGTGTAATGTTCAGTGATCTCTCCATCATCGACAACTCTTTCTTGACAGCCTGGCTTTTTTTTAATGTAGCTTAGATTTCGGAGAGGTATGCCTCAATTATCAGCTTTTTTCCTTGGCACTGAATTTCTATAGTTGTCCGTATAAATTAAATGTCAAAACTTAAGTTGAAAGAGTATAAATTTGCATTCTTTGAAGTCCTTGAGCAGTTCGTTGTCGATCATCGATCCTTAATTGTGACAGAAGTGCATTTTTTTTTGTCAACGATCCTTAACTATGCGATAAGGCAACACAATTTTTCAAGCGGGTATTCTTGAAATTTCTGATGATAAGAGTGTTTATTACCTTGAGAATGTAAAATGAACGAAAAATCAGTCAAATACCAGCTCATCGCTCTCCGGCGTAGCCGAGTAACTCATGCAAAAGGAAGTCATCAACACATGAAAATCATAGGTTATACACTCCAATCAGCTATTCAGCTTTTTGAATTTCACACAGAAGATAAAATCGTGGCTTTGCGTTTATTGGAAAGAATGCCCCTTGCTACTATTAGTAACCGTGTTTGTTCTTAGTTAATCAGACGAACAAGAGTGCCTAAATTTTTTCTTGTTCACTAAGATAAAGACATTTTCATGTTTGAGTCTGCAGCAGTCTACAAATTCCATCGTGTGGAGCTGTCATTCAGACCAAAAACATTGTTAGTAACCCATATTTTTAAATGATTGATACGTCTTTAATCTTAAAGTCTTAGACTTTCTTAAAGAATTTTTGCCGAGAAAGCCGCCTTTTAGTTTTGTTTTGTTCATAACCGTTTTTGTATTTGGAGGACGGAGAGTATGAAGACCGCAAACCAGAATTCGTCTTTGGCCCACTTGCGCTAAAAATCCAATCCAGAATTTTCGCCCACCCTGGGAGATGATTTAATTTCCCACATTGTCATTGAACTGATAATGGGCGATGGCCATCGATGCTTCATGATAACCGCATACGATGAGTCATGACGTGAAATCTTTGTTCTCGTGCCGCGTGTTTAGGAACCTAATGTGTCGTGTTGTTGTGCTTACGATTTCATCTTCCAGACCTTCTCGGACAAACTCGGTCAATGGATAATGAGGCCTAGGGACTAGGCAAACATTTTCATATTCTTTGTTTGAAAAGGTACTATACAATAATTATGCGATCAAAAATCAGAATTCAAACTGGCCACTGACTAGTCGGGAGGACGCTCAAGACACGATTGCGTGACTATATTTTTAGCTCACTAGAGGCTCTTAGTTTTCAGATCTTGGGAGACAGGGAGTGGTAGCGGTAGCTTGTGTAACTAGAAAGGAATCCACCTTTTCCTAAGGTAGCACCAGACTGTCATTTTAAAATCAACGTAGCTCTTACGAGTGTTGGGGATTATTCGTAGAGGTGTGTTAAATATATAAAACTGTTTCTTGTCTGAGGTGATTTCTCACCCTGAATTGCTTTACGTTGATATGGAACGGATACGAAATGAAGTTATAAAATTCATTGTCGAGGAAAGAAGGTTACGGTTGTGATAAGGAAGGAAAGGAGGAAGGAAAGACTGCTTAAAAGGACGTAAAACCACTATCCGACCCCTGAAAGATGCTGTCCATTTTGATCATACGTCTTGTATGATTTTCAAAGTGTTTCTGAAACTGGATCAAGATTCAGACCATAATTAAATCAAAGTGGCAAACCGCCTTTTGGTCATAAACATGGAAAGTTTCACTCAATAACCTAAGATCGAGGTCATGTGCCGAAGATTTTATTTTCTTACACTCTGACATGATATTTACCACCAGGTACCAGGATCAGGCAGATAGAGACTTCCTGGGTTGGGAATTTAGACTAGTTTGGCGGTTTCGAGTTTAATGCTCACTCGCTTGTTTTCTCAAATCTACAGGTGTTATAAATCCTGAACCCTGCCAAGGAAGGACGCCCATTAACTATGACAGTACCACTATCGACCGATACGACTACGGTAAGCCCATCCAACTCATTTCAAACTTTTTAACTTTGCATTCCATACTCCTAAGTAGTTTACCCCAATATCTCCCGTCTCTCTCTCCTGCCGGGGCTGAATATTTGTATTTTTTTGTCAATTTTAGGCTGAAATATTCTTGAATTATTCTTAATTATAAATTAAAGCTCATGGCATTTCCACTTTTGCCGTTTAGTGAAAGGGATAATTTTCTACCGTTAAGTTAAAAACATAATTAAATTGTACTGTAATTAATTTACAGATCAATTCAATGAATCCTTTTCAAACTCTCAGCCTCGGCTTTATTCTTAAAAAATTATTCAAATTTTGCAAATTCAGTCTCGATATTCTTATAAAGAAAAAAAAAAGAGTATACACAAAGGCTTCTGGATGTATCGCCTTACATGATTTTACATTCGCGTCTGCCTATTAATAAATTTGGGAAATAGATTTATGAATAATCCAACTAACCTTCCACGTGTGGAATTTCTTATGATGGCCTATGTGAATTCTTAAAAAGATTTAAGGGATGTGTCCAAGGTGTCAAAGACTAAGAAGACTGAAAATGTAAACATTCCAAATGCGGTTTCTTTTAGATACTGTTGTATTCATGGTGTTCCATCTTTCCTTCACTTAATTATGTTTATTACTTCTCAGTGATCAAATTTAAAGTGATCCTGATTGAAAGGCGTCAAAACAAAGGATCAATAATACACGGAAAAGTTGGACGAGTCATAAAGCAAAATAATGTCACTATTCATAAGGGTCGCGTGAAGATTTGGAGCAACACAGAATCTACCTGCCCGTCCCTCTGGACGGGAAATATTTTCTTGATTGGTGGGTACGAAAATGCCTTGAGAAGAAAATTGCTTCTGACATCGAAGAGCCTCATAGAGTCCTGGAATGAAGGAACTATGAGAAAGATCAGAAAATGGCAAAAAGGGGAGAGCAACGTTTTAACTAAGATACAAGGAAGAAGGTGAGTCTTCTCTTAAAAAAATAAATAGAGTTATCCCGTTTGCAAAGTACAGTGCACGATGTTGCAAAGTAAAGTGCGACATTGCGCGATACTGATTCGAAACTTGTGGTCGTCCTTCTTATGTTCGGCACACTATACCTTTCTGCCGCCACGAAAAGATATCCGTATCATTTGAAGAACACCCATTCAATGTGACTTTCCACTTTAGAGATCGGCGCGGAGCGGCGCTGCTTCAGCTCAGTCACAGAAATCGCCCCGAAATCACCGTCCTTATGTCACAACAGAAGCATCATCCGATAATGGTTTTCGTGCCGGCACGAAAGCAATCCGGTATAATGTGAACATAGGCTAGCGCAGACATCAAATACATTTACAGCGCATGGTTAGTAGTGAGTTCCCCGGGCTTAAGTTTGTGGATTAGTGATAACACTATAGAAATCAGTTCAACCTTCTCCCATATTTTAGTTTCGGAAAATGATAAATACAACCTAGATCTGAGCATCAATGGTACTCCCGCGTAAACCACGTATCAACGTCAAAATCTCTAGGTGTACTCATTGATGCAAACCTTACCTGAGGCAGTCATATCGAGAAGTTGGCTAAAAATATTGCCTCTGGTATTGCAGATATCAAACGGGTCCGGCAATTTGTTCCCCCAGCAACATTGCATGTCTTATCTACAAAGCCTTGATTCATTTCGACTACTGCAATGTTTTTTTGGGAACGTTGTGGCAATAAAACTAGCAGACAAACTAAAAAAAAAAACTCCAAAATCGTGCAGCGCGAGCTCTAACTTTCTCAAGCTATGACGCAGATGCATCGCAGCTGTTCCAAAAAGCCTTAACGGTTTTTACATCCCTTTTGATGGCCTTGCTCCTTCGTCAAGTGTAACTAACCTAGTTTTTCTTTTTTTGTTTTGCAGGTTATCAAAATTGTGAAATCAGACTTCACGTTGTTAATTATCAGATCGATGAAAGGTTCAGAATAACGTCATATTTAAGTAAAAACTATTTTTAAGCTATACTATTGTTATAACGATAATAATCTTTAACTTTATATAAATACTTTATTCAAGAGATGAGAAAAAACAAAATGAAGGAATTCCTCTTGAAAGGGCAGGTGGTGAGGTTAACCCTATGTAAATGACGTCCCCAATAAAGTAGAAGAGAAAAACTCTAAAATCTAAGAGTTGTAAGATGTAAGAGTTGTAAATGTTCCAGATTGCTATTAATATCTATTTAGTCTGTCGCTCGCTTTTTATGTCTACGCGCAAGATGCTTATTCTCAACTACTGTCGCGCATTTCTCGCAACTCTTGAAGAGTTTTCGGGCCCGGTAACGGTTATTCCTTATCGGTATATAAAGATGATTAGCAGTTGTTATGCAAATTAACGTAGACCAACATACTTCTCTTTCTTGAAAAGTTTTTGTGTTTTCATCGAAATTCACAATCACATTTCCATAAAAACAATTTGTGCAGTGAAAGTAGTGTGTTTCAATTTCGTGGGGAGTTTCGAGAGACGCACACCAAGACAGATTGTTGGAAGAATTCATGTTTCGAGCAACCTGCGAAAGCTTGAGACCTTTATAAAGAAAGGTTTAAATTGCTAATGAAAAATAAGATAGTCATAGCACTGATTTAGAGGATAGTTGTTAAACATTCTTGCTTTTCTGACCTGTTTATTTTTAATGGTGTAAATAAAGTAATACTATATGCTTATGGGTAAACATCGGTTCTCGGAATAGGAACTCTTCTTCTAGGCTCGACGCGGCTTACCATTTGATTATTAGTTTTTATTGTTGTAACTGTTTTAAGAATTCCTTCGAATTTTCATCAAAGACATAAAGAACACTTGTATTTGGTGAACAATTGCATTTATGATTAAGTTGATTTGCGGGCAGTGCGATTACTGTTCAGGTATAAGAACTGATAAGTCACCTTCCACACTTTCTTCGTTACCCAAATGAATCTGTAGGTTTCAGCTTCATTCAAGATAATAATATTATTATTATTTTATAAATGATAGCATTTTAAGGAACAAATAAAAGTTGCTGATGACAGTATTGTATGGTTTATTTTCCGTAGTTCATTAGTACTGTAAGCTACTGTAATTACAGATACTCAAGACTAATTCTTATTTATTAATGTTTCGCCGTTACTAACTTGCTCAACCCCCCTACCAGCTAATTTTTCATATCCAGCAAGCACTGAATGTGTTGCCTTTATGAATATTTTTCTATAGTTAACAGTCTCACTGAAAAGCTACGACGTTTTTCTCGCGTGAAACGTCCAATCAGAATAACGAACGATGTTTTTTTTACGTGAGAAAATTGATATTGCCAATCAAAAGCCACAGAGGAGGGTCAGTTTCGCGCCATGTTTCCCGCCTTTTTTTTTAGTTTCAAGTGACCAACGTATGCCACTGATATTAGTATTATAAAGGAAATGAAGGGAGATGTAAAGAATCAACCATAAGAGGACACAGAAAAATTCTGGGGCTCGGATTTTTTCTGTGTCCTCTTATGGTGAATTCTTTACATCTCCCTTTATATCTCCCTTTACTTCCTTTTCAAGTAACGACAAAAAAATACAAAGTCCAAAATCGCAAGGACTTTGGTTATGGTGAATTATGAGTGTACTTTTATCCAATCAGAATCGGGGAAATATTTTGAATGAATAATAATTCACCATAACCAGCTACTCATGACCAAATTTGGCATCAAAAGTGGAGCTTCCTTGCAGGTTAATGCACCGTTAACCGAGAAGACCTGGGAACGAGGTTGAGTTGTTTTGGTTGTGAAAACAAACATGGCGGACATTTCACTCGTTTCAAGAGTAAGAACTAGGCGAAGAAATGGCTAAAAAAAAAAGGCAAGAAAAGCAGGAGGAGGAAGAAAAAACTAATATAAGCTAAATTGCCGGTAAATCAAAACTGACAAAAACATTTTTGCAGATTGAGAAAAAAACATTTCTGCAAACTCCCGCAATCACTATTCTAATGATAAAGGCACTGTGCCGGAATAAGTTGGTGGGAAGATCAATGAGAACACAAACCATGACCGTAGATCAGTGTTAAGGGTAAAGCAGACTAAGATAAACAAATAAATAAATAAATAAATAAACCTAAGATGATTTAGTCAAACTAAGTGACATGTTAAGGTTTTGATAGTGTGCATAGGATAGATCGATTTGTAGCTTGAATGCACATATTGAAGGTTCACTCTGCAGAGACATCCCCTTTGGTGTTGCTGGGCTTATATTCGAGTTCTTGGTGCTGACCAAAAGAGCATCAGGGTTAAGGGGAGGTGATTACAGTGCTTTAAAAGGGATTTTTATTTTGTAAACCAGCAGTTTGAGATTTGCAACAAAAATAACAGATCTTTACTGCCTTCTTTTCGCTCACGGGAGAAAGTTTTTATTGCTGATTAAACACTATGCCTGATGTAGAAACCAGGACTGTTCCTCGAAAACAAGTATAGGACCGGAGTATTCACTTCGTACGTGATTTGCAACTGAGTTTCCGTGTAAAGCTGTCCCCGGAAAATATTGGTGACGGCTACGTCAGCTAGAGTGAAGGGAAAATAAACCTGCGGTAATATAAGAAATATGAAGGGTAACCACACAAGAGCAAATTAAAAGATGGAAATACAATTACGGAGTTTCGTTCGGATGTTTAACTCTGCTGATGTCAAAGGAAATATTGAGCGTATCGAAGGGCACTCAGTCCGCCACAGCGATAACGGGGAAAAAACATTATCAGCTCTTTAAAATCATTCTTCTTAAAGGGCTACAAATATGTGACAGGATTTTAAAGTGAACTGATAACAGGTGATGAATTGTCTCATAAGTTTTAACCTTGAGAAATAATTCGGCTTAAGAAACTTACCTTTACAACACAACAATTTCTTTCTGTTAATTCTAAAAATTCAGATTTGGATAAATCATTCTAGTTCTCAGTTTCGTTTTCATCTTTCATTTGTATACTTTCTGAAATTGATCTAATTGTTAATAATTCATGCTCACATGAAGATCAGCTGAAACACTTTGTTGTTGTCTACTTTTGAAAAGCGGCGAAAGATTAAAAACACTACTGTGACGTCAGCGTGAAGTCCACTGACGCATTGTTTACAAAATGGCAAATGTGAAGCCATCGCTATCGACTATTATTCGAAAAGAAACATTTGAAGGCTGTGTCTAATAAAGCAAATAGGATATGGAGCTTTTGTGTTTCGAATAATCGAAAAGGAATGGTCAAACAAACATACGAATCATTCCCAAATATTGAAGCGATTTTCTTTAAAGTCCACGAATCACACGGGGCCAATAAGAAAACAGTGTATGACAGCCAATAGTTGGTTTATGATATTACGACTTTGTTCAATTCAGTGGTTTTCAAACAGAGGAATGAAAATATCTTCAGATGGAATATATTATGTATCGCCTAGCGAGAGGGGCTTAAATATCGAAAAAGCGTCCGCGGCATACTATCTCAGCTTGGCTATTAAGGCCGTAATATTTACAAGTCCATCTTTCTGAAAGGCTTCCACTCTCGAATGAATTTTAAGGGCAAAATCAATGGCTATGGAGGCACAAAGTGAACGATGTTTATCTCCTATTTATTCTCCTCCTGTTATTATAACTCCAGATAACTCAAGTTATCCGACCAAACTCCGTGCTAAGAAAATTCATTCCCGGACTTCATTGGCCACTGATCGATTTTCCTGCATTTCTTTTCTCACCACCAGCCACCGTAGCGATTACTCTGTTTGGATTCCAAGATGGCGAAGCTTGCCGTGTAATTTGGAAGAAGAAATCTTTTACGACGATTGCCCAGAATTTCTCAAAGCCTGGTCTCGATATCGCATCACTAATATGACTCGTCGGTATAAAACGATGGATTATATCCATATGGTGCTCGACGATACAAGCAGAGAAATCTATACAGAAATAGACGGTTGCTGCGGCGGTGACCTGTCAACCACTGTGGGGCTATCAGTGAGTAGGGACTTACTAAACAGTCCCGCCGATTTTACGGAAACTGGCTCTGGCATTGTACCGCGGAGTGCATCAGACGAAAACATACAATATCATGATCAGGAATTTGATAAACAGTGGAACCTGACTCAAATGAATTTGAGTTATGCTTTCCCATCCTCTCGCTCTTGTTCCAGCGAAAATCTTAACGCAGAGCAAAAAACTTTCAACAGGATCGAAAAATGGTTACGGAAATGTAATAGTGGAACGAACCGCCAGTGAAATTATTTGTCAGCAGTGTTTCGGTGAGAAAAATAGGAACAAGATAGTGTAAGTGGTTACAATGAAGACGCGATAAAGCTGTTCAACAGCTGCTCTAGTTTCTCTTTACATCAAGAGAAATTAAAGATTTGCTATTCGATTGGAAATTGCACGATGCTTTCGTCTGTTTTAAAGAATATATACATATAGATTACCTCCCGTTTAATTCACGTTAGGCTATTTTGTTTATATTTAAGTACCAGCACAGTTTTATGATCACTAAAGGGATTAGATTTGCTTCTCAGTTAAATTGAAAGTGTTCCCTATAAAACTGACGAAATTGACTTTCCTACTTTTTTCATTGCCTTCAATCGATGAAAAAAAAAATTCAGTTGATTTCTCGGCGGTCATGAACTACTGACAGAATTTTAGCATATAAAAGAGGAAAAGAGAATTTCAAAATAATTTATTGTGTCAAAATTTGTTCTTTATACGCCGAGCTTGTTTCTGTTTACACAAAATTTGCATTAAATTTCACGCTAGCATTTTTAGTTTCTTAGGAAGTTTTTGCTCCCTTTAGATATGAGAAAAACAAATGACTCAATTTCACCAAAAAGAAACCCTAGATTTCTCAGTGTTATTTAAACTTACGTGCTTAAGGTGAAACATCGTTACTGCCGTAAAAGACAGAAACAATAAAAGCAAATGACGCATAAAACTACAAAAGAATAATAAAGTCCTCTTTTTGTTTACCTGATCTTGACTGATACCTCTTCTATTAAAATTGGATAAGCTATTAAAAGAACACGTCTTCATCTTTGATCGTAACACTGACCTTAAACTACTTATCGAACTTATCGTTTATTTAACATATTTAGCAATTATTGGGAAAGTATTTCTAAGAAGCGCTCATTATGATAGTCACACTCATTCAAACGTGCTAAGCGCTATTCCATGTGTTGGATTATACATTATACATTTCGTTCCTGAACGATTATAAAGAGGTGTTATGGCGGCACTGTTTGTTAATTCGCTGAATAATTCTAGTGGTGAACCGTTGTGACATATGCCAATATTAAATTTTCTCAATTTGCCAGCTAAATTGCATGTGAACTTCTTATTCTCAACGTTGCCTCAAGACTCATGTCGTTTGTGTTGAGTATAAAACAAATGCGGTTGTGAATTAAGTTTTATATGCCGCTCCCTCATCGATTGTTTTCAATTTTTTTTCCTATTAATAACTATTTTTAACATCTTATGCATATATCAACCGTGTACTGTGAAATCAATTTTCCGATGATTTAGTAAATGTGTCGATGCATGACGAAATCAACAGCGATACAGTGGAACTGGCTCGATATAACGAACCTCTATATAACGAGATCCTCGGTATAAGAATGATTTTCTTTACCCCAGTAACAGTTTAGTATATGAAAAATAACGTCCATATAACGGAACCTCGTTATCACGAACAAATTTCGCCAGTGCCTTTGGCCCTTCGTTATATCGAGGTTCCACTGTACTTAAAAAGTATGCTTAAAAAAGTAAAGCAACAGCAACCGGGTTCCGGCTGCTCCACTCACTTTAATTTTAATTTGTCTGTAGAAGAAAAAAGACCAACATCTTCAGTCTTTGGCTACGTATTGCATAATCATAAGTCAAAATGTGAAACAATACAAAACCTCAATACACGCCTAGCGGTCCGAGAAGCTTCCAAGTCAAGTGTGAAACGTGATGTGCATGGAAAACTATTTTCTCCTGATTTTCTCATTTTAGTTTATGGCCCCGTCCACACGCAAAAGGATATTCTTGAAAGCGTTTATTATTTGTTTTATTTCCTTCTATTCAGCGTGGATGAGCGAAAACGTTTAAGCCGAATTCTAATTTTTAATTATTTAAAAATAGTTAATTCAAAAATAGACGATTTAAAAATAGTCCGATACGTGTGGACACGGCTTATATGTCGTGCAAAAATAAAAGCAAAAATTCAATAATGAAACAAACATTGCATTAAAGAACGAAAACAAAAGGTCATAAAAGGGAAAACAAACCAAGAAAGTTGAAACATAAATTCAACGTAGGTGGCAGCCCAGAGAAACTAACTGAACGGTGAGATGGCCGACAAAATTTTGGCCTGTCACCGAATGTATAAAGCCTTAACTATATAAATAACACGTTCTAGTTAGTGTTTGCCGAAAAGTCAACAACAACAACAAACAAACAACCAAAACAAAAACAAAAAGTGTAATCAATTTGGCAGACAATTAACATCTTACTCTCGCAGCTAAGTGGCAATAATGGACTATTATCGACGTAACGTTTGTGCATGTCTCAAGCTGTCAAATGTATTATAGCTTTGCGAAGTCCACGTTATTAGCAGCTGCATTTTAAACTGAGTTGCCTTATTAATTGAAATGGTCAATATTTTACTCTCAAGTGCACTAATTGCCTCGAGCTGTACAAATCAATTTAGACACATATTTTACTATTTTATTTTGACTCTTATTTCCGTAGCAGATGGGTTTGGCAAAAACGAGCAGAACTTAATATTAATAAATTTATATTATTTTAAAAAGTCATGATAAGTAGTTAAAAAACGTTCAAAGCAAACAATTAAATGACTTTGGTAAGAAACATTTCATTTTTTTAAAAAACTGAATCATTGGATAATGAAATGCTAGAGATCTAATTCGCTTGCTTTGCAGCCATATGACAAGGCAGCCAAGTGGTCAATACAATAAACAATGTTTTGAATAATTTACATGAAAATGGCTTTTAGTTCCCAGAGGAGATAAGCAATTTTGTTCGTGATCACCAACATGGCCGCTGTGACGTCACGTGCAAAACAGCAATGCAATTTCATTTGAATATTAGCTTAAACTTATAAGCAACTTGCGTTCAAACAGACGAAACAACTCCCAACATTGTTGGACCAATGTTGTTGGGATTCGTTGCATAACGTAACTATAAGTGTGGCCGGTTTCAAACCTTACCCGATGATCATTGTTTAAAAACGAAAACACCAAACCAATGCATCTCAAGACACGACTGTTACCGAGCCAAAAAATTAGTTCTCGAACTCAGATCACCTTATCTACATAATTACCAGACAATAGTTGTAATTGTTTTCTCTGTATGTAAATGAGTTGAGCAGGCCCGAGTTTTGCTCCTAACCAGTTAATTGGCTGAAAGAGTCACAAACAATTCTTACCAGTTTGCAATTCGCCGTAAAAATCATCAGTACAAATCATGTTGCGTTGCAGTGAGATTTAAAGCAAAACTCTCCTCGCGCAAAACAGCCCTTATACATGTTTACGTCAGACGAATAAATTTCAAGTCTCGTATAAAGCTACTACGTTTTATATAAATGAACTCCCAAGGCAGCAGATACAGAACAATACTTACGCACCAAGAGTGCAAATACGAAGAATTTTGCTTAGAAACGAGCCTTGGAGGTGAAATTTGCTCATTTAAAGGGCTATAATTCTTTCAATTGGATAGCCGTACTCAGGCGAGGGAAGGTAGACGCTTATATTCAGTTGCACAATGTATTTGTAGAACTATATCTGCATAAAAGGTGTAATTGCGCATACCTACTGAAACTTTTGAAGCTGTTCAAAACACTCAAAGCACGTGTTTATTGGTTGGTTTAATTCTCGCCCTTCTCATTTGCGCTGGCATATGAATACCATGGAATGTTTGGTATTGATCTTTTAAGCAATACAATTGCCTGTCTTTTCTTAGAATGGCAACTTCTGTTTGATGTGATTTTTATAGTTATATATTTCTGAATTCAGTAAAAAAAAGTTTTATTCACTATAAAAATAGATCGATCGTTACAAAGGATGTAAAAGGAACAGAGAACCTACAAAGTGTATTTCCTTTTGTCAATCACTTACAAGAACCTTCAGCATATACGCTCTAAGTGATTCCGGGGATTTAAGTAATCTGATTGGTTTCCTATCTTAGACTTTTCAACGATATTCATCTCCTAGCGAGCGGATGAAGATTGAGCTCGGTTTCCCCACCCCCCTTTTTTGGAAAACGATCTTTTTAACAAAATCTTAGGGTTGACTTTTTTAATGCATGAAAAGACTTCGAAGTATTTAAAGCGGCGTTTTTCCATTTACTGTAGCTGAATCTTTTGCACGATGGACTGTTCACAGCTCCTGTTTATTCGCTTAGAGGTCGTTTCTTGAGCTCAGCGTTTCCTAACAACAAAAATTTGTTTCAAAAATCGAAGTTTATTAATGACAATAAAATATGACAGCAAATGTTCGTAGAAATTCTACCTTTTCAGTAAATAGGAAAAAGAATGCTACAGGAAAGGGACGCCATACGGTACGGCTCGAGTAATCAAGGCACCATGTCAGCACTTCATGCGAAGTACGACACAACAAACCTTTATGGCTATAAACTTCTACTTGCAAAATAACAGAGAATAACAAAGCTCTACTTTTCTTCTCGGGTATTAACGAAACAATTCAAAGTTTTTACAGTTTCATTTTGATCCATTACGCTGTTGTTTGCGAAGTGATAAACTTGTGAATTGCCATCATGGCCATATTTGAAAATCCTGTAAGAAGTAACTTTCGAATTTTTTGATCCGTCAATCAAATCGTACTTTTTATTGGTTTCCTTTCCGATTTTGTTGAGACCACTTCGAGTTCATTTACAAAACAATTATTCTTTTCAATTTCTGTGAGTAGTGGCTTTTAATACGAATATTGACCTCGATTTAGGAACATGGAAAAATAGGACTTTGTTATTTTATCAACTTAGCCCGTTTCCATTTTCAACTTAACCTCTTAATTCCTTCTTTCTCATTATATATGGCAGTACCCCTCCCCCCCCCCCCTCCCCCCGGCAATAAACATGACATGAAACTGGATCAACTGGAATAGTCCTGAATAAAGTAATCACTTTCTTAAAAAATATTGCGCGCAGAACATATAAGCCTCCGTAGCTCAGGGGTTAGAGCACTGGTCTTGTAAACCAGGGGTCGAGAGTTCAAATCTCTCCGGGGGCTTAAGCCATTCTTCTTTTCTTTTCATTTTTCAATACATGGTACCTTTTTACTTCATAATTATTTTGTTCTTACAAGGTGGAATTAAAACTACGCTTCAGTAGTATTTCCGGAGTTCCGAAATTTGGTGTGTCTGGTCTTTTAATGCAAATCGGCCACCAAGCCCGGGGTGGGGGATGGTTCACTGATATATATATATGTGCCGCTATGAAGTGGGGAGGAGCGTTGGGTGACGACACTAAAAACGGCTGTGTAGCAGACTACTATGATGGGTGTGGCTTTCAAACAGTTTACTATGGGATAGGGTATCATTTTCCAGGAAACTGTAAGTGATCAATTGGTTGACAATTTTAGTCTAGACTAGAAAAACGGGCAATTGCTAATTAAAAATGCAAAAGAATCAAGCAACTTAGCTTAAAAGCTACTCTACGATTGGGGGGATTTGTGGAGTTTAGTCTGGCATAGGGTAGAAAAATTCAGCTGAACTAGCACTGGTATAGGCTAAGGGTCTCAGGGACACATCCCCACCCAAACATGTCCTAACCTAACCCCCTCGAGGCCACCAACAGGCCCGAGAGACTACTGTTGTCGTAATGAGAATTTCACTTTTAATCAAAACTATCTCGCCAGATAAGTCGAATCCTAAACAGTATGCTTAAAAACCCTTTGGAAAAAGCCGGTTTCATTGGCTTACTTATGCGGCAACGGGTCTGGCCGGCCAGTTCTGAGAAATGGAAAGCGCTTTCTCAATACCTTTATCTCTTCTGGTTTGTTTTTATACAAGCATTTTTCGCTTGTGTATTTCTCGCATTTGTAATATGCTTGTAATATTACCTATATGCATGCACGAAACACGCAATTCCTGCACAGCATGAAAAATCAAATTTACGTGAGCGTAATGACAACGTACAGTCAGCGTATAGTTGAATTTTACACAACTTTACGCTTCCTTTACTCTACGTAAAGTTCAGCTTTACAGCACCTTTACGCGTACATATAAAGCTGGCGTAATGAAACAAAAACTTTACGCAACACCTTTACGTTTTGCGTAAAGCTTGTGTAAACCCTACTTTAAGCTTGTTTAAAGCGAAAATACAAGCTCCTTTACGCCATATATATATACACATAAACACACTGGAAACTTTAAAAATAAAGGGAAATATAATGGTAATCGGTAAATTTTTCTTACCAAACTTTTAACAATCAAGATTTTATTTTTGTCCATGTCAAATATCTGAATTTTCCACACAAACATTGGATTTTTGTTGTGTACTTAATACCGGTTGTTTTCTTTGGTTCCCCATCGTCTCTCCATAGTATTTACAATCTGGAGCCATGGAGGATTACTCATATATACATTACAAATAATTGTATGAGTAATCCTCAATTCAAGTTTCGACATAAAATAAAATACCCTAATATGTAACAACACTTCAACACACAGTTAAAGGATTAGGCCAGAAATTTTGTTTTTTTTCTTCAAAACTGACAACAAAAACGAAAAGTTATAAAGCGTTGAAAACCCAATAGACCTATAGAAAAATAAGAACCCAACTTCAAACTGACAATAGTCATCCCTACTATTAAGTTATAGCTTGCTTTAATGGAGTTATATTGTTTAACCAGTAGACGAACTTTGAATAAGTAGTAGTTTAAAAAATAGGGCCCCTTTCCGTTTCCAATTTTGCATTACCATAACCAATTTTCAAATTGCCTATCTTTATTTTTACATTTCAAATCCCATGAAAATCGTCAGGTATGCTACATTGTTGTAACTGCAAAAGCTGCAAATACGAATTGCATTCTTTAAGTTTAGTCCCGCAAAGAGTGATATTACAAGGTTTTAAAAAACAAAACACACTGATACTCTAAAACTGAATTTTCTAAATATAACATGATTTATTTCTGTGTTAGCATCTTTGTCATTACATTAAAAATTAAAAAAAAACGAAAATTTTTCCAACACGTAAAGTTTAAATAAGAAGATACAGTGTACATAAACTTTTCAAATGGGTTAAAACAGTCTTCTCAAAATATCCAAAAAAATCATCTTAACTTAGTATTATACCAAATTAAGATGATTTATAGTTTAAAATAATTATTAGCATTTACATGTAAGGTACAGGGTGTACAAGAAAACTGATGAAGTTAAATTTTGATAAAAAACAGCAACTCTAACACACAAATTAATGTAAAGGTGGGTCAAAATGGTCTCTTCCAAAATGAAAATATTTAGTATAATTTAGCATAATTCAAATTAAAAGCTTAAACAATTTTAGATAAGAAATAAAAAGACTGAACGCCTAATACATGTATAACATTGATGGTTTCTTGATTTAGCCCTTTCACTCCCAGAAGTGTTTATAGTCAAATTTAACAACAAAATCCAAATAACAAATCATTTTCATAAACTGATGATGTAAAAGTTAGATGCACAAGGCTGTCACTAAGATTGCAAGTTGCAGGGTTTAAGTGAAATTAGTGAGCGGGACATTGAAAATGTGGAAAGTTTCGTTTCCTCTCAAAACAGCCAAGTAGCCGATTTAAAGTCTGGTTTATGGCCCTTAGTGACAGCCCTGGAACCACTTTACAAGACTAAGGCTTGTAATTAACATGTATTAATCCTGTTTGCTTTGAGAGGACTTTCTGTCACCAACATCCCATACCAGGCTGATCTGCCGAATAAATAGAAAGCAAGTATTATTTGAGTAAACTACACAGATTATTTGTAGGCTAGTGATAATACACTTAATCGCCACTAAAGGCACAAGTACATGTACAGTAAGGGGGTGTTTACATGAGAAAACTCACACCGGCGCGAATCTCATATCGGGATGACTTTTTGATTTTGTATCGGGTTTACATTATGACTGAGTCATTTCATATCTCGTTATTTGAAGGTACACTTCATGTTGATAAAATACAAGTGTGATTCAAAATCGCAAACATTACGCGTGCGCTACCCATTCCAGTCTACCGGCAGACCGATTTCATGCCGAAACGAGTGGTCGTTTCGCATTTACATGATACTGCCATGAGATTTTGTACCTAAGTGAAATTCTCGCCCCGGTACAAGAACCGCGGTGAACTCACGCTGGGGTGACTCGCGTCTGCATGACATTTTGTGGTGGTATCATGTAAACAAATATAGAGCTATGAGAGGGAACCGGAGTGAACTCGCTCCGGGGCAAAAGTTGCCCTGGTGTCATGTAAACACCCCCTAAGTTGCCAGAGGACACCGCCTGCTATTACTAATTAATAATATTTTTTCCTACACTCATGGCCAAATTACTACAATCAGCACAATTTTACTTGACACAGGGTTCCCCACATGCCTCTTTTCACAAACCAAGACTAAAAATTTGAAAAAAATGATAAGGCATTTTCCACAAGTGGTCTAATAACAGTGCAAAACCTGAGTAGCAAATGATTTCAATGTCCACAAATTCACACAACTGAATAAGATTCATCTGACTGTTAAAGATTCAAAATGTTTGACTAGTATGAGTTAAAGGCTTTCCTTAAAGGCAATAATATTTACATTTAGAACCCTACTTGCAGTTGAGTGAAAATCAGGGTAAAATGCTACATGGAAACCCTATAATAATAATAATAATAATAATAATAATAATAATAATAATAATAATAATAATAATAATAATAATAATAATAATAATAATAATAATAATGGTAATGAACTTTATTAAAGTCTCATGTCTTATAACACAGGCACAGTGCCTTACTAGTCGGGGAGACTGAAGCATATATATATATGTTAAATTTATTAACAATTGGTTTATTATATTAGAGTTCAATGTTTTACAATGTATATCTTTTTTTATTTTAATGTATGCATTTTTATAAAAGTATCATCCATTAATATCGTTGTAAAGTGCTATGAAAAACCACTGGATGTACATTATTATTATTATTAGAGAGTAAGCAGTGCGCAAAGAAAGTAGTGTCCGATAGCCCGGGGCTAGTGGATTTTGCTATCGAGCTAGTGAATTTTGAACTTAACTTGCCCGATGGGCAAGTGAAGTTTTTTTGAGGAATTCAAATTAAAGAAGAACTGTGAAATCAATTCTGCTCATCAAAACGGTTTGGGGGCTAGTTGAAATGACATTTGGGCTAGTATATGCTAGCTTCAGCTTGCCCGAATGGCAAGCTTTAAAAATCACCTTCTTTGCACCCTGGTAAGAGAGAAATTTTCCTATCCACTTGTCCTTCACACAAGCAATACATTAAATTTGGTTGTCCGAAACCTAGAGTTCTTGTCCAAAAAGTTTAGCTTGCAATGGGCATTTAATGTTTTTAATCACATTATTTAATCACATTATTACCCTTGTATATTATTTTTGAATTAAACCTACAACAGAGCTTGTAAAAAAGCAAATGGATGAAACGACTGGCAGTGGAATGGCAAAGTTAAATGGAATATTTAAGGCAACTGTTGCTTATCTTTATTTTTCTAATTAAAAATGTGCTTGTCCCACGGACAAGTCATATCAAAGGTTTACATGTTCGAACTAAATTTCTACCTGTTCCGGACTAAATTTCCAAATCAATAAACATTCCTAGCCTTCTCATGAGCTCCACCAAAGACTTTCAGGGAAAATATAGAAACATATAAGCACCTTATTCCCAAAAGTTTCAAATTTTCCTGAAACTTTACCTAATATATTTTTTTTCCTTTTTAATAGGAAACGTTCAAGGTTCCTAGTTAATGTAACAGGAGTGAAGCCACTTTGCTATTTAAAGCCCTTATCATCAATCTTGAAAACAATGCCTCCTAATAATAATGTACAGTGTACCCTGTAAATAAAGCAGCCTATTTTCTTTCCTTGCCACCAGGGACATTTCACAAGAGAGACAGTTGTATTTGCAGATTAATAATGGTGTATGTAGACAAGAGAATCCAAAACAGCTATGACTGCTATGACTCTCTTAAGAGTCTTATCTTTCACAACTTGTTTCTTTAAATTTTATTTTCCTTTAAACCTAGATTTACTGACAATACAACTATGGTGCAAATAGAACAATTTCTGGTTTCTAACATGACTGTGTGCTTTGCTTCCCAAAAAGTAAGGCATTCAATTTCCTGTCAGTATGTGCTGCACTGTATTCTCTCAAGAACCACAATATAATTTCATAGGAGCAGTGCACAATGAAGATTAAAATTAATGGTAATATATGAAATGAATCATACTTTGAACTGCAGATGAAGGTATGAAACTGTGAAGATGTTAACAACTATGTTGGCACTTACATGAAAATACATTCTAATTCAATCATGGTCTGCATTAGCTATGCATTGAAAGACTCATGAAAATGTCTATTCATTCTCTGTTCATTTAAGTTAAAACCCACGTAATTTAAAATCAAAAATAAACTTTTGTACCGGCTTCAAAAAATACATGCATGCTGTTAAATTATTCACCACTTATGACGCTATGACTGCCCGGGGAATTGGGAAGCTTGGGTTTGTTATTGACTGACGCATGAAAATATAGAACAAGACTACGTAGATTATCTTTGCCTACTTGCAAATTCAACACTTGTTAACACTTTTCTATTCTGTTTATTAGTTCTTCTATAGTCTGTGAAAATTTTCATAAGAATGTTTGTATCACATTACATGTAAGCTTACTTTATACAGATGTCCTTTCTTAATTCCATTATTTTCTTTTAGTAATTCCCAGTACCAGTGACCAAACTCCTATTTTCCAGTACAAAACAAGGAAATTCTACTCCTTCAGACCCCCAAAGTCCTTACATGATTTTACATTATCATCTTCAACGTCATGGTCTCGTTGCTTGCTTAGTATTGAATGGTTATGCCTAATAAATACACATGTTTAGTTATAATTTACTTTAAACGGTTAATGCAGCTTTCATTGCTCACTGAAATGTTAGTTACTGAGTACTTGAGACAGTCATTCGAACTCGTCATAAACAAGTTGGAATTAAGCTTAAAAAGTTAGAGAAAAGGCGAGCCAGGACAACTTACCTTGCCTTACTATCTGCTCTTTTCAGCGAGATCTTGAGTATCGAAGAGCCTTAGTAATACGTGTAATACAGTCTTGGTCTGTGTTGTGAACATTCCAGTGTTAACGCTTGCGCTTCACACGATGTTTCTGTCTCCATTTCTGACTGAGTATCTCGTCCCGAAAGGGTTGCTGCACACTTGAGAAGTGATCGATTACTAAAGGCTGATAGTGCCATTATAAATTGTAACAACCTTAAGATGTCCTGTGATGCTATCAAGAAGCATAATATATGAACGATCTCCAACCTTTCAAAGAAGCAAGTTTGAAACCGTTGGACACTTTCAAAATGGACGCCAAATCAACGAACCTGATTGAGCATGTGTAAAGGAACAAGCCCGCTGACCAGGTGTCTCTTCATTCTATTGTTTCCAGGCCCCTTTCTTTTAACAAATTGTCCGTTCCCAAACCTGAAGTCCGCGGACTTAAAATAAGGAAGCGATAAAGGAGGTTCAACAATGAAGCCAGTACTCCGTAGAATGTAAAATGGTCACAGTAATTTGTGAATGCGTTCTTTCTCTTTAAGTAATGCGTTCTTTCTTTGAGTAAAACTCGCCGTTTTTGCGAGGCGATATTTTTTCTTTATTTTCCAATTATTTCAATTTGATCAAATTACAGTTGAAACTCTCTACAACGGCCACCTTAGGGACATCGAAGAAAGTGGCCATAGTAGAGAGGTTGAAAGAAGAGTAAATGTATGTCATGTATGGACCGTCCGCCGAAAAAAAAAAAACAAACAAAAATGGCCCGTGTAGAGAGGTGACCGTTAAGGAAGAAACACCTTATACTGACTGAAATCAATGAGGCAATACTACTGAGTATTGAAGGCTATTGTGTTTGCCGCGACAGATATGCCGTTTTTCGAAAATTGCCGCACAGTCGCAAGCTATATCTTTGCATGAACTCTGCCAGCAGAATTTTCTTTTCAGCGTCATTTTTAAGCGTGTACGAAGTCGTTCGCACCACCAAAAAAAATTTGCGTGGTTGGCTTGTTTACATCGCACACCAACATCGAACACCAAATGAGTGATCAAAAAAACTATGCGAACTAGTATCAGGACACAAACGACTTACTAAAAACAGTGCCGGGAATAAATTCCTGTTAGGAAGCTAGCATTATATGACAACCTTACTAAACCTTTACTTGTAGCGTAAATGAGCGTAAAGCTGTTACAACAACTTTATGCTAGCTTTACGAAACCTTTAAGAGCCGAGCGCGTAAATTTACCTTTACAAACCTTTACGCGCCGTGGAAAGTTTGCGTAAAGTTGGATGACCAACTTTACGAAGGTTTACGCAAACTTTAATTTTGCGTAAATCTCCATTTTCATGCTGTGGCTGTGGCCTGTACGGTATATTTATGTCCTACAGTTCCCTAGCAACAAAACATGACAATACAATCAATTGGCCCTTTCCCCTAAGCTCAGATAACACTATTAAAGAAAATTCACTATCATTTACTTTTCGGTTGCACTTGCAATGTAGCAACAACCAAGATGTGAAAAACGTTTCTGTATCAACTTTTGATGTCAATATGATTTACATCAAATGAAGCACGAGAATCGGACGCTAGTAACATCACATTAGTGCATAAGGCCTTTATTTTACTTATTTACGTTCAATTTCGCCTTTCCAGTGTTCCCAGGGAAGGAGGACAAATGGCAGAAAGAGAGATTTTACTTTCGTTTTACTTAGGGAAGGAAAATGCAAAAACAAGGCCAGGCCTCAGTTCTTCGAAGCTCGGATACCTTAAACCTGCGATACCCTAAACCTGCTCTCAGTGTAAAGATACGATACCAGAATCTGCATTTGCGCAGAAAAAAAAAAGAATGAAAAAGCCTTGCGTTGCGAAAACAAACTTACCTCAATCGGTAACCAAAAGTTCACTGAAATGGTGTCCTTCCTCCCACTAATTTTTGTGCTCTAACTTATATTACCCCTCCAACCCTTGCTACTCATTTATTTTTCCATTTAATGCTGTTTTGTTTCTCTATAGCCGTGGTACAGCTAAATTCGCCTGGAGAAAAAAGCCAAGCGCAGAGCCACCTATATGAGAGTCACTGAAAACACTCAGTTGCGCGCGCAAATTTGTCTGCTACTCAACATTTGAAAATTTAACTGTATCATACGCGCGCATCTGTACTCCTAAACATATTCACCAAACTCTGTGAAATACAGTTAAACTAGCCTGAAGTAATCTTTTCCATTTCTTAAATTGGTTGTAAAGCTCGGCGACATTCATAAACCTTTACTTTAACAATGAAAAGAAGACGACTGAGTGTGCGCGCGCATTTGTGGAATACGCTATATATTGCAATTTAAAGCCATTATGACGTCGAGTAATTCGTGACTGTAGTAACTTGACAGAGTTTTTTTTGTGCGACTGAGTTGCTTTTATATTCAGAGTTGTAATTTGCGATTTTTGAGGATACAAGTTTACACAAAACGGGCAATGGCTTCTATTAATGAAGGTATAAGTAGTTACTTTATTTTGTCGGTTGTCCTCGAATTATACCGTGATTCTGTAGTCGATAAACTCGTTCATAATCCTATTTTGTAAGTCTTGCTAGCAATTATGATTTTCCTCATTTACCAAAGTGTCGACTACCGTTTAATCCTTTTCTGCGGATAGTTTTTATCAGTTACAATATTACCCAAAATATTTTCCAATGATCCTTTAGATCTAGTATGGTATTGGATCACCAAAGCATGGCTTTTTCTTCTACTCTAAATTAATTGATATTTGTTAAAACTATAACTATATATATAATATTTCAATAGCTATAAAGCTTCAGCCGGGCGACAAAACTCCACTGCTAACTGGTTGTTTAACGTTCGTTTCCCAATATATAGGAAACGAACGTTAATCAACCAGGTGAAGTGCGTACCCTGAGTTCTCTTCTGCAGCTGTTTTTTACCTTTCGCCCTTTCACTTGTTTTCTTTGCAAAAAAATATTTGTCATTGGAAAAATTATTCACTTAAAGGCGTTTTGGTTTTTCTTCAGTTAATCATTTTGAAAATGATGAAATGGATCCATACTGGGACCCTCAAGGAGAAATCCCATGGCGTTACTATGACGTTCAGGTAATTGATTACAGTAAAACCTTCGGGACCTTTAGAGGGTGTCCGCTTAATAGAGGTTTGTAAAATTGTGCAATGTTTGTTAACGATTAACATTCAACGGTTACTCTGTACTGTGATAAAGTTTCATATTGTTAAAGATTTTTAAGGAAGCTAAGGAAGCTGAGATAATCACACGGCTGACAGTGCCCAAGTTGTGTTTGTGAAACTTCTTAAGTGTGAAATATTTTTTTTAGCCGGTTCCCGTTCAGTACCAACAGTTCCAGTATAATCCTGCAGTTCAGCAAAGTTGGGCTGAAGGAACTCAACTGCAGCATGGTCAAGCCACATTCATGTAAGTTTTTATTTTTTACCTAACTATCCCTAAGCCTTTAAATTTTATGCAGAAATAGCTTCAAGGGTCTGTTGTTGTCAGGCCTAGGTAAACCGTCATGGTAAATCTTTGAATTTGGATTAGACAAAAACAAAATTGTTCACATAAGGATTGCTATCATCAGTGTTCATTTCCGCTCATATTATAGTATTTTGTCACATAGGCCACCATACTGGACTACGACTGCAGAACAACAACAATATGCAGCTCAACAGCAATTTGCCGCAATGCATGCTCAGCAATGTGCAACACAACATCAGCAAGTTGCGACTCAACAGCAGCAAGCTGCCGCAAAACAGCAGAACGTTGCCACAAAACATCAGCAAGGTGCGAAAGAACACCAAGATGAGGAAAAGCAACAAAAAGAAAAGACCGACACCACCAAGACTATTCAAGAACGTCTCGAGTAGGTTTTAGTAATTGTTGCTGACAAATAGCGAATGTCGCGTTTATAAGTGTTAATGCAATTTTTACCTGAACGTGGCGAAGATCACCGACTCCCCGTTTTTATCAAACAAATATCTCAATTATTTTCATCAATTTTGATTTCTAGGCTCCATTTCTGGCCATTTAAGAGTGTCTGATTTGATACTCGATCAAAGTAATTTCACCCTTTAGCATGTATGTGATCAAGCTGAACGCGTGCTCACAAATAAACAGTAGCAATCTCGTCACCCGAGCCCTCGGATCTTACGGCTACAAACGGGGTGAGAATAAGATAGTAGATAATCAAGCCTAATGTATACTTGGTCTGCTATTTACACAGAGAAATGAAAGAAACTCTGGAGAAAGAAAGAGAGGAATTCTCCCTGAAACTGAAGCAACAATCAAGAAGAGTCAGTGATCTTGAAATCAAAGACAAGCGACAACAAGATGAGGTAAGATAGGAGTCAAAGTTAGTTACGATAAATAGAGAACCCGCTAAGTCTTCTGACAGGGCGTCCTGAGGGAAATTGATTATATTGCTGTTTTAGGTCAATTCTAAGATAAACTAAGGTATTTTAACTATATTCCTATGCTCCTGTGGAGTTATGAAGAAGCTCTGTTTGCAGGTTGAACTATTTTTTTCCTCTTTTACTGTAACGAATATAGACTTGAAAAAGAAGCCAAAATTAATGGAGAATCAGTTTCTCCTCCGTGGGAAAACCTTGAGTAAGCCACGGGTAGAAAGCAGTGCTCGGAAATACTTGTTTGCCTTTTGTTAATCACTTTTCATGTACAAAGATAATCGCAGATATGTTTCTTATACAATCCACGCAGATCAAGGAACAGACAAGAGCAAGAGAGATTGCGGAGAACATGTAAGAATTTTTTAATGCCGTACTGTTATTTCGATTAAAGAAAACCAATTTGTGAAGGCCGGTCGCCGTTGGCGCGGTAAGTACTGCTTCGCGAGCAGAAGCGGGTACCCAAAATCGGGTACCCCAAAACAACTTCATTTTTAAATACTTAGGGTTATGGCGTGTTTCATTAAAAAAAGCAGTGATATACGATTCTGTCGATGAAGAACTTCAGTCCCAAACAAGTCAGGTCTGATGGGGGGGGGGGGGGGGTTAGGACCCTCCAGACTCTCCCCCTGTATCCGACACTGTTGGTGGAAAATTTTTTAATGTAAAATCATGTCCAAGAATCGGTCATGCTGACATCAGGGATATTTTTCTTTCTGTTGTAAATTCAAGGTGGAACAAAATGGAGGGGGAGAAGAACGCTTTGGATGCCATACAGCAATTATGGGAGAAGGAAGGCGGCAAGATAAACCGAGTTCTCTTGGTATGATCGAGTTTCTTCTATTCCTTAAAACGTTAACAAATTTGTCGTCTCCCTCGCAGCCGTTTTAGTGTCGTCACGCATGACGCTCCTCCCCGCAAACGGCTACCAGTTATAAGACATGAATTGATTATGACAAAGCATCAGCCTAATTTAAAGTTCATTAATTTCCTAGAGAACAGAACGCGACCTTTCAAAAGCAGAGGAGAGGATCCTTCATTTGGAAGCTGATAATGCAGCTCAAAAAAGCAAGCTCGAGAGATTCAGAGATGAATTATCTCAGGAGTTTTTCGCACTTCGAGCCACTTATAACGAGGTGAGTGGAAGTTAATATAAAAACTAAACTATATTAATAACTGTAGGACCCCTCCCCCTCTTTAAAAAAAAAGAGGCGTTACGTATACTCTCGCCACGTCACGTCATGAATAAATATTTAACTTTAACCTGGGACACCTGTCAAAAACAAGGCTAAAAGATGGCAAAAGTTTTAAAGGGCAACTCTTGTATTTATTGGCTTACACTTTATACACGTATTTCCTGATTTTGTGTCTTTTGTTTTCTTTTTGCAATGCAAAGTTGCAAGAAAGGCTTCGAGTTCAAGAACTGTAAGTGTGCTTTATCTATTTTGCTTTTAGACTTGCCTTTTATCTTCTCGGATAAATTTTCAGAATTACCTTCCTTTTCTAGTTAGGGCTTTTATTGATACGAGGCCGTGAGAAAGAGGCCAAATTTGTATTAGAGTCAAAGTTAATTTTAGAATAAAAGTATTTAAAGGAAAAAAGGAAAACTTAAACAAAATAGATTCCAGGAAAAACTTGAAAAATGTGTTGCATTCGATCTACAGGGGTAAAAATAACTAACAAGGACGCGGGTAACGTCCTTGAGTAAATTATAACTAACATCCTATGTTATTGACTTTTACAGTAGATAGATGCATTTTTAGACAGATATCTACCCTCAGTCTCCGCCATAGCTTTAGCAAAAAACACCACGATACAGTAACTGATTATTTCTTTAAACTGTTTCATTTTAGCACCGCTTCAAAGACCATACATGGACTGAAAGATGAGGTATCTTGTCTGTAGCTTTAACACTTTGAAAGTTGCTTCTTTTTTAACAAGCCTAAATCAACAGATATAGCTTTTCTTCTTTGAACTGGTTTCCGTCTTTTTTGCAGAAGTTTTTTTTGTAGCACCTGTCAGCAAATTACCGTAGGGTACTCCGCAATGGAAAGAACGTTAAAGAACAATTTTGAAAGCATACATTAGCATACATTAACATATTCAAAGCAGAAGAATTTTGGAACCGCTGCAGGATTAGCTCAGTTTGGTAGAGCGTTTGTCTGCAGAGCGGGATGTTCCCGGGACAGGACCAATACTCACGGTCTTAAAATAACTGAAAAATGAACGCTGGAACTTCGCATGGCTCGGATGACCACGGCGGCTGCGGTCCCGTCTCCAATGAAAGACGTAAAAATAGTTCCCCCAAATCCTGCTTAATACATTTACACTCAAATGAAGCGTATTTTTATTTTTATTCTTTTAGGTCTTTAGTATGAAATGTTGACGAGAGTTTTTCAAACTTGCAGGTTGCTTATTACAAATCATCTTACCAGAAAGCCACCGAAGAGTAAGTAAGAGATTTTTAGGTAGAATAAATCCTTAAAGTTTCTGTTTTGTACAATTAGCTTAAAAATCTGGCAGAATGGAAGTAGGATTTTATTCTTCGACATAACACGCACGGAATATAGGTACAAGGAACATGTCTGCGTGCATGCGAAATTTCGATCTTGAAGTTGAGTTCAAATTAATTTTCTTGACAATGCAAGTTTGTAATAAAAAAATATCCGTTAATATAGTTACGACGGTTGTCTTCGATACAACACTGAATCTCCTCAGAATTACAGATTAATGATATGTTGCTTCCGTGATTATGTGAATTCAGGATTTTTCGGAGTTGCTTTCAATCTCGTCAGTGTCCGTGAAGCTGACCAAACGCATCGAATCTCTGGAAAAGACAATGGAACAATAATATAAACAACAATGATATGATAATAGTATATCTAGCATGCTTTACGAGGTTAATTCGAGCTTCACTATGTACGTGGTACTCTATTTTACTGTCATTTGACGATCGCGAACTTACTGTATTTATGGTAACATTTTGTGATGATTGTTTTCTAATGGTTTTCATCCAGACTGAAGAAGACCCACTGTTGTATACGGTCGAAAAATAAGTTGTTCTGAGGAATGTTTAGTATGTGTATAACATACGTCGTGCACGTTCTGTCTTCCTGAATAGTGTTTTTAATAAGAATGTTTTTTTTGTGTTATTTCAGTTTAGGCGTTGCTGATCAAGAGCAACGTTCCTTGGCCCAACGGTGTGAGTTGTGGAAGAAAAGCTCTCAGAGAAAAGATTTGGTTTGTGAACGTTTAGAGAAAGACAAAGCCGTTCTTTCTAAGAAGATTCAGGTAGAAGAATAATTACTTGATTTTTTCAATTGAATAAGTGTAGCTTTCATTTATGACTGTAAGTGCATCCCTCTTTACTGGCTATAAAAAACTGGAAGTTAGTAAGATTAGTTTGCTAAAATAAGTCGGTAGGCCTGGCTTCTTAGTGCTTTAAAAACTTTGAAGAGTTGACCACACATAGATATTATTTGAAATCTATGACATTAGCGAAATTGTGGCAATCTTTGATGCGGCAGCTTTTTTTTTTTGAATTGTCAGAGATGAAGGATGTAAAGTACCCGAAAAAAGTATGAATAGACTTAATTTACCGTGACAGTATTTTGTTAGGTGAAAGGTGAATAGAGGATGCTTCTTTTTTGTTGTATATGAATAATTGACCAATCAGAGAGCGCGCTTTACCCTGTATTAAAATTAACTGAAACTTATTTTAATATTCTTTTCTTTTGATGGCATTAAGGGTGTAATCAAAATGGTGTACATCGAAATTTGTTTGGATGCTTTGTGTTTTGTAGTTATTTGTTAGTTACTATCTAAGAGTGAAAAGTTAATAAAAGCTGTTAAATTAATTGAACTTACTTGTTCTTCGCATCTCAAGTGGTTTTAAGGCCTGGGACTAAGGCGTTTACTTGTGGAAAATGAATTATTGGCTATAACTTTGGCATAGATGATGGCGCTGAGTCAAAAATAGGCACACATAAAGAACTCATTGTCCTTAACATTTTAAAGTATAAACATTGTGTTAATAAGTCACGTGATATGTTACGTGACCACTTTGCTAAAAATTGTAAATTATTGACCAATTGGTGGCCGGTTTAAGAAAAGAAATCGGGAAAAAACATTTTTCTAATTTATATTAAATATTTCTAACACTTCACGTTTGGAATGAGAAAAGTTCATTTTGTTCTAGGTCTCCTAGCGAGAGATATTGCCAATTATTCATATGCTCAGAACACATCTTTGACCCAGGCCTTAAACCCCTTGAGATAGAGGGTACCAGCGATGTACAAACGGAGGATGACCTCTCCATAACATAGAGAAAAGTTGAAGAACACTTTTTTTGACACGAACCTCGATCTTAATCCTAACTTGATCCCTCTCTTTTTTATGTTTTAGTCTGAGAAGGAAGCAAAGTTTCAACTGCAAGAGTAAGTAACTTGCTTTGTCAACTTTGGCCGCCACCAAATACGGTCTACAGAAACTTTAGAAATCTTAATTTTTCGGACACGAAGTTGTTAATATAGACCTTTAGCCTGAGCTAAGAGTACACTTTTTCTAAGAAAGTTATTGTCCTTTAGTCTAAAGGACATCCAGGATGCAAATCGGTCACTTCTGGCTTTTTCTTAAACCTTTTGTGCAGTTAGATAACCGTTTCACGAGTAAAATTCCAAAAGTGGGCGATCAACTTACTTGTTATTAAGACGATTAGCGAAGGCTGTCGGAGTCGTAATATTAATACAAGGGTTTATGATCTATAGTGAAACCAGCATTTCGATTAAACTTACAACGCTACCGATCACAACATAGTTGAAATCAATTTGTCGGATTGGTAAGCAAAGGCGGATGAACTAAATCAATCAAATTATATGGAATATATGGTCTTTATGGTAACAAAATTGATGATAACCAATATTTTGCACGTACTGTCTGAGTTATTCTTCCGCCAGCTAAAAAATGCTCACCCAAACGGACGGACAAGATAGAAGTGTTGATTTTTATAAAGAAATAGGCTTATTTTTGTGAACATAACGGTGCTAAATTCCGAAATAGTCTAGTTACATGTATTTTATTCATAAACAAAATTAAAGTCCTTCGCTACCCAGATCCCACAGGTCTGTAAGTTTGACCGTTAGGGATATGGATGCAAGATGTTTGTAGACCAGTACAAGTCTAAGGTAACACGAAGGTAGACATGTCATTTATTTACCTTTTTTTTTACTGTTTAACCTTTACCCTTTTTAGAAATTACGATAATCTTAGGGACGACTTAGTTGCATTTAAGAAGCAAGTTGAACTCCTCAAAGAACAGGTGGGTGAATAAAAATTTTAAATCTGTGTTTAATTTTCTTTCGAAAGTTTTTCCTCAGGAAAATGTTCCCGGTTTAACATTATCTTATGAGGTACGGGTTGAGTTGAGCAAGGAAAAATTGTTTTCAAAAAGAATCCATTAGACTGTTCCGCGTTTTAAAATTGTACCAGTTGTACAGACATAGTACAATACGTTTTAAATTATTGATTTAAGTTGTTCTCTCGTTTTCAGAATTATAATCTGCGATATTATGGAGGAGTAATTGGAAAATTCCGAAGAATGAAACGCTTCATCGTAAATGCGTTTCGGAGATCTTCATCTTAAACGTACAAACTTTATTTGGGATAGGGTCTGGGGGTGGGGTTTCAGACGGGAAAAAATATTCTTATGACTAAAATCTTATTTTATCTGCTGGGAAAAATGGCGATGACTGATCTGTTCTAAAATACTCGTATTTAGCAATAACTGGATTAGATGCTGTGCAAAGATTTTCATCGTAAACTTTAAAGCTATATTTTGTTCAGGGCGAGGTGGGGTGGGTGGATGTGTGTGTGTGTGGGGGGGGGGGGGCGGTGGCGTGGGGGGTCTGGCTGCAAGAGAGAAACGATATTTTCTTCTCATTGAAAACTTACTATCGATAGCTTTGCTGAAAAGAATAATAATGATTGATCTGTGTAAAAAAAAAATTCCTATTTACCAGTAACTTAAGTTTGGGACAGGGTAGGGGGAGGGCAATGGGAGGAAAAGATACTCTTGTAAATGAAAACTTTCTTTAGATACATCTGCGGGGATGAATGACAAAAAATGATCTGTCTCTCGTTTTAGTCAATAACTGCTGTAGATAAGTTGTCTAAAAGGGACTAGGTCAAGGTATTTTCGAAAACTTTACATGCGCATGTTCTTCAACCTCAGGTCCATAAAGGAAACTCCCAATTTTGTAGCTCTATCTCACCCAGTCTTGGCCGCACGAGAGCTGGGTTTGAGATTAACAAACTTACTAGAATGTACAGTAAGGAGCTGAGTTAGAGGAAATAATGACGTCAGGGGCGTAGCTGTACTTTAAAAACAGGAATTGAGACAAAAACTTTGTATTGTCTACGGCCAGTCAAACAGTCAGTAAGAAGTACTGCAATAGTTCTTTCAATATTAATCGATACACATGACATCCGTGTTAATTTGAAAGTTATAAAATCGACGCTGTTCAAAAGAGTCTTAACCGAGGTTTCGGCTATGGCCTACCTTCTTCAGGGTACAAGACTAGATACCGTTAAAAAGTTCGTTAATTTAGTTTACGTGCCCGAGTGCGTACAAGCGCAAGTGCCCCATGTGATAGCACGCGACGGCGCGCGAGTAATAAAGTAAATAGTGAGTAATTCACGTGAAACGTATGTCCTGATTAAAACCACTAGGACCCACAGTCCCATAATTGAAAATCAACCTCATCTCCTACTTCTTACGGTATTTCTGTTTGGCTAGACCTACCCTTAATACAGAAACCTTGGATGTCTTCCAGTGAATGATTGGCTTGGTTGAAGTGGGCAGTACGGAAAGGTAATTCCTCCTGTTTCCACTTGTTCTTTGACATCTCTGCGGTGCTCTCTGAAGCGGTCCACCAACCTGTACCCAGTCTCCCAAATGTACATTGTCGACGGACATTTGTGGTGCAACAGAAAATAAACCATGTTGTCCCCTGATGTTAACATGCCCTTTGGGTGTTGTAATAGTGGATGCATCACGGACAACGTGGTTTATTGTCTGTCGTGCACCAAATGTCCGTCGACAATGTACATTGGGGAGACAGGTTAGTCTTGCACCCTAAAGATGGCAGCATTGCTGAAACGTCGGTTAAGACTCTTTTGAACAGCGTGGATTTTACAACTTTTAAATAAACGTTAAGTAGCTACGCTGCGCAGTGACTTTAATCTTTAATCTTTAATTTATGGTAACTGACATCTACTTTGGTCTTCCGTTTTGATCGTTCTGAGTAATCTTTACTTTATTTCTCTCGATTTCCACAATTTCATGATCCTGATTTTATTGTTGGAAGCCTAGCCTACTACGTCAAAGAATTAAAACTCAAACAGATGGTTGTAGGAAAAGAGCGAATAGCAAATAAAACGGAAGAAAACAATTAACAAAGACCAAAATAGTTCCATAAAACACTTCAAAACAACAACAGCAAAAAAAATAGAAAAGAAACAAAGAAACAAAAGAAAAAATGAATATCATTTGAAAAAACAAACAAAAAAGAAACACAAAACCAACAAAAAAAAACAAAAAATAAATATAATTTTGAAAAAAACACAAAAGAAAAAAGAAATACAAAACCAACAAAAAAAACAACAATAAATATCATTAAAAAAAAACACAAAAGAAACACAAAACCAACAATAAAAAAACAAAAACTAAATATCATTAAAAAACAAAAAACAAAAAACAAAAAAGAAACACAAAACCAACAAAAAAAACAAACAATAAATATTATTTAAAAAAAAACAAAAAAGAAACACAAAAACAACAAAAAAACAACAAAAAATAAATATCATTTAAAAAACAAAAAAGAAACACAAAAACAAAACACAAAACAAAAAACTAATATTTTGCTGTTGTTGTTTTTGAAGGGTTTTATGGAACTATTTTGGTCTTTGTTTTTTGTTTTCTTCCGTTTTATTTGTTATTTGCTCTTTTCCTACGACCATCTGTTGGAATGGACAATATAGCCCATTTATCACTGAGTATGCGCATTGTTTACGCGCTTCCTAATGAATCAATTACACAATACAAAACGTTTGTCTCAATCACCGTTCTGAAAGTCTAGCCGGTACGGGCCTGACGTTATTTTATCTAACTCCTTCCGATCGTACATAACGCTTTGGTTTTTAATGATTCCTTTTTAGCTTTACTATATTCCACTGAAATAGTCAAAACTTTAGATTGACCTGTTCCTCAAATACTAAAGGCGCAAACAGATTTTTAACGTGAAAAACAACTATAACGAACAATAAAAAGAAAAAAGAAAACAGCAACAACAACAACAAAACAAAACAAAAAAGGAAAAAAGAAAAATAACGTCACACAAAAAACAAAATGAGACCTGAAAAATAAAAATAAAAACAATAAAAACAATAAAAAAGCAGAAGAAAAAAATAAAAATATATAAAAATAAATCGTTGTAGAACAAAATCAAATATAACAAACTTGCTTCAGTTGCTGCCTTAAGCCTTAATATCCAAACATATCTGTATATTTTTCAAAGCAGAGATTTTTCTTTAAAAAAAAAAAAAAAAAAAAAAACAGGCGTCCACACTTAGCGTATTGGCATCGTTTTAACCCGTGCACAGAAAAACGCTAAAACGAGAAAAATACGATCGAAAAACTTACAGGGCATGCGCTGTACGATGACTGTACGGAGATCATCGACAAAAACGATACGCCCGCGTTTTCAAAGATCTCCACCCTAGAGAGAGGTTTTAAAAAAGATGACGTTTTTTGATGACCATTTTCACCAAATACTTGCATGTGGACTTAAGGAAAAACCGAAGAAATAATTCTCTGTTTTCAAAGAAAATAGGATATGTGCGGACAGGGCTAATACTAGTTCGCACGATATTATCACGTTGTAAAAATTTGCTCATATTATCGTATAAGGAGTTGTGTCATATTAAAAAAAAGATGTTGTGGAGTTTCAGTTGGTGGTGTGCGTTTCTAGTTTTATCTTTGTTAAAAGCACGATTTAACGTTCTCGCCAGTGTTCAACTGTAAAAAGAATTAACAACACTGTATTTTATAACTACATTTCCTCCACAAATTTTCGTACATTACTTGTACAGAGCTGCTGAACAAGTAATGCTACTGTGGTAAATAATTGGATGAAGTTAGTCTAAGAGTTAAACTCTAACTGACAATTTGTTTAAGCACTTAAACAAAACTGAAATGGCTATGATTGGAAAGTGGATTGTAGTGGATGTCATACCAGCTCATTCAAATTTCACTTAATTGGAACAAGCTAGGTCAAAAAGCCCTCTCCTGCAAATCAGTGCGTCAACGTGCAGAGCATAATGTTGTCAATCTTTTAGAGCCCAATTATACTATTGCGAGAAGTGCCTAAGGACATCTTATAAGGCTTCGTTTCCTATATAATTGTCCAGCTAGTGCTAAATAAACATTCTGCGACAAAACTGGTAATAAACTATCTTCAAATGTCTTCCAATGGGGGTACTTCGGGAATTACAATGCAAACTACACCCAGCCCTCTCTTTAAGTTGGTGTCTTCTACAGATTCCCTCGCTCGAATAGCGGCACAACAATGCTTGGAGGGGGTGGGAGGGTAAGAGCTTCATTTTCCTTTGGAAAGTCAGCGGAAAACGACAGAAAGAAAAGTCCAATAAAGTATAGTCTCAACTAATTTTGTCCCCGATTGAACCTCAAAAGAATGTCATCATACAGAAAGTAACAAAACTCAACTTTTCTTCTCAGGTAAGGAAACAATTCAAAGTTTTAATGGTTTATTTTTGAGCCATTACGTTGTTGTTTGCGAAGTGATAAACTTGTGAGTTGCCATATTTGAAAATTCTGCGAAGATGTAACTTTCGAATTTTTTGATCTGTCAATTGTTTCTAATTTTGTTGAGATCACTTCGAGTTCATATACTAAAACAATTATTCTTTTCATTCTCGGTGAGTAGTGCATGGCTTTTGATAGGAATATTTACCTCGATTTATCAACATGGAAAAAAGTGATCTATTATTTTATCAGCCTCACCCGTTTCCATTTTCAACTAAACCATCCTAATTCCTTTTTCTCATTATATATGGCAGTAACCCCCCTCCCCCCCCCCCCCCCCTCCGGCAATAAACATGGCATGAAAGTGGGTCAACTGTATTTTCTTCTTTAGTGTTCTTAAGTCCTGAATAAAGTAATCAGTTTTACCAGAACATGTAAGCCTCCGTAGCTCAGGGGTTAGAGCACTGGTCTTGTAAACCAGGGGTCGAGAGTTCAAATCTCTCCGGAGGCTTAAGCTATTCTTGTTTTCTTTTCATTTTTCAATAAATGGTACCTTTTTAATTCGTAATTATTTTGTTCTTAAAATTACCCTTCAGTAATATCAAGAGAGAATCTCTTGGTAATATTTTTAGAGTTTCAAAATTTACTGTGTCTAATCTTTTAATGCAGATCGGCCACCGAGCCCCGGGGTGTTGGGAAGGGGGGGGGGGGGGTGTGGGGGGTTAGGTCACTGCCATATATGGCTTAGGTATGTGCCGTCATGAAGGGTGTGGTTTTCAAACAGTTTACTCTGGGATAGGGTATATGAATCAGGTAGTTTGGGTCTAGAAAAGGGTATCATTTTCCAAGAAACTGATCGATTGGTTGACAATTCTAGTCTAGGCTAAGAGGACCGGGAATTGCCAATTAAAAATACAAAAGAATCAAATCAGCAAATTTAAATTTACGCGTCCCAGCCAAAAAATAACTACTATACGATTGGGGGAATTTGGGGAGTTTAGTCTTGTATAGGGTAGCAAAATTCAGCTGAACTAGCTCTGGTATAGGCTAAGGGGTCCTAGGGGCACATTCCCACCCAAAAAGTTCCTAAATTAACCCCCTCCAGGCCACTAACAGGCCCGAGAGACTACTGTTGTAGTAATGAGAATTTCACTGTTAATCAAAAGTATCCCGCAAGATCAGTGAAATACTAAACAGTATGCCAAAAAACCCAAAATGGAAAGGGCCCTCTGAATGCCTTTATACTTTTTATTGATTTATTTCTATATAAACATTCTTCGCATGTGTATTTCTCATGTAATGTGCTTTTAAAATCTAGTCTAGACTAAGAGTGATAAGCCACCTAATTCAAATGAGGATGCCAGTTTACCACCAGTCTCCCAACAACGAACGGGTAGACAGCTTTAGTGCGAGTGACAGTGACAGTGACTCTGAAGAAGAGGTGGACAGCGCTCTTGAAACAATGAACATGATCCGTCCGACCAGACTGAGAAGAGTAAGAACACTTACAAGTCGGATGGCAGATTTCCTGCAGGCAGGAATGGCAGGAATATAATGTGAAGTGACAGGGACTAATCGCTATAAACTCGCTGCTTGAAAGGTTTATTACTCTCTGAAATGATCCTGTTATCTTCACAAAATCTTTGTAAATCCTTGTGAATTTTTGGGTCTTTGTTGGGTCGTATTTAGAAGCCGTAATTTTGCGGATGCGAAGCGAAAAGAGGTGGTATGTATAACACTGGTATTTTTCCAAATTCTGCTAGTGGGAATGGGATTTGAGCATTGGGAAGTGGGATTTCGAAAAGACATGGGCTGGGAAATGGGACTGGTATCCCCCCTTCAGGACCCTCCCTAAACAGTATGCCAAAAAACCCAAAATGGAAAGTGCCTTCTGAATGCCTTTATACTTTATAATGGTTTATTTTTATACAAACGTGCTTCGCATGTGTATTTCTCATGAAATGTGCCTGTAAAATCGTCTATTTGCATGCAAGAAACACAACATTCCTGTGGTCCGTACGGTACTTGTATGTCCTGCAGTTCCCTAGCAACAAAATACGACAATAAACTTGGCTCTTTCATCTAAGCTTCGTAACACTATTGAAGAAAATTCACCATCCTCTACTTTTTCGGTTGCACTTGCAAAGTAGCAACCACCACGATGTGAAAACTTTTCCGAAGATTTGATATCAATATGATTTACATCAAATGAAGAATGATCTTCGCAGTTGCATATATTGTGAACGCAATTTATACAATTACTTAAGATGGGACAGGGGTATTTTGCAGAACGCAGAACCTCCGCCGAACGCCGAATGACATGAAATGAAATGAAATTTATTGACGAGGGCTAGGAAACTGAGTAAACAAAGTTTTAGGGCAGTTTGGCTAGTATGATAACCCTAAATGGAACCTGATTCACTCAGTTTCCTCACCTTAATCCGGACTAATTTTCAGAGTCATTCGGCGTTCGGCAGCCGTTTGACGTTCTGCAAAATACCCCTGCCGTTACAAATGAATTGTCTATACATTTAAGCGAATCAATGCACTGTAAACTTCAGACATAAATAACGCTTTATTCATCATCCATGATAAAAAAAATTGAATCAAAGTTGAACAGCAACGTTTATTACGATCTAATTAAAAGTGTGAACGGTATTTTAGCGTTCGGCATTGACAAAATCTTTTTTCCGATTAATACCAGACTGGTACCCGTTCCAGTGCCTTTTAATATAGTATGTTGCCTAATATTTGGAACAAAACAAATAAACAGACTCGAAGTAAGTCGTTCCAATTGGTGCCTGTGAAGGGAGGGTTTCCGGAAAGTACCAGGAAAGCAACAAACAGGTGTACACGTCGCCGCTGAGACGCTCTGAGCCTCACTGCTGTAACGTGCTCGCACGTCTAAAAGCGCGTGATAAAACGCTCATTCACACTGTTACGTTTCGGTTAATATCATGATTTTTTAACTTACACACCCAAAGTATTTATGATTATATGTGTCCAGCTTATTTGTGGTATTTAATAAGGAATACAGGGATGAGCTTTACGTTACTCAACTATCGTCACAGAACTATCCTCTGATCAGGTAGTCTCTCAACTGTTGGGTATATACCGACTGAAAGGGCAAGAGCTTGTAAAGAGCCTTTATTTGCATAAGTCAAAGCGACCCTCAAACGTAGTGCGTGATTTACGCAACAAAGTAAACAATTTGCATTCAAAATTGTGAAATCATTTGCATTCACCTGATTAATTTAACGCTAGCAATGCAATTCAGTTTGGAATCGATGTCGTAGTACTTATCATAGAAGCGAACCCGTAGAAATACCAAGTCGGTACCTGAGGTTACAGAGAAACATTTCATTATCAAAGGGGAGCCGTGAATTGGTCGTTTTTATTATACGGTCATTCAACATGTCTTTTTAAAACCAGATAATCGCAAATGTTTGTCGCCATTGCATTAACGTAAAACAAGATGATAATCAAGACTAAAAAAGGCTATCAAATTGTTCTTTAAATTGTCAAATTATGGGAAGAAAAAAGCATCGTTGTTGAGCTTTTCCATTTTTCTAATTTTTTTTTTATCACGTTTACAAAACCAGACAGTGTCAACTTTACTGAAAACAATGACATTAGTCTCAGAGGTATAATCTTTTTCTTGTATACACGCGTAATCCTCTTGCTGGATAGGAGAATTAGACTTATTTACTGTAGACTCCGTATATCAGGTGCGTTTTGAGTTCACACAAAAATGCCTGACGGATATGCTAAACATTTGCTTTCCCTGTTTGTCACGGTGAGCAGATATTTATTATTTATTTGCACAGAGGAATGAAACGTTCTCAAACGCAGTGCTTAATTACGTCAGCGTCGCTAGATTTGCATTCAAATTAAAAGGGTTCTTCATCTCTTGATCTGTTTCTCCGCGGTCTTAAGAAGTTCAATTAAGGAACACCGAAGGAAGCCTAGACGTTTTTTAATACAACTTTGTGCGTATGTGACGTGCGTTTTTTGAAACGGCAACGATAATTGAGACATGATGAAAATTGGGAACAGCAGGGAAGATACTTGTGTTCAAACATCGTGTCTACCAGAATTGTTCACCAGCGTCGAAACTCTTTACACCAGCAAACTTGGAACAGTGAATGCGGGGAAAAAAATACTGCAGGCCAAGCATCATTTAGAAGAGGCAAGAGTTTGCCATTCAAGTGAACAAACTCTGTCAATTCTCAAACACCCTTGTCCACCGCCCACCACTCGGCCAGAGGAGCAAAATGCAGTGATTGCCTTTCGACGGCGAATGTTCAGCAACAAGTTTTACGGATCGACTTCGCAAAGAGAACAAGATAGTCTTTTTAATAGAGGAAGTGCTTTACAGGGAAACAGAACAACAAGGGAAAGCGAAAATGGAAAACGTTCAGCAAGTGTAATCTCAGTTGACCACTTTACAGAAAGCAGTATGTCTGAAAAGCTGGAATGTTTGATCAGGGAAGAACACAAATCGGAAGACAACCAAGTAGAAGCCGACGGTTATGACATTGAAGAAGACAAATTAAGCCAACACAGAGACAGAATTGCATTAAGTGTGTCTGATGGTAAAGGTTGCAAAATATTAGCTCACTCTGATTATGCGACGAAAAGATTTACAAACAGAAAACAAGAAAAGCCTTCCACGAGACTTGACCCTTCATTATCGATAACGTATCATGCCTTTTCGGAGCCGCTTCAATTTTTCCAGTCATATCAGAGAAAGAAAACGACCGTCAATGGCCCCCTTGAGGGTTTCGTCCAGAAGATGCAAACGAGGAACAAGCACTTATCTTCTAAAAACCTCGAACTGACTAGCAAACATACGTGTAATGACGATTTAGATAAAACTAAAGAACAAATGATTAAGCACTGGCTGTGCAATGTTTCTATGAACAAATAAAGTAAGGAAATGGCTAAATAGCACAGATTTACATGTAGGTATCCAATCAAAGAGCGTGAACCTAATAGTACCCATTCTTTCTGCTAATACAACTTGATACTTTTTCAACTTTTTTCTTTCAATTTTGAAACTGAAAAACGTTTTGTTATCTGTTTATTTTTGGTTATCCGCAAACTTGCATTTATAGATTAAATAAGCATTTACAGTAAACTTCCGCTTTTAGGCCGTGGGCTTATACATCTTCGAAAAACGTAAAGGGTTTCAGTGGGGCTTATATAAACCGTGCAGAGGGGATTATAAACAAAGTAGAAAAACCGCTTCGAAACAAGCTTTAGCAGTGCTGATCAACTTACCCCATGGGATATATTTTTCGTGTACAGTTAGATGGGCTTACAGCTATGAGAGGGGGGGGGGGTGCTTATAAGTGAGGGGGGGGGGGTTGGGCAGTTTATCTTATGTCCCGCTATCAGTATAACGCAAGCGCTCGTAAAGACAGCCGGTTACGGACAACTTTTGAATGTAATCGAGTGACAACTGTTTTTGCAAACTAAGAAAGAAAACGACATGTAGTCCTAGTAATTGCCTACAATAACAAAAACAATAAAAACAATGCCACCCTAGTACAGACCCTAACGTTTAAAGCCATAGATAAATGGAAGCTGGGACGAGTCCAAAAATCATTACCGGTTTATGAAAACGCTGAGTCAGTTAATTTGGTTTAGCTTAGCTGAACTTTCCCGTCACTCCTGATGAATAGCGCGCGGTTTGTGATGGGAAAGAGAAAACTGCCTAGTTCTTCTACAAGATGCTAGTTTGCTCTTATCAAAAGGGCGTTTGACCTGTGCATTAGTGGCTGTTACTTTGTTGTCTCCTCCTTCGCCCCATGACATTTTTTTATTTACTTGATAGAATCTGCAGAGTGTCCGGATAAAAAGCATTTTCGATTTCGAGTTTTCTTCCTCGTCATTTGACCGCCTAAACGTGAAATTTCACTTCAGTTGCTGCGCAAGTTAAAACGCTGAACTGGGAAAGAACTAATTGATAACTGAACTAATGAACTGGGAAAGTTTTTCTGTGTTGGTTTCAACTCATGTTGGGAGGAGAAGTGTTGCAAATGGACAATGTTTATGGCTTCACCAACAAAAGAAACGGATGATATATACGAGAAAAATTAGCGAATTGAAACTGATAAGCAAAAACTTCCAAAGCTAAGGTTTGGCATGAATATAGCTATATTATCATTTTTACCGCGGAGGTGGGCGGGGGGGGGGGGGGGTACTCTAGGGAAGTATGGGGAGAGGTATGCCAAACCCTGACCCTGTCAAAATTCCTTCATTTCGCTACCCTGTTTGAACCTGAAAACCATATTCGCATCCGAGTTCACTTTTTAAAAAACACTTAGAACTTTTCTGGTAAACTTTCAAAGCATTTACTGTAATTAAAAGCGTATGGATAAAATATAAACTTGAAACCAAAAGCCTGTTGCCGGTTACTAAAGAGCTTTGAACGCGATTGAATAGTAAGCGTTTTTATTACCTCCTGTCCTGGTTTCAGCATTGCATGCAAATGATGAATGCTATTTTATACCTCATCCTATATAAGCTTATATATTTTGAGCGCAGACATCTGGGGAGCGAGTAGCTAAACGATTTAAAAAGAGACCCTGAAGAAACCTATATTAATTTGCTAAAAAAAATGCTTTTTATGAACCGCTTACGCCACAGGCAGCCCAAGCTCAGTACGAAAGGGTATTAAATACGTGACGGTGTATTATCGTATAACGTAATCCTAAAAAGGCCGTAAGCATGAAGAATTTGTATGAAAATTCAGGAAATAGATTGAAGAAGACAAATACTCGCTACACTTTACCTTCTTTACTTGCTTTTTTTCTTGCTTCCGTGTGGTTATTTTACCCTCCCCCCTCCCCCGAGTTTCCACTTCTAAAGAGAGGACAATGCTAAACACTCGCAATATGGAAAGTCCACCGAACGAAGCCAAGAATTCCAGATTAACATTTCCCCACGGCCAAAATTGAGGGGCTCAATGGGATAATAGGTTTGACGGTTGACGGTAATTTTTTTTTCCAATTTTGACGGTTGACGATTATTTAGTGGAAATTTAGTCCAAGATCTAATAAGAAAAAAAATGATTTCTGTGTGTTTTGGAGTTTGTCCTGGCCTTTCTCTTATGAAATTCCGAAATATTTTTAGAAATGAGCAACTTTTAAGGTCTTGTAATGTCTAGAGAAATGTTTTTGAGAACATGGGAACTGGTTTTTCCGGTTTAGAGATTCTTCATCAGCCAGAAGGCCCGTGAAATCAGCTGAAATAGCGAGATTCGAGATACCCTGAAACTTCTTGACGGTTAATATTTATCTTTTTTCATAACAATATTTTGGCTGGCCATACCAGCCTTCTTCAAGTTTACAGATGTTACTGAATTTATGATGAAAATAAAAATATTATATAGATGGAGAACGTAGCAATAAAAATTGTTTAAAAGGGAGAGGCGGAAATGACGAACAACATAAAACAGAAAAGAAAAACTAATAAGGATATGGATTACAATAATTCGTCACGGCGGTTTAGGCCATAAGGTTCAAGAGCCATGGCCTTATGTATCAAATGTGACTCCCTCGCCTTACGGATCGAGTCACGTCAAGAATGAATTTTCTATAGTGGAATTAACTGCATCTCAGAATGAGTGGTCAGTCAGTGAAAGGGAAAGTGTTAAAAAACGGTAGTGGGTTATAGATTTAATATTAGTAAAAAAAAAAAAAATCTCAACCCAGAAGAATGAGAACAACAATCAGCAAAGATCAAAGTCAGAGAATGAAAATCAGACAAAATTAAGTCTGCTGAAAATCATTCTGATGTTGAAATCGATCGCCAAAAGGCTCGAAGCTTGAAAACTACGTTGGCCATGTCTACTAATCCTACTAGCTAACTCAACACTATATTGGTTCCGCTCCTTTTCGGAATAGTAAATAACTAAAATGATAAACTTGACAACATGGAGTTTTATAAATATTGCAGTGTTGATTCAATATTACCCGAAGGTACTGAATTCAAAATGCAACTGGATATTTCGAGTTATTATTTTGCAAATATATACCATATATTAGTTAGTTGAATATAAAACAACCAATTGAAAATGGCAACAATAAACAGTTTTCGTGTGAGCCTATGAGTATGAAATGAAAGATTGTGCAGGTTTGTTCCACGTTAAACACTTAAAGCCAAAATAACTGTCCAGTTTTTTATACATTTCCAGTAACTCTAAGCAACATCCGTATTTCTTATTAGTTAAGCATATGAACGTAACCTTTTTCCAGAAGGCACGAAACGAAAAAAAAAAATGAAGATTTGAATACAACCTTATATATTACAGACTGAAATGTAAGTATACCCTTTTGATAACCTTGTAGCTCTATCAACGCCCATAACACCACCTTCCATTACTTGAAGTTATTCTTTGTTAAGAGACGGTTTACTTCGCTCCTCCAACTAACAAAAATAATGCATTCAAGTGACGTTAATCTGCCATCGGCCAATCTGTTCGTGTTATGTTCCTCCCGCAGATTTAGCCGGATTTTCTCCCATTATTTTCTTAATCATTCGCTTGTTGCAAAGCCATTTGGTTAGCCATTTGTATTGTGAAGTTGTTTACCATATAAATCATTTGTCACATGGGCCGAGGATTACCTTTGTTTTGATTTGGTGTGAATATTTTGGCAAAGGTAACATTCAGTACTTTGTAGCGTGAAAATAGGCCATTTGCAAGTTACCCCAAGTCGCTGTTTCAAAGCGAGCCTAGGTGCAAAGCCATTGATATGAAAAATATTTTTATTTTCACGCAAAAAAAAACTCATTTTCACTAGAAAGGTTTTTCACTTGGCCACGTTTTGAAAGCGAGTTTTTGGAACTCGGACATGGCTTATTTGCATTGTCCGGGACCCTTTTTCTTCTGATTACATCAATGAATATGGATGCTAGTACATCTATTGTTGCTATCCTCCCCTCCTTCCGCAATCCACCAGGGACTCTCTCCAAGGACTGTTATGCGGGTTGAAAAATGTTGTCTTAGCCAACAATTATTAGCCATTAATCATAACCACACGGGTGGCTTTTATAGTTTACTTAATCCATACCAGAAATCGCTATTTAAAGTATTTCCTTCCGGTTGATATTTTCATTGAAAGCTATTTGGGCATTTGGATTTTTTTTTTTCACTCGGAGAGGTTGACTTTGATATATTATAGCCAAAACATTTTTTTTTCTTTACACTCCATCTCATATATAGACACATAAACAGGGGATTTGCACCGCTAAAATAACTCGCACGTTTAAAGTATACGTAACAGGTGCTCCCTGGCCTGATAAAGGTATGAATCTAAGCTGAGCAAGCAGGTGTTAACGACGGACAACTATATGTACGAAAAAAACTGCATATGAAGTGGGACTGTGATTATGCCTTTAGCTTAGGCATTGTAAGAAACCTGTCACAGATACTCTCCGGCTTAAACCCAATCTTGGTTCAGTCTTTTCAAACCCTAATCTAAGGCCATGGTTCAATAACTCATTTCCTTTCATCCGGATATCTTCACCGATACAGGTCACTGCTAAAAGCGGCTTTATCACGCAACAGGGTCGTTCTCTTTCAGTGAGCTTGGGGAGATGCATCATAATGTTGCCAAACGTCTTACTATATAGTGCTTGACTGGTAATATCACTGCTTTAGAAACAAATTATAGTTGAAAAGTTAATCACCCGATGCAACATCTAAAATGGTAACAATGCAAACTGTTTTTCTCCTTCATAAATTAAGCACAATTAAAGGACTGTTTCAGTTTTGTGTTCCTCTTACTCGCAAAACACATTCCTACGTGAAGCGGGTTTGGGAATACCTCATTATGCACAATTTTATTCCAACAACACAGATAGTAAAACAATGAGTTATCATTGAAATTGTTAATATTTCTTGGATCTTGTTTTCTTCAGTGGCCGAGTTTAAACAAGCCTACGCAAACACAATCACGTAAAAGTCAATTCGCTTTTTTTTTTTTTAAACTTTTACTTTAAACTGTGGCCACTTAACAAATCGACAAAAATTTTCCATGATGGTCTACATGGTCTATACTCTAGTCGACTAAAAAGAAATGACGCTCAAGCAGCGCTAGAGAAATCGCTTAGTTATTATAACTCAGCAGCTGCAAAATTTTAAAAATGTGCTAAGCGTAAGTACTGCCGAAGAGCTTTAGTTTTTATGGAACTGGTCAGGCCAAAGTATCTAGTCCACATAACTACAGTCCGAATAAATCTGTTGTCGACTTTGGGGTGAAAATACACGTTTGAGAGACTTTTTCCGGTTGATAACTTGTTAGATCGCTCCCCTGGTTTGCTTTTCGGAAATGCCGGTGTCTTTATCTAAGAAGCCCTTTTGCTGCGGATATGCATTCCTCTAGTGTTAATTTCGAACCCCTCGTTCCACGTATCGTGGAGGAAATCATGTCCCTTAGTGTCTACATTTGTCTGGTTATTTCATAACTGTATACATTGTATGAAGCAGTTTTAAGCCACCTTTGCGTTTAGTTTCTCGTCCTTTAATACCTTTTGTCAATTCCTTTCTGATATTTCTAAACTGGTCCCATCTTGGCTAAACAGTTATGATTTTCTCTCAATACCAGTGGCGTTTACAACAATTGACTATGCCATCTTATGTTTCGGTCACCTGAAATCTTGAGAGATGTGCGCACAGACACATCGTGACAGCCCACCCCCCACCCCCCCTCCCTTTTGGGAATATTTGGTCTGCGAACGTTCAGAGAGTTCGCAATTAATGCAAAACTAAAGCGAACATGAAGGCCAGAGTGAGAACACATTTACTAAGCAGCTCTTTTACTGGAATCACCTGCCTCCTTTTTATCTGTTCATCAAAGACACTGTTCACACTTGACTTTACTGCTAAGCCAACGCTTGTAAAAAGTCCTTACATTACCTGCTGATCAACAGATCGTATTCATAACTGGACTTGAAGTTACGGGATTTGAGTGAAAATCGTGGGCCTTTCGAAACTCGGACTACAACTTTCACGGCCCAACAAGTATACTCCGGCTTCACTCACAAAATGGCGAATCGCATATTTTCATATCAAGTTACACAGCTGGTTTGATCAGTTATGGTTGATTTGTTTTATTCAGCCAAGCGAATGAAAAAAGTTACAACATTCTGTACGTTATCTCTTAATAGGATGACACTCTTATCAGCCACACTTTAATCAGAAAAAAATAAACAGGCACGCACACACACACTCAATAGATGTTAAAATTGTTTGGAAATGAACTCATCGAAATCTGCTCCTTTTTTCCTTTAGAGTGTAAATGTAAAGCAAATATTTTAAAACCACCCAATGACGGCCATCGCGTAAAAAGATTGAGGTCGGAAAGATAGTTCCTTGACGGCGAAACCAAAACAAATGAATACTTGTACCGCGGAGTAAATAGCAAAAATTGACCGCTAGTACCCGCCGTTTCCGTATGTACAAGAGTTGTATGTTTTCGTATTAACGAAAATAATGAAATGAAATGAAATGAATTAAATAACGAAATGGTCAGAACAAGAAGTTAGTGTACGATAACAGTGAAGAAGTCGAACTATGCGTAAATCGTGTATTTAGTGAGATTTTGAACGGACAAGGAAACTAGAGCATGATGTTATATGTTTCATCTTCTCCATAACACCTACCTAAATATAATTACAAAATAAAGTCAATAAATAAGTCAATAAAATTAAACTTAATTAATGGACATCGATTGCCGAGAAACGTACGCAAAATACAGCTATAAGGTATTATAGCTGGCGGATCTAAACTGCGGTATGCAAGACGCATCAATGAAGTCCAACCATTGGACAGTCATACCACACACAAGTTAACTTCCAAATAAAAATAGACGTTGATAGTCAACAGTATCACTTAGATGCCTTCGTTAGAAATCCGGGGCTGTAGTCTACTAAATGAGAAAATAAAGCTGCTGGATGAATAGGCCCCTTTTTTTTGCATACCTTTCCTCACATCTTTTGATTTGCCCTATGACAAGTTACAAAACATATTCTTGGATCATAAGTCGTGAAATGGGTTCAAAAGAGGCATTTTTAGTCATGTTAATGAGAAAAACCATCAGGAGTCTACTTTTTACCGTAAGCTTGCGTGTTTGGAAGATTCTAAACATACCGAAAATGGCCGGTGGTGATTTCGGCATATCACGTGTGTACACGGCACAGGACATGCAATACGAGGAAGGTACACAAACACTCATATTTACAGTATAAAATATTTCCTGAACTCTGTTATGTAACTTTAGCTTTCTCACACTCTTTCAACCAGTGACAAATCATGCTGAATTTCTCGGTGTCCTGCTCAACTAAGTCATCATCAAAAGTCTCATCGTTTGTGTCTTCTAAATTTTCGTCGAAGGCTTTACAAGAGTTTTCAGTGTGTTCAGTCTCATTGGCAGTAGTTTCCCGCCTAAATATTGCAGATTTTGTGCGGTATCGAGGACACGTAATGTTGAGTTCAGTTAATCCGTTTGTTAGGGCAGAACATGTTCTTATCAAAGGCAGAGAGTTCGTTTTCCGAAGAATCTTTCCGTTGGTGGAGACTGGAGTTATAAATTCTTTTTTCGACCCAGACAGAAGAAGTAATTGACCGTCCGACGATTCAGCCGGGCGAAAATATCCTCCTCTACAAACACTTCCCTCAAATGCAATTTTAGTTTCTCCTAGCAAAGCTTTTGGTAAATCCTCGCGTTGATTTGTCTTTCGTAATGGTGGTAGCGAATGTGATGGTGACGTTTTAAGTTGAGTCTTGTCCACTTTGTTTTGTGCCTCTAAAACCTCAAGGAAATGTTCTGAAGGTCGTCTCCAGTGAAAACCATGGGCAACATTTCCTTGTGTTTCACAGTTGTTGACCGGTGGTGTGAATGGAGGGGCCAGACTTGAGTTGTATTTCGAGCTGGAAACGCTGGAGACGCTTCTCGAAGACGCGGAAAACAAGCGTTCTCTTTTGCCCACAACTTCCTTGATTTCCCCATTTCCCTGGCCGCTTTCTGTGGTGTGATTTTCAAGGTTCAAAATTGTAGCAGGTGATATCTTTCGTCGGAGTGGCAACAAGCATTTATCTGCACTTTGCATAGGTGTTTCCCTCATTTTTAGCTAGTCGAATTTCGCCGGTATGGGTTGTTCGCGAATTGATCTCACCGGTCACCAGGATGAGTCACCTGAGAAAGGGACGAAAAAAAATTGAAACTGGTTGTCACCTGAAATAAAAAGACAAAAAAGCTACGCCGGCACGACCTTTTAAAATCTCCAGGAATGCTGTTTTCCGTATCGATTACCTCTTTAGTTAATAACCCCCTCTACATTAACGCATGACGTTGTCAATACAAATGTCATGTCATTTAATCCTCGGTTGCGGTTTACATCCGTTGCCTTAAGCCTGTTGGATTAAACGTATCGCCCTTAAATCAATCTTGCTTGTACTGGACTCCTTGGTCTCTCTCAAAAGAAAAGAGTTTTTCTAGTTACATTTTGTTTGTTTGTTTTTTTAAAGCAGGAGGCATAGATGACGAATTCATTCCACTGAATTTCCTTGCGTGTCCTTGCCGTTAATTGACACCCAAGAGACAAGGCTAAAACTATTCCGGGATAGCAAACAAATTCCTCTAAAGCCTTTTGTTCTTTTCGAGACAACCTCACAAGCCGGCAAATTTATTAACACGCTAATTTTTCCAATTCAATTAAGGTAAGAATAGAAAAATCTCTTGTAATCACTGTTTTTATTTAACTTTTAACGTTTTAACCTTTTTTATGATTAGAAGTTGTTAATTTTTTTCATTTTTTATTCTCAAAAGTAATCATCTGATCAATCAAGCAACGATTGAATATTAAGAACCTTAATATCATAAGAGACTAAATGCTGTTTTCAGTCATTTGGAAATGATTACAGCACAAAGGCAAGACATGACCGAACCTCATACCAAATAGTATAGGATCGATTTCATACAAATGGCACTAGACTCAACTGCGCGACATTTTTGGCCCCTACGGTTATACAAGAAATATGAGATTTCTTATCAATGACCAATAGAAATAGTAAGGCATATAACGGAGCGATGTCGTGAATGCATTTCTTTGACAAAAATCAACAGTGGAGCGAATGGCTCACGAAACAAAGACTATTCGTGAAGATTGTCAATCACATTTTGTTCACTGAGTGGTATCACGTGAGAAAGCGTAATTTGAAGGCAAATTACAAGTGTCAGGATGAAAACTGGGACAAAGTCCAACTTTTTAAATACAGATTGTTCCCAGTTCTTTAGCCTGCGTCGCGCGCGCCCGTTCTCTCTTTCGCTCACTACTTCCGAGCGCCTTCTACGCAGGCTACTTTAAGTTCTTCAGATCGTGATCCTAGCTTAAAACGGGCGTTTGCGCTGACCATGAACAATGAACTTCCTTTTCTGCTCAGAGAAATAAAAGTCATGCACTTTTTGACGTCTCGAATGAGACGGAAGTCTTCAGACTCGAAACAGTTTAAATTTACATTCTGTAATGTGCTTGACTATGACTTGTTTAACAAATTAGCAAGAACCTTCGGCCATCCATAGCTATTCTTGATCTCAAAAAGTGTGTGATCAATTAAACATGACGTCAAGTTTTGTATTTTTATTTAGCTGCATGAGCAGGCTAGACATGCTCCCTATGCACAATAGATATTCATACCTATTTATAAACGTTTGTCTGTGCATTAAAAGATTCAATTAATGTGTGCCAAAAACCATTGTTGTAATGTCCATGTGCTTCAAAATGCGTTTATTTTATTTGAATTTTTATCTGGGCAGGAAAATAGCTGCCTTATTGCTTGGGCGGGCATACTGTTTTGTTCCCCAATTAATGGCACCAATGGGCGGTTAACATGTAACAGATCTTCAATACTTATAGTGGAAAAACGTGTCTGTTTTATCTCTTTTCTGTTCGAACTTACTTTGTAGAGTCAACATACTTCTTCCTCTATATATATCTAGTCGAGCTTGACGAAATGCAAGGTGCAAAGAATTTCAATCAGATATGTCAACATACACGAGATCAAGAGGTGAACCGCGACTGGCCCAAAACACGCAAAACCTCTGCAAGTTGCTGAATTATTTGTTTGAATAGGGTTAGAAAAAGCGAGTAGCTGCTGTGTTGAGCTGCTGATGACGTATTAGGTTTGAATGATACTGCGATGCTGCTACCATGACAACGCAGTCACGCTCGCCCGGGAAAGCCTTTATTGATATCTTCGACTTGGAATACGTTGACTCAACTTAAAAAAAAGGCAAACTATTTCTGATAACATAGACAGCCTAACCGGCCGATCCATATTTAAAACTTTGTGCAACAACAATTTACGAACTGAATAACTAAATGCATAAATACATACATTAATTAATTTATAATAAAGAAGAAATTAAATAAGTAAATAATTTCAAAAGCGCACGGATTTCCATACAAAAGAGGATAACTTAAATAATAGCTTGTGTTTTAACGTTTAACTGTAGAAGAAGGGAGAGTCTGCTAAGCGAACTTTTCTTGAGCTACGCAACGAGTTTACATGCCGTTTACTTAATATGTTTTGTAAATTTGGCCCTGCCTTGTCAAATAATGGCATATTACTAAGTCAGTTAATTAGTTTCTCAATTATTAGTACTTGTATTATTAGGAAGAAATAATAGATTGTATGTTTAGACTTGACAGGACACAGCTTATGAAACCCGTGAAGCCGAATCAGTAATTGATCGATCGAACTGATGGTCAGACCCAATTAAACGAAGCTTTTTTATGTTGCTTAACGTTTTGATCTCTTATGCGCAAGTTCTCATTTCTTGTTCTCCTTGTCAGAGCATGAAAAGACAGTGATCCAGACGTAGTTTACGAATGAAATGCCAAAGTGGACTGAACATTGCTAAATTCCGCTTAAATGGCGGAAAATGGCGAAGTAACATAAAGACTCTATCTTCGGCTAAATACACATCATAATCCCACCTGAAACCATGAATTGCTCTTCTTGCTTCCTCCCCGGGAGATCTGGAACTTGCATGACGCAGGGATTTCCTTGCAAAAACATCGTTGAATGGTAAAATCAGAAACTGAATTGCGAACACGAGCGCCCGCTTCGTTGAGTGTTACAGCTTAGGGGTGGATTATTTCCGTTGTGACAACAATATTAACGCAATTACGTTGTCTATCTTTGTTTCCGCATTCTACACGCAAACCGCAACACAATACTCATGTACAACATCCGTTTCAGCTGAAACAAAGGTAAATGTGAACCTTCTTGAGTTTTCAAAACTTATACCATAAGAGAACCTCATATATCCATCCGTTTTCAAATTAGTAAAGCAGTACCTTTCCAGAGATCCAGGGGGGGAGGGGTTGCACCCCCCTGTGGGAAGTTTTCAAACTTGTCTGGTTACCCGTGTATATCCCATTTTCATACCGAAAATAATACTATAAGTTATAATATAAGTTCCAGCCAAATCGATCATTACAAGAAGACACTAGTTATTCCTCTTCCTAACTCTTCGATTATCCAAATACAAGATCGATTTGCTGACGAAGATCGCTACGCCCGCCATCTGCTTTGTCTCCTGCCATCGATTACGGTAAATGAGGCACCGCAGCTGGATCGGATGAATTAAAAGGCATGCTGTTCTGGGAGAAAGACATTCCATTTCTCAAATCCATTGGAAATGAGGTACGTAGGTGAAAAACACTCTGGCAATCAACAGAAAGGGAGCTTCCAAACAACCTTTTATTAGCACTAGGTGTTTTTTTTTTCCGATGAAGATGCTTTCCCTAAAATCTATCGCCTTCTGGTCATTACCTGCACCCCACACCGATCACAAGCGCAGAAGCTGAACATGAGCGATTTTTTTCACTGATGAAATGAATCGAGGCCTGTTCTAGGTC
>OZ037993.1:2067849-2182849 GCA_964035705.1 Porites rus
ACTGTGAAGCAGGCAGTGGTCGAGTGGTCAAGCGCGCACGTCAGTCGTGCAATTTAGGTGCATGATAGCCGACAATAGAATGATTCTCAAGGAAAAGAAATTGTTGAAAAAACAAAAGAAAACAAAACATTGCCCACATAGAATTAGGCTGAATAAAGAAGAAATGAACATGAAATACTGAGAAAATTAAAAGCAGTTCTCTCCCTTTTTTAATGCCGTCAAAGCCGGTCTGAATTCTCAGTTGTATATTTTTTTCCTGAGCTGGTGCCAGCTGAATAAAAAAACTAATAAAATTTGAAGTATAGCATTTACCTTGTAGAAAAGTAAAGGTTAAACAACATTAAAATAAACTAGTAACTAGAGAAAATTTGTATTAAATCTCAGCAAAACATCGATCTTAATTGTGTAGTGCTGTAGTCCAAGCTGATGGATACCTTGATACCTTTTCTTTCTCGGGCGACCCACAAGACGGAACTGTATTTGTGTGGTTTTTTTTTACTGAATGTAAATCGAAACAAAGAAAACAAAGACGTTTCTTTTGTCGTGCCGATATACACACAATTAATAAAAAAGTCAAATGAAAATAGCCGATAACTGCCAGTCAAACTTAGTCAAGTTGAACTGAAATGTATTGTATTCCGATCTGATGAGTACACGCGCTCGAAGATGTTCAGATCACATGATGACTGGCAAATTCTTTCACGTCGCATAAAAGTGATTTTTTTTATCATCGCAATGCAGTATTTTCAAGTCTCAGTATTTTTTTATTTTCCAACTAATTTGTATAATAAAATCATATAAGATTTATTTTATATACAATTGTCAGTAAAAAAAGAATTAAAAAAGAACTCTTAGACGTAAAAGAAAAACCATCAGTGAATATAAGAGTCGTGTCTGAGAGTTCTTCTTGACTGTGCGTCAACTTGCCCCTGAAACATTGGTACGTACTTTGCCTAGCAACTTTTTGAGCAGAAATTCGAGCTCATTAACACTTGCCCATAACGTTAGGAAACTTCTCCCAGCTCCCTACAGCTTAGTGGTCAAACGAATCATATGATTTAATGCTTGCAGAGACGTGATGTTCTAAACGAATGTGTTGGGTCTTAAGAGTCTCAGTGCCTTTGTTTCAACTTTTCGCATGACTTTGCGGCACTTCTTTTAATGTTTTATCTACTAATTGTTCTGGTTATTCAAGTAAGAGTTTTGAACAGGTCAGTCAGCAGTTTAAAAAGTAAGTAAGAAGGACAATTGATTAGAACTTAATCAGCTTAACACGTGTTCATATATAAACCGCAGTATGCCATTAATTTCACGAATCTGTGATCTCAATTAACGAAAAACAAAAGAGCAGACAATCGGTGTTAATACATCAAACGGATTCCAAACTGCCACTGCCTTGCTGTTGAGTTCATTACTTTTAGAAGTAATCAGGATAAACTGTTTGTTTTTAATTTGCACACAGATCTTTGTGACCCGAGATTTTTTATAGTAACACTCACCTTGAACTTTCCTTTTTTTTTTTTTTTTTTTCCGATGACGTTAAAACAACAATCAAGATCATGATAAGGTCAAAGCTAGTAATGTGATAAGCTGTCATTGTTGGTGGTGGATTTGTGTGCATGAGTAAAACGTGCGATAAGTAACATTCGATGTCGTGAATGAAAGAAAATTTCTCACTTCGATTGATCAAAAAGATTGTTTACTTTAAGGGCCAGCCAGGTCAGACAAGTTTATAAACAAATCAACCTTAGCTTTTATGTAATTTTTTTTAATTTCCTCTGTAACCTTGGCTTTCGGTGGAAAGAGCTTCTTGCCCTCTTTGTAAATGATTTCTACATCTTATTCATTTGCTGGGACCAGGCTAGCTTTCCGTGGCATCAAAATTCAAAAGAATTTGTAATACACTGTAGTTAATAATGAGACGCACTCTTCACTTATTTTACTGCTGCCATCCACTATTCTGTGGCGGCTTGGGTGTGGTCAAAGGAAACTTGATGTGGCTATGCACTTTTAACAGCTCGCTCGATCGAATGGTTCCCCAGAACTGACCCTCTGATAAAAAGAAAACAACCAAGGCTTGAAATTTACTCCCTTTTCTATTTTGTTCTTTCACTTTCATTTTCATGTCAATTTTCCTTAATTTTCTAGCCCTGTACCATGTGGGTGATGAACTGAACAACGTAAGTTTAGTCGGTGAGTGACATTATAATTTTATTTAGACACTTGGCCAACGAAGCTGAATTCAATCTGATCTGTTTGTTACTCTGTCAAGGAGTCCAAGGGGACGTTAGACTGACGCCATAGGTTCCCTAGTTAGTCCTGGTTAAACATAAACCCCCAAAGTTATAAGCTGTATTCATCAGCACGTCTAGTATTTTGCATTGTAAAACCTCCTCAGATATTTACGCTAATACTTTATTCTAGCAAAACGACTAACGGGAGCAGCTGAAATCATTTTCGTTATCATCATATTTCAAATTTCGAACACTCTCTCTTTCACAGAACGAGTTTAGACATTCCTTACCCTGTTAATGGAGATTTGGGCCCTTAATTTACCTGTCACGGCATTTGTATTGTATGAAGTATCAGTGAAGTACCACAAACTGGGTTCTAAATTTACCTTACAGCATTTGGATTTTAGACGAAGCTTCAAACAGAATAAGTCAGTTCTGGGCTAAGTAATTACTTATAGTGCATTAATACCTAAGCACAAAATGCTCCTGTAGAGTTATGAGACAAATTCTAACACGGATTACTGGGCTACCCATAACAACTTTTGGGTGATTTTTGCACTCGCTTACCATTAAAACTTAAAAGGGTTGGCCCAGTTTTTTCAAGTTTCAATCCATGTCTGGTCCTTGTCATCCTTTGCAACATAGAACAGAAAACAGTTTCAATACCTAAATACAGCTTTTAACTAACAAATATGGACCATTATTTTTGGAATTCATTTGGTGCGAAGACAAGTTTTAACTTTTGAAAACTTATAGTAGCATAAAGCTTGATATAGCCCCTTTGACTGCGAAATAGTATCTTCAATCTAGTCTCTATAAAGATGATAATGCGGAAAAAACATACTCATTAAAAATCACAAGGCAAACTAAGTTTAAAGATTTAGGACCAAATATTTAAACGTAGTTTAGCCAGTGTTTGAACAAAACCGCGTTCTAAGTCATTTTCAATTTGCCCAAAGATTTTATCTAAACAACATTTATTGTGTACAGTTCTATGAAAGCATATAGAGAAGACTAGAAAGGCATTTATCTTCTTAAAACAACCCACCAAAGAAGAGATCTGGAGGTTCAAAGATTCGTTAACCGCGGCTTAAGTTAGACTTCGTTTAAATATTTGGTCCTAAAGTCTTATTTCTAAATCCCTTATTCGCAGAGTGACTGTACTTTTAACACAATACCAAAGTCAGCGGACTAGATGGACGTGAGGTATCGCACGAACCGCCTCGACTCTTCTGGCGGTTACGTGATGTCGTGTCTCTGCCAAACAATTACTAAAATAAGAACAGCAGTAGACCTCCTCCGAAACGAAATATAATAAGTGACAATTGGTTAACTGTTTCCTAACTTTCTGAGGTGAAGTGCTTTGTGTCATCCTCGTGTTCTGTATAAACCTGTCATAATTATTTAGATATCACTTTTTTATATTTGGTTTTCTTCGATTTTAATTGTATTTTTTTTGAATATCTGTGTAATTGAATTGAGTAAATAAATAAATAAATAAATGAATGAATGAATGAATAAAAAATGGATAAACCGTATTTAAGCTTGCAAGAATTTCAGTTCGAAAGCTTTCGAACACAACAACAGCGTGCATGGAAAGTCGTCTCCCATAGCCTAGTGCTGGTACATTTTAGGATCGGGGTAGTGGATTCTGTTCTTAACCTGCCCGATGGGCAAGTGAAGTTTTTTGGGGCAATCAAATTACAGAAGAGCTGAGATCAAATCTGCTCATAAAAATCTTTTCGGGCTAGTTAAAATGACCGCAGTCTTGGGCTAGTATATGCTAGGTAAAGCTTGCCCATATGACAAGCTGTGAAACTGACTCTCTTTGCACCCTGAAGAACTCACTGTCGTCTCGTTAACAATATACCTTTATAGGGCTGCATTTCCCTTAGATATCGCTGTTCTGTTGTTTTAAAGAAGTTGCTGATCCTATTCACAGCGTAGACACTGCTGGCTTTAACTCATAAGGCAACACCTTTTTGCTGTTTCTCGACACAGGACTAGACTTACTGGTCTGCTATCTGTGAAAATCAGTTCATGGCGGAAGAGCGAAACTGCACGATCTCATACGTTTTCACCTCTTTTATCACTATTTCACAGCCGCAAATCCCTTTTGAAACGTTAGTGAAGGCTGACTGTTTCGACCAAGGTTAAGAAGAAACAGTCCTTACGTCATGCAACATTAAACTCAGTCAAATGTTGCGTGACGACCGGTCTTTTCTCAGGAAATTAAATTCTTTAAGTCGAGCCATGGTTCTGTTTGAACGTTACTATTAATATTATCCTTTTTTTAATGACGAATCACTTTCTTGATTCGTTAATTACCTCTTTGCGGCTGCCATTCAGCGCTGTGTTTGGCTCCAGTTATATGGCACTGTGGTCAGTAATTTCAAAACCATGATATGACTGAAACGTGATTTGGAAAAGACATATTTCAAAATTTTGGTTTTCGGCTCTATTGATTTTGAAAGAGTCAACGCATCATTAATGATTGCACAATGTTAAAAGACGTCGTCTCAGGGTACTAAACAGTTGAAAACAGTTACAAACTAAAAATAAATGAAATGGACCCTATGTTCTCTTGCTGAAGTTCTGCCGCCCTCGGCAATTCCAATTTTTTTCTTTTAATCACCAGAGAGATTCCTGCCGATTGCAGCCACCTGGAACTGATATTAAGACGTCGATAAAGAGTGGGAAAGCATGGTAAAAAAAAAATCCTTGGATTACTGTGTGATTTACCGGCAAATAAATGCACACGCGGTAGGAATGAATGCTGTAGCGGTGAAGACTATTTTTTTGGGTTCATTCTACATAAAAAAAAACAAGTGCGTGTTACAGCACGAAATTAAAGTCATTAAATGACAAGAAGTTTCCACAACCTTCTTAATATTTAAACTGGAAAGCTAAGGAAACCGTTATCAGTTGCTGTAAACACTGACTTAATCTTAAACACTTTTACAAAATATTATACACAACATATATATTAATAATATCAGTACACCCAACTGAAGCCAGGGGAGATTGTATTTAATTGTATTAATAAGGAGATGAATTTTATCACTTTATATCTCTTATCGGTTTTATCTCATGCTCTTCGAAACCAGAATCGAAACAAGGAAGAAATTTCTGAACGCTTAACTTGTGTAATCGAGGTGCATCATCGAAAATATTATGGGTTTTCAAACGTTTGGGATAGCGCCATCCACCGGATAAAACACTACACAGCGGATAGGTATTTGGAAAAACAATTGCGTTATCCACTGGATAGATTTTTATCCGGTGGATAGCGCTATCCAACGTTTGAACAACCACGGCCAGGTAAAGTGAGAAAGTGTAGGTTTAGTTGAAAGTTTCAGTCGTTTGAGTATTGCGATGTCCTCTATGGACCGTAGACTGTGTCATGAGAATAGCGTTTCAGATATGATCCATACACGCGCGATACGAAGCTATACGATATACACGTTAAGTTCGTTGAATTGTGATGTTGTTTGCCTTATCTCTGACTACAAAAATGGAATTTGTTGGAAAGATTAAACAAAACTCTGAATGTTTCAGATGAATGTTTAACAAAGCAGTCTGTTGACGTACAAACATGCCGATAAGGTAATGTCACCCTGACTTCCAGTACATACCATATTTATCAAACTCTTTGCTCTACTCAGGGTGCAGTTGCTTTTTAGTCGGGAAAAGAAAAAAAGAACTACTTCAATCCAAGCGATAGTTCTCAAATGCCCTCCCCCTCTCCCCCCCCCCCCCCCCCTTCAAAAAAAGAAACCGACAAACACACCCAATTCCTTCAACTTTGAGAAAGACAACGAATTCGTTTCTCAAATGGACATCTTAAGAAGCAGTAGCTCAATTGCGGCTTTTGTACAATGTATGATCAAGGATGTAAAATGACACCTGATGTGATGATGGTTGCCGTGCCGGTATGAAACAGAGCATATATATGGTCCAGTAAACTGGATAATTGTCATTCCTCTTTTCCTGGGTATTTTATTTACACCCCTAGACACTGACGAGTACGCGGACCTGCTCTCAGTCACTGATCTCAAGACAATACTACAACTGACTAGTTTACTTTAGTACTTGGCAAATTAGGCATTGTTTCATGTTAAATTACACGTCTACGACGCAGAGTTCTGCATAAATTTTTAACTCCTGGGTCACGAGTCCTATAGAATTATAAAACCGACATTCACGTTTTTGTTGGTAATAACGTTTTCACTGCATACTTCCACGTAGAACCGAATTCCCAGTTTTATTGCCGGTGCCTGCATCACCCTATTCTTTAGACAACCATGTAGAGAAAGATCATAAACTGTTATTGTGTTTAAGCCAATCTTGATTATTTTTAAGTTTTATGCATGAGCTTAGACCTGCGCTAGAGAAACGCACCGTCACTGGTTACTGCGTCTAATTATTTGCATTGATTATTGCGAAACGGACCCAACGCTTGCCTCAGGGCGTGAGAAAGCGTGCCAACTGTCACGACAAATTTTCGGTATCTCGATCTCTCTTAGCCAATGTTACCAACTATTGTGTTTCAAGTTTTCGCCTTTAGGTATATTGTGGAATAAATAGAACAAGTAAGTTTGCCCTTTGGTACAGATGGAGGTTTTTTTTTTGAAATGCAGTAAAATTTTGGAGCTGGTGGTGCGTTCTCAGTGGGAGGCCCCACAAAATGCTCCCTCATCGTTTTTGACGAGATTATAAGTTTTGTACGTTATAATAATAATATTGAATGATCTTTTCGGAATGTCTGGAAATTACAACAATGGCAAGTTACTTTGTTGGTCGTTTACCGGCTTTCAAGCCCTACTTCAAACCGGCATAAGTGTGCTCTACATGTAGTACGTGACACTCCAAATTACAGACGGGTCAGTTTCAAGTATGCGGTTCATCTAGCTACGACAGCTAGTTTATCAGTCTCTTTTGAACGGAAATAACTGAAAATAATAATACAAGTAGGTTTTGTGGATTGGAAAGTGCTGTTGCTTGTTTTCAAATTTTGAAAAGATACAGTTTTGTGCAAGAAAGTTTTCTGATAAGTTTTCTGGCGATTTTTTTTTTTTTGGCGTGCGTCATACCACCCAGTCCTATTTAAAAATAGGACTGGGTGGTAGGACTGGGTGGTATAACGCACGCAAGTTGCGAGATATTCCTTGATCCGTACATGATTGTCTCAAGTAGGGTCAAAACCAGCGAAAATTTAATAAATTTCTATCAATCACCTAGAAAGAAATACAAATAAAATACTGGTCCAAATCTGCAAACAAAATGATCAGGAATACACAGTATCCGGACAGTCTGAAGGGTTTATTAACATCTGCTTGGCAACAAAAAGGATACCCACAAAAAGTTGCGGCTATTTGGCCATTGAAAGCCTTGAATTTTCGACACTTGAAAATTAGTTGTAGCGATTAAATGAACTGGAGGACTTCTAAAAAAAAGAACATAAAGAAAGGATAAAATACAGAACTGGGATGAAAGAAAAATTAGTCGGCGTAACTTCCATGACATATTTCCTGCCGAGAGTGGGGTATTTTTCGATTTACCCTATCATACATCTTATCTGCACTTTTAAAAAATGTATATTTCAATCGTCTATACTAAATAATTTGCTTTCAGATATAAAAATAAAAGAAAAGCCTATCACGGACAAACATAATGGCAATTATAAGATTAAGCTACTTACTGACCTGTGCTTCTCAATTTAAGAGCCAAGCACGTACCCCAACTGAAAAAACGTGCTGTTAGTCAGGACTTCGTTACCTATCTCATGATACTTACTGCATTTTGTCTCGTTTATACCGATTAAAGCTTTGATAACTCCAAGATCAATTTGGTTGGCAAGTTTTACCATCGAACTTTTCAGAAAAACTGCTCGCGGTTAGGAAATATTTCAGTCATGGCCATTTTATGAACAGTCAGCGTTTACGAGCAAAGAAAACCGAAAAAAAGGAAAGAAAAATACTTTCCTCTATCTAGTCGCAAATACAGGGTCAATTGCAGACATATCTACGTTTTACAAAAGAAGGTTTATTTTTACAAAAGACTACTGTTTTCAGCCAGCTGACAACATCATTTGTATTTTTTTTATCTAGACGTGATACCATTTGATATCTCACTTGACGCTGAAGATCTTTATGTTACAGAATCCGTCATAAAATCTGGTTTAAGTAATAATCAAACAATTTTGCAGTTATTTACATTTCTTTCACTCATTTAGCTCTTTATCGCAGTAATAAATTAAAAAAAAAACAGAAAGTTCAATCGAAATAACACTCCTTTACTCTCAGAGTTGAGCTATCGACGTCGCGTCTGTAAATTTGTGTACTGATGATTTGTGAAATAACTTCTTTCACATCCAAATGAGTTTGCACAAATGAATCACGCTTCTTTTCTAATGGTATTAAATAATATTTAATCTAAAGTTAAGTAGCGCTTTGATTGTTTAAATAACGTTCTAAGATGATCGCTTTATTCGAGAAAAAATCATAGTCCATGTCCTCTCTCTGTATATGTCTTCTAATCTCATCTGAATGCCGTCTGTCCTGAGGGTTTACTTGAGATTGTGAGTCCCATTTGCAAAGTTTTGGTAAACTGCTAGACTTAGAAACAGCGGGACGAGAGTAAGTTCTTGTTAAGTGATTATATTTTCCCTTGGGGCTCCCAGGTTGGACATTTTCTTTGGATGCCGACTCTCTGTTGTTTAAATTTGGAAGACTTGGTGTCGGTTCTTGGGATTTCTTCCTCCTTTCCATACAGAAGGTTAAAAGTTCGCCTCTACGGTGACTAACAGGTGAACCAACAAGCTCTATAATGTCGGTTCTTCCCTGTTCAGATGACTTAAAGACAGGCGATATAATCTTTGTCAGACTTTCCTGTGATCCCTCGCTCAACGATGGTAAATGCTGAGTCAACAAACTCGACCTTCTCGAAGGCGAAACATCGCGGCCATCAAGGTCCCAGTGGGAAAAACGCGGAGCCGGAGTCGCTGTCCTACGGTTTCTCATTGTTTGGATTTTATTTTCAATACTTCTGCAATCACCACGAACAGTTTCACTCACTGTTTAGTCTGTTCCGGCTCCGTGAATGCAGAGGGAAGTAAAGACTTCTGTCGGTGGACTTTAGACTAAATGGATGAAAAGTCACGTGACATTTGGGTGAGATGTCAATTAAATAAACAATCGCGGGTGTTGACAAATGCGCACTTCACTTATCGTCGCCTTGTTTTATGACAAGGTTCACTGATTTTCACCAGAACAATTCTCTTGAAACCGCAGTTCAAAAAATTAGAACACTTTATATGCATCGATAAATTTCACTGACTCCTTTCTTTTAAATTTTAACAATAGCATTGTTGCAAGAGAAAATTAATTCGAAAACGTGATCCTTCTAGCTACTTTTTATAGGACTGTATACTATTGCGTGAATTTTTGCGAGCCGGCTAATTTTGGAAGTAATGAGCCTGTTTATCGGCTGATTTATCACAGGAAATAATCTCAGCTTATATCACATTGCATTTGAGCACGATGATCAGTGATGTGCGCGCGTGTACTGTCAGACGCGCTGTATACAATCACGTTTTAGCGTGTGATACGTGACAAACCTTGTCGCCCCGAATTTGCCTTTGTAAGGTCTTTGTAAATGACAATGTTTTCAATGAAAGCGATATAAAGTTCAAAATGATTTAGGGTGACACTTTGAGTCTCACTTACAGAAGTTGAATTCAGCATTTAGTGAATTGCAAGTAATGGTAAACACGTAGCTAGAGTTTTTCCCAGAGTTTTTGAAAAGAAAAACACTTTAAATTGTACAATGCTACTGAAGTTATAGTGTGCAGTTTTGGAAGTTTTTGCAATCAAACCATATAATTAAAGCATACTTGCATAAACTTCGGTGAAGGTTCTGGAAAGAAAAAGCACGCATACCGTATTTATTCGATTAACCGCCCTGGGCGCTTATTAAATTTTTGGACCTTGAGAGTGGGCGCTAATTCGAGGTGGGCGCTTATTAAATTTTCAACATTTTCAGCAAGTGTAGTATGTTTATTTTGCAACAAAACAATAAATGGTAACAACAAAACGCGAAGATGAAACAAAGCAAGGTTCCTGTAAGATACTTTCAAGAAAACTCCATCTTCGGGGAAGTCTCTTATTAGTTTTAGCACTTCTTCAATTTTTGGGGGTTGGGCGCTTATAAACTTTTCCTGCCTTTAGGAGGGGCGCTTATTTGAGGTGTGCGCTAATTCGAGGTTGGGCGCTTATTCGAATAAATACGGTATGACAGTGGATCCGAATGTTTCTTTATACACACTGTGCTCGAGAACACTGGGTTCACAACTATTGGAAAACTCAGAACGGCGATGCTACACCAAAGTGACTGGCGAGGTAAGGATCCATGTTGTTTGAGCTAGTGCTCGACCAAACTAACTAAATAATAAACTTACTGACTAACTGACTAACTGAATGACTAACTAACTAACTAACTAACTAACTAACTAACTAACTAACTAACTTTTTTCATTTATTTATTTATTTGTAAACACGAAGCTTTTTCAGGAAAGTCTAACTCTAGTGAAGTTATCACCGATTGATTTCCTGAAGGGCGAGTAATCTTTAGGTTAGATCAAACATTGATTCATATGTCTGACAATTTGTTTCTAAAAATAACTTTAAATGATGAAATGTGGGGTTAATAAAAAAACTCGATAACAACAACAACAACAACAACAAAAAAGCAAAACAAAACTCACAATTACTTCCCCATTTATTCTCTCTCACTTATATTTAAAGTAACTGCAAGAGCAGTGTGCTTACTTACTTACTTAGTGCTTACTTCAGTACTTTTTACAGAACGTTACCAGCTGCGCCCAGCCCCCCCCCCCCCCCGGGCTACTGCGGGGCATTAGCCCATCTTTTCAGTCCCGGGTCCCGGGCATTTGACAACCCCGGGGCTATTCCCCAGCTCTTGACACGCACGCGGTTTCCTGTCAGAATATAACTACACAGAGGATATTACTGGAAAAAAAAGCAGATTGGCTCATCTGTCAAGGACAGGGGGTTGTAAAGGCATGTTCTCAATTTTATGTACGCATTTCTTTGTGGCTTATCAAGCCAGAATTACACAGCGAAAATCGGGAGCTATTGACGTGAATCAACGTTTTTTGGTTGGTGAATCAAATTTCGGTTGATATATTTTTAAGAACATCCTTTCATATTTATAAAACTATTCATAACATAAAACTTTACGACGCTCTATTAATTTTAATGTCAATAATTTTATATTAATACTAAAACCATAAACTGGTTCATGTCGTCGCCGCGTGAAGTCTTAGTTAGAATCCTAGCGCTATTACAAAGAAAGACGTTACTTCAAACCAAAAATCGCACATTAAAATGTTTAAAACGGCACTATTCGACTGTGCGAACGAAGAAAAATGTAGCAGTGGTGACGGAGGACGAGGCATTTGCCCTCTTTTTTCATCCCCACCCGGGGGGATTTGACAGCTCATGAGTCCCCACCCCCGGGAATTTGCCATCCAAGGTAAAAAAAATGCTAATGCCCGGGGCTCAGCCCGGGCGCAGCTGGAATTGACCGATGCATTAGTACTCTTCGAAGTTATTAACAAGCAGAGGAAGGGATTTCTGGGATTTTGATCTATCTGCGCAGAAAAGAATTCGCCATCATGATTTAAACAAAAATTACTACAAATGAAGAAGTACAGATGAATACTGAAGGATAAAAATGTCCTCAGGCCACATTTATCGACCCTTAGGTTCATTTGTTTTATGACTCCGTCAATTCCGTTTGTCAGGCAGTCCTTTCTTTTTTCATAATAATTTTGCAAATGCCCCACGGTGGGACAGCTTATACGATAAATCCCCAAGGTGGGGCTTATGGAATGCAAATGCAGAAATACGATTTCAGAAATGCGAATTGAAAAGCGAACACAACGTGCTAGCACGCACTAGATAGCTCGAATTCAATTAGAATCATGCCGTGTGCCATTTTATAATACAGTCCTGACCTGAGTTGTCAAAAATCGCTCGAGACAGCATAGTAGTTTATAAATACTCATCCTTTTCACAAATGCATGCAAATGTCGGCATGGTTTAAATATATCATTATGAAGCAGCTATCAAATGAATATGTATGAATCTCGCTACGAGTGATGTACTGATCAGTTCTCAGCGATATATTAAAGTGGTAAGTAAATAAGGATCAATCACTTACTCGCAAAAATTTCAATCAATCCCTCCAAGCCATGAACGCCTAACCAAGAGGTTAAGGATTCGATATCTTGTCCCTCAAAGCTGTCGAAGCCTCTTTCCGCCATCTTTTCTTTAGCACGTGGAAGAAGGAATTCGAAGAGGAGGACGCTGGGAACGAGGAAACATTTGGGGGTGTAGGTGGGGATAGGATCTGGTTCACTTGAAAAATGCGAGACTCAAACGACGTTCGTCACATCAAATGAGTTTTTATATTTTTAAATTGAGGGTAATAAGGAAAATTAAATGTACAACGTAATATGTATGACTTCTTTTTAATCCCAAATGTAACGTTCAGCTTTGAAGATACCCGAGAGATGCCCGGGAGAGGGGGGGGGGGGGTGGGGGTGTTAGTAAGAAGGCAAAGAGACAACAGAGCAAGTATTTTATTTCATTTATTGTACTTCCTTTTTTTTCTTTTTTTTTCGCGGCTCGCCTACAGTGCATTTTTTTCTTGTCATTTTTTTTCTCTTCAACATCTGGAGCCTGCACGTAGACAACCAGCAGGATCTTCGTCACCGGTTTTTGCGGTAAATTTCTTATCGCTAAACAGATTTTGCCCGTGATTTGTACATCGACCTCAAACCAGCTTTTGTTGGTTTATATGAGCGCTCCAAACATAGAGATTGCCAGCCCATGCCCGATCTATAATTTCCAACCCTAGTTTTGTCCGCGTGAGAACGTAGATTTTAGAGAAGTTATTAGCAACGGTGGTAATGAGTCCCGCTCAGTAAAACGACACCGCCTGCCGTAAGCGGTAGAAAGGTCACGATTACCCGGGGAGGGGATACTTGGGTTAATTTTTGCTGGATATGTGCCGCTGGCCTCTCAGGGCCCCTACCCCGTGATAGTCTATTCTGTGGCCAATTATAGACCCCATCTGAGTCACTTTTGGGCAAGTATGTCATTTTCGCGATCCCAACTTAGTTTGACACTCGTTATAAGTTTCACAGGCTTTCTAGCTTGAAGATACATACATCTATGTGAAGGTGAACGCGTCTCTCAGCTGACTTAAGAAAAGGTGTGAAGTTCGAGAAAAATCAAGGAAGGGAAAGTGTACCGTGCGCGCAAAGGTTTCTTTCTCAGGTATGGCAGCATTAAAGAAGTCGTTCACGTGGCTTGTCAGTCGGTGTCCTGGTAAAACTAAAATTTTATCATTGCTAGAGTTTGTTCCGCAGAGGTCAAAAGAATTGACACATAAGAAGAATAATTGCAGAAAACGAGGTCTGCGGTTTGTTGCCGGCGAAGCATCGCCAGCGAGAATTTTTGTGTACTAGAAAGGAACGCCAGGGGACGTCTATTTTCTTCAATTATAATATGATTTGACAACTTTTACTTAGAATGGTAATCCTCTGTCTTAAAATTTCGACCCCCGTCACGTTTTCTACATTTTCAAAATGGACCCCCAGAAAAATTATGTTCTAAAAAATTAAAAAGGAAAAAACTCTACGCCCACAACACCCAACACCCCCACCCGCCCCCCCCCCCCCCCCCTGCCCCAGCCCCTCTAGGACGTAACTAGCCGATCGCTACGTCCCTTGCACATTACTTGTCATCACCCGGTGTGGTGCGTGACGACACAAACAGCGCCAGGGAAGGAGACCACTCACCGCCAGGCAGGAAACGATCAATGAAAAACAGGCTACGTTTCTTTGAGTTATCGAGTTGCGAGTGAATTTAGGCAACGACTTTCTTTCACTGTAATGTTGGAGATCTTTGTGAAGGTAAGTCTTGAATCTACCTTACGGGAAAATGCCCGGTTTAATCGTTTTACAACCGAGCAAATTACTACTCCGTATCGTAAGTTCCAGTGTTTATATCTCTGGTATTCGTACATTGAAAATGTGAAGAGAAAATACCATGTGGAATAGTGTTTTCCTCATATGATGATTTGTTTTACAGGATTTCTACAACTGTCTTGCATTCTAAATAAGATTCTGGCCAAAACTCTCGATATTTTCGTCTGATCACGAGGCCCTGCCAGGGGGGGTTCTCATGTCGCTCGTCTGAATTTTAAAACGTGTCGTGTAGGTGTTTATAAAGAGGCCCTTTCAGGGTAAATTCCGACAAGCGACATGGCCCAAAAAGTAGCGACAACGCGTAAAGTGAAATCGCGATAAGAGACAACCTCCCTCGGCCAAATTGCGACAGTGACGGCAAAGCCGACAATAAGCCACAAGCATTTATAAACACCGACACGAGACGTTTTTCGGGCGACATCATGCTTGACGTCGCTGTCGGAAATTGAACGAAAATTCTATGTCTTTGTGGGAATTTTAGAAAGGGGGGATAGCGATGCGTTGCAAAGAAACCATTACAGTTCTGCAATTTCTCAGTTAACATTTCACGTGTCGAACACCTATACATCAATACATGGAGGGAGGTTGTCTCTTATCACCATTTCATTTTACCCTCTCTCGCTGCTTTTTGGGTCATGTCGCTTGTCGGAATTTACCCTGGCAGGGCCTCTATCACAATACTCTCCGAAGGCGAACGATCTCGGACTCGAACAAGCCGTGTTAACTGTTTTCCCTAAGCTTTTTCGTATTTTGATCTACGACTCACGAAAGAGCTTTACTTTTTTCTCCGCGGGACTAGAAATACCTGGTTGTTTGCTGCCATGATAAGTGACTTCAATGATCTGGAATGAAGGTAAAACAATAGACAGGTAAGAGTTGTAAATTTAATCAGTGGATTTAAACATGGTGTTAGGGTCAGTACACACGAGGGAGGGTTTTCAAGTTCGCTCAATTTCCCCCGGGAGCTTGCTCCCAAATATTTGACCGGTTAAATATTGTGGAGCATTGTGCGGGGTGGAAATTCTGCTCCCGAGGATGAAGTATACCCATGAAATCGTTAGTGGTACACACGCAGGAGCTTTGCTCCCGGAGCGTGCCCCTGGAGTAGTGTGTTCTGGGAGCAAAATCCCTTGTGTGTATCGGCCTTTATGAAAATGTTAGTCTGTGGATGATCTCTGCGCGTTAACTAATAACATATTCTGCTCTAGTGTGGGTCTCAATGGGGTTAACCGTCGGCAGTCAATGGCCTAAAATTTAACCGTCAACCATCAAAATAGAAAATTTTTTACGATCAACAGTAAAAAGTGCAGATAATATTAACCGCAAAAAAAAGTTTCAAGATATTTTTAATCTGGCAATTTCATTCGCTGATCTTCACTGTCTTCTGGCTCCTGAAGAATCTCCAAACTGGAAAAACCAGTTCTCATGCTCCCCCAAAGAAACATTCTCTCTAGACATTAAAAGGCCCTAGAACTTGCCTATATCTGAAAATGCGTCGAAATTTTAGAAATGAAGTGTGCAAAACACAATAGTTAATATTAATTTCTACAGAAGTTAATATTTAATTAAACTCTTGTACTAAATTTCCAGTTAATAACCGTTCTATCACTGATATTATTCGAGATTTTGTTTCGTATTTTGCTGCTTCCGATTATCTGAACAGGACAGTGTCCAACAAGACAGCTCTTTGGACACTGTACACAAATGAACTTTTAAATGTCTTTTAGCTTAATGATTATTTATCAACTATTTTGTTCTCTTGCTTACGTACACTTGTGTAAATGGCTTAAATAGTGTGAAATAAAGAAAGATTGAACGATTGGTCAATTGTCAAAATCGGAAAAAATTTAAACTTCAACTGTTAAAGGAACCACCCCATTGAACCTCTCTTTTTTGGGTATTGTGCTCTTTTTTTGAGCTGTTGATATCTGTGGGCAGAATATTAACCTCTCCACGAGCTAACTTATATTCTGCTTTTCTTGGGTTGTCAGCTCTTTACTGAGCTGTTGTTAACTGTGGGCAGAATATTAACCTCTCCGCGCGCTAACTTATACTCTGCTTTTCTTGGGTTGTCAGCTCTTTACTGAGCTGTTGATATCTGTGGGCCGAATATTAACCTCTCCAAGTGCTAACTTATATTCTGCTTTATTTGGGTTGTCAGCTCTTTTTTTGAGCTGTTGATATCTGTGGGCAGAATATTAACCTCTACACGCGCTAACTTATATTCTGCTTTACTTGGGTTGTCAGTTCTTTTTTTGAGCTGTTGATATCTGTGGGTAGAATATTAACCTCTCCAAGCGCTAACTTATATTCTGTTTTACTTGGGTTGTCAGCTCTTTTCTGCGCTGTTGTTATCTGTGGGCAGAATATAAATCTTTCCACGCGCTAACTTATATTCTTCTTTATGTGGGTAGTCAGCTCTTTACGGAAGTGTTTTTTGTGTAAGCAAAATATTAACCTCTCCACGCGCTAACTCTCCGATTCTACTTTTCCTGGGTAGTAAGCTATTTACTGAGCTGTTGTTATCAATGTGCAGAATATTAGTCTTTCCAAGCGCTAACTTATATTCTGCTTTACCTGGGTAGTCGACATTTTCCTGGAATGACTGTATCAGCAACCTTTTTTGAAATTAAATCTTTCGCGGCTTAAACTGAACGTTTTCCCTTGAGTTAAATTTACTAAGTGCGCCAGTTGTCTCATCCCGCCTTTTCAGTACACAGTATACTCCTCTTCTATCATTATCATTATTATTTTTCCCTGAAAAAAAAAAATGTAGCGCTCGAGAGCAGCCTGCCCGGAGAACTCTGCATGCCTAGCCGTAAAGATTATAATAGACCCCTTGATCATATTAAGAGGCAACGAAAAGGAAAAAAAAAATTCGCTGAAAATTAGGGGCATGATGTCGTCAAATGCATCTTTTCAATCGTTCTTTTTTCCAGTTTAATTGCATAATTTTTCCCATTGGTCGGGCTGTCCTGGGTTGGGGGTCCCGTGTTTCAGAGGACAATAAGCGAAGTGAACAACATTATATTCGAATTTGATTGTGAATTCCTTTCTTTTAATATATCATATTTGATAAGTAATGAGTCTTGTTTATATTCTTAATTATATTATTTTGTAATCTGGCATATACGTAAAAAAAGGGCGCTTTGCGATCATCCATAAGGTATGTTATTACCGGCACTGCGAAGGATACTTTCATTTTATGATAAATGAATTAATTTTTTATATTCCATGAACCATTTCCTTACTAGTTGTTAAGATCCACTGAGCAAGCTTAACTAGACCACAATAAAATCAAGTTCGATAGCGTTAATATATATTGTTATTCCTTTGATGTAACTGAATCGTTGGCTTGTTCCATGTTAGTGTTCTTTTTCTTTGCGTATTTATTTCACTGTCTGATAAACAGGTGTTCCGTGAGATCGCTGAGTGCGAGCTCCTGCGAACTGTCGGTACCGCAACATTAGACACAGAGGGCAAGTTTATACTTTCTTTTCTTGTGTTTTCCAATACAAAGTCAGTTGTTAGATCTGGGTGAGACCGACAAAGGCGATTGTCGAGTATGCTTGGGACAGATAAACTTGTCTTTCGACCAGTTGTCAATGGACGGTCGTGTGTTGCTAAAGATGGAAGATGATGACTCGTGGCCAACTGACTATGACACCTCCTCTTATCGTGATCAGGTCTTTTGCAATCTTCCGTGGAGCTGATTAGTTCTCGAAGCTTTTTATTTCTTCTGACCATGAGCAACTGTTCTGAATCCCACGATTTAACAGCTACGCTTCCGTCCTTGTCTATCTTGCTGCATCGTAGATTTAAACGTCGGTCTTCGAAAGAATTCTGCTTGGAAATATTGTTCCATAGAGCTTGTTCAAAATACTTAGCGGTTGCTTTTCTTTTCACCTCATTCATCTTACTGTGCTGGCAATTCTGATCTGTACTGAAGCTGTTCACCTTATTTTGAGCATTTGTGGTTAAAATATGCAGATTATGCCGGATACCTTGTTTTACGTAGCAGGATCCACGTCAGAGACAATGATCTGACGTCATTAGTTGGACCAAGTCCGACCATTTTCACTGCATGCATGCTGCAGCCAACGACAACCGCAATAAATGTAATTGTTATCCTTGTCAATAGGGAAGAGTATTCCGAACTTAAATCGTGAATTTATGAATGGCGCATTTTACTTTTATTTTCTATTTATTTTGCATGTCTTCATTAGCGCTTCCTTCACCCTGCGGCCATTGTTGTGTTTTCATTGTGATATTTGATTTCAATGAAATAAAGTGCTCTGTTCTTTTTGAACACAATAATATGCGCAATCCAGCAAATAAACAAGCAAGCACAGGTGTTTTATACTTCCATTACTTGAAGATTTGATTTATTCCAAAACATTATGCTAATGCATATTTGACTCAGCTGAACTGCACGATTCCTTCTTTTTGTTTAATTTTCTCTGTTTGTTTATTTATTTCATTAGTATTTTTGACATACCATAACTTAAAACGTGCGTTACCGTAATTGAAAATGCGTGAAATTATAAGTAAAAATAATATGTTCCTTAGACCTTGAGTTAACTGGAATAGTTATAATTTTCAGAAGAGTTTAAAAACATTAAGCTCAAGAGTAAGAGAAACAAATATAAATACGTGACCTTAAATGTAGCGTATACCGGAGATACGATTTACCTTTAATTAATTACGGGTCACCTTAGTAAAATGCGTGATTGGCGACCTGACATTGTTCGGTGATTTTATTATTGTTGTTTTACAAATTTTTTTAATTTATGCTTTTCTGGTTGCGTGCGCTCGCTTGTACCGACTACGTCAAACTGAAACTACACTACACTACACTACCAAGGGACATGATGAGCCACATTTGGGTGTAACTGACGGTTTTCACCTTATCCCCCGCTGCTTGGATAAGTTAAAAAGCCTTGATACGGTCTGAGTCACTTTCCACCTCGTTAACCGCTGACGTGATTTTTCTCGGCGTTTGGGCCAAGAATGATTTTATTGTGCAACGTTTGAGATTAGACTTTATTAAGCATTAATAATGGAACTTTATTTCTGTTTTTGACTGTACAATTGTAAATCCCGTATAGACAATTTACAATTGGTTGCTTGACATTGAATTATGCAAAAAAATCCAACACTAGGAATTTAAAGTTTTGTGTTTAGCAAACAATCTCCTTAAGATGTAAAAAATTCTGTATGTTTGAATTCGACTAAAACGAAAATATATTTCAAACCTTAAATTTTCAATAGCCGTGATAGATAATTTAATAAAAACGTTATAAATGACTCATTATTTTTAAGTAGGATCAGAATGCTGATTAATATCATATTTTGATGCTAGGAAATTTTGGTGTATAAAAATAATGATAATAACTTAAAGACAAAGAAATAAATTCAAAATTGCATTCATTAAGTCTGGGCTATCCCAATTCCTATTTCCACAATCTTTCTTATATAATGTTGCTGATTTTTGTCAATGCCAAAATGTCTTTCATCATGTGTAAGACCGTGCAGCATTCGTCGGAGAAAAGTTCAGACATCTGCAATTTCTACTCATTTTTTTGATCAGGTTCAGATATTTGTCTTTTTTACGTACTGCATTGTTATTAAGGTTAGACTCGAAACCAGCTGTTAATTCTGGAACATATAGGCACTTGGACTGGATTAAGGAAAGAAGATCTGGACGATTTTCAGCAGTTATTATTGAGCGATTCAGAAAACCATTAACATTTGCATAGAGTGAAGAGTGAACATTAATTACGGGTTGAAGTGACTTGGCAATGTCGTGTCTCATAATAATAATAATAATAATAATAATAACAATAACAATAATAAGAAGAACAAGACTAAGAATTTAATAATAAAAATAATTTCATTCAACTTTAAAAATATGTACATAATTTACAGAAACATTTGAAGTAAGAACTTATAAATAAGCACTATACAACATTAAGAATTATATATGTCATGTAATAATAATAATAATAATAATAATAATAATAATAATAATAATAATAATAATAATAATAATAATAATAATAATAATAATAATAACAATGGACCAGGCATTTTTTTAAAGTGTACATTCGTTCATTTTGTTTCTACAAGTTTTCAACTGAACAGGAAACTTTAGAGTAGGGACAGACAATGAATTGGCATTTTCATTTGCTGCGGTGTATTTACACCAAACACCGGCTTTCCATCCTTTACCCCAAACGCCATTATTGGGCGGACATTGGGGTAATAAATGTGCGTGTCCACCACAACAATACATAAATCTCTAAACACTCAAACCAGGTTACTTAAAAAAAAATTTCAATAAATTGTCTTGGGAAAGCAATCAGTAATTAGGCATATAGGAAGCGATATCATCCTCCTGAACCGGTATGATTTGCTATTTGTTTGCCGGTTGAGATATTAGACAGAGCTAGCCGGTAGTGATACTGGTATAACAGAAGTGATCATGATATTCGCCACTAGGGAAGTAAAAAGTTTTGTCACACTTTTTCAAAAAGAGTTCAAGGGTAATTTAATTCTCTAATCAATGTTTTTCGGATCTGATTTCAGGGGCGTAGCCAGCTTTTCGCCTGGCTGACTTACTTTTCCACATATCCTGAAAAATTATTGTTTATCATTCTGTTGATTGCACGCATGACTAGTACGCACTAACCTCACCAACACTTTGAGCTCTTAAGCTTTTTAGCTAACCCCAACAACCCACAATTTATTACAAGTGCTAGAGTTTGTCGAGGACCGGGGCTACTTGTCTATGGGCTGGCTACGCCCTTGGATTTAATTACAAGTAGTGCGAAATGACTTCCTTTATGGCGCAATTTAAAGAACTACGTTAAAGCAATTGGAAAGAGACTGAACTCCACCTCCAGACGTTTGAACCTCTCGTTATGGCCGGCATTCAAGACAAGCTGGACAAGAATGTCGTTTATATAAATTTAAATCTATAACTAAACTTTTAAGCCTTGGGCATTGGTGATCATAATAATAAGTGAAACAACTTGAAATTCAAACAGGTAGCAACGAACTAACAGACCAGATTTAGAGAAAAGTAAGCTGTTCCCGGTTTCAGTTCTAACAAAAGGGGCCGGGAACGCACCTATACAAAAGTAAGAAAGGCATGTAACGACATCACTTATATTGGCATTGTCTAGAAGCTTGTATATGTTGCGGCTTAGATTTTCTGGTTCAGTACAATGATTGTGGGAAATGACGAGGGCAAGTGGGAGCCTGTGTAATTCGGAAATGCGTAAGTTAACTCATCTGTTTAATCCCTTTTTGATAAGTTGCAATTACACTGAAAGAATTTCCGTCATTCGAGGCGAGAGCATAAAGTCGCTAACAAGCCGGAATCTTTTCTGTTCCGGAGAAATCGCAGAAAGACGAAAACCGTTTTATTTCAATGCAGTTCCCTTTGTTGCCGTCCGGGGGGAGTACTTTAGGAATTTCTTGGTGGGGATGTGCCGCTGGGACCCTGGAACCCTATACCAGAGCTAGTTCAGCTGAATTTTGCTACCTTATACTAGAGTAAACTCCCCAAATCCCCACTATCCTAGAGTAGCTGTTTCCCTAGTTTAGATAAATCTTCAACCAACTAATCAGTTTCCTGAAAAATGATACCCTATTCTAGACCCAAACGCTCTGATTTATATACCCCATCCTAGAGTAAACTGCTTGAAAACCATACCCTTCACAGCGGCACATACCTATTTATAAAATAACTAAGATACTACGCCTGCTCTGATTGGCCGAGAGGAGTGTTTGCATGAGAGTATGTAAACATGGTAGTGGCTTGCTTGTGGTGTCAAGTTGTTTGGCTTTTCGCGCGCTAATCACGGAAGCATGAATTTGAAAACGTTTTCGAGTTCAAAACTCGACAAGTTTACTTTATTCACCCATTCCTTCGTGGGATGAAACATGGAAAATCGTTACAAAGAAGGTGAGTCAATTTTTCTTCGCTTAAGCCGGCATTTTGAGCGAGAAAAATCCGTATTTTGCAAAACATCTTTTTGCAAAACAAGAACTGATTACGCATGCAAGACTTCGTGGACAAGATTTTCCTACTGGTAAGAATTTCTCTTTTAATCAGTGCCATACAAAACGTTTTGCGCTTTTTCTCGTGAAAGTTATTTTATAAAAGCAATAGAAAACTTTTTCCTGTGTTTGCATAGCCTGATATAAACACGAGAGGCGTTGGGAGAATTCTCGACGGTTATGCAAACCCTTTATATCAGGCTATGCAAACACGGAAAACGTTTTCTATTGCTTAAATAGCCCATATATGGCAGTACCCCCCCCCCCCCTTCGGGGTTGCCGTCTCCTGGAGAAGAACTGTTTTCCGTTGCGACGCTGCTTGTTCAAGAGTAAGTGCATCTTTTAGCCACATAATTAGGAAAAGTAAAGAAACTAATTCAGTTATGTTTTATTAAAATCATTTAAATTTACTCTTAATTATGTAAGCATACTACGCGTAGTTAAAATAATTTATATCACAGAAGCCCTTTTTACACGTTGGGTTATGAAAATTATAACTTATTAACGGTACAAATTGAAAAACATTAATGTGCAAACATGTGTACAGTAAAAAATTTATAAACTAAGATATCTTTAACTTAAATGCTAAAGAAAGCGCATTGTCAAAAATGACTGACAAATATTTGCTTTCTATTGATACGGCCAAGAATTTTTAAAATTTTTTGTTTCGCTACTTATTTTCTAACAAATTTAACTGAAATATACGGTTTGTTACATGGTATTGACGATCCCTTTTGAGGAAGACAAAGCATAGAGAATACTTCATGCAAAGTGCGGGCGTACGGTATTTACGCACTAGTTGTTGACGTATCAGAAAAAGAAGGAGTGAGCCCAGCGAACGAGTGAGATTTCTGATACAAAACAACGAGTGCGTAAATACCCGTACGAAACAGTTTCTATATGGCATTGTGTTTATTATATACATACTGAGACAGTCACCATTTTGAGACCTTTTTATTGTAAGTCTTTCCAAAATGGCAAAATTTGCCGCGACACACCGCGAAATGACAACGAAATCGAAGTATCAGCCTCGTAGTGAAATGTTTGTTAAAAATATAACGAGGGTAAGGATATGAGGTAATCCAAGAATTACAAGTAATCTTAATAACCGTCCGTTCTGAATCCATAATTGAAAATGAATGAATTTAGGTAAAATGGCCGGTTTGAATATTCAATAGAAGATAAATTCCAATGAAAAGTACAACTTAAGCTTATGTCTCGTTCTGTTTCAGTTTTCGCCTCCGCTGTTGTTTTTCCGGCCCTCTAGAGTTTTTTTTTTTTTTGGTCGACAGTGAAACAAACGAAACTATTCCACTCAAATTTCCGAGATGTTTTTCACGTTTTTACGAGAAAAACTCTTCGAGAAAAACTTTTCTCCTTGAATGTTTGCGAAGCGGCGCTGCAAAGGGCGCTGCAAGCCACAAGTGGCTATAAAAGGCGGAAATTTTGGCGCGAAACTCAAACACTTCCATGGCTTCTTATTGCATGCATCATTTTTCTCACACGAGAAAAACATCGTTCGCAATTCTTATTGGACGTATCATTTTTTCACGTGTGAAAACCATTTTTCGCTCCTTTGATTGGCTAGAACTCATTTGCGTATGAAAATTTACGACATAGCTTTTTGGTGAGTATTTCTCAGTATGTATTTAATATATTTTTTTTACATCATCCTGTTTTAAATTACTTCTTATTAGCTCCTCATTTGATGGTTCAAAAGAAAAGAAACCAATGCATTATAATGGAATGAAAGTTAGTTCTATGGTGTACTTCTCCTCCTTCCTAACACTTTGGGCATTTTTAAGCCCCCAAAAGTTAGGTAACTATGCTGAGCAACTGCCCATGATGGCATTCAGTGCACTATTTCGATTTAATTCTTTAAATTGTTCTTTTGCGGTGCTTGTATAAGATAAGAACTAATAGTAAGTTATTGGTGTGGAGTAAAATTTTCCAGCTTGAATACCACAACTGGTATTTCCGTTCATCCCTGCTTGTACCAAAGGTGTTTGAGGATAACTTAACCCTGCATCTACGCTGATTTGGCCACATGTTTGCACCCCTTGGTCTACGTACCACACAGGGACAGAGTAGACGTATGCTGGACCAGGTATGGGTTTTGTGGGATGATGGGGAACTTGGACCTGGGCAAACTGTGGTGAGTTAAATTGTGAAGGAAAAGCGAGACTTTCTGGCAAAGCCATCACAGCACCGGCCTGTGGCATGTAGGTCACCATAGCAACAGAATTTTGACTGAAAGTGTTTTTGTCGTATCGTGATAGCGAACACGACTGATTGTAGTGATTCATGGTATTCACTGGTGGCTGACTGGGGCTAACAGCTTGCATGCCACCGACACTGGTAGGCTTCAGGCCACAAGGTGAAATCATCGCTTGGGCTGAAACTGTATGAACTGTTGCAGAATGGATGGAGTCGTAGGCTAAACTTCCAGGAAAGCTAGGTGAGCCACTGTATGTAGGGTACTTTTCCTCTACTACCAACTCCGTGCCATGTTCCAAGCGGAAATCCTGTTCAGAATCGGTTGGAGACGAGGGCACACTATAGGACTTTGGACTGACTGTACCATCTTGCTGGGGTGCCACCTTTGAGTTTTTAGGCTTTGCTCCAAGATATGCCAGATCTACATTCGCTCGCCTGCCGTCAATAACCGGCCTCTTATTTGCACATGCCCTCTGAGCTCCTTCTTTTGTTGCCATGGTAACCTGAAACAAAAAGAAGTTCCATTTGTGTCAAAAGAGGGTTCTGTATATATTTTATATCTATCTACATGCAGCATATCTGTTGGCTTAAGCAGTACTTCGAACACAAATTCTTGCTATCAATTTAACGTTTGCGTTTCTCGCATGTAAAGGTATACTCAAACCAGTTAGAGGTGACATCCAGACGAATAATCACAATTTCGCAACTCATTGGACCACACTTCCTCCTTTCGCAGTGGATTCTTCTGCTTCTACCCATTGTTGCTGTCTTTAGACTTACTATTAGCTTAATAAGTTGAAAAACGCTTCATGCATGATTATATCTTCTTTACACAACACAGTTTCGCATGAAAACAAAGGTAATTTTATATTTGACAAAAATGGTTAAGGTAACCAGAAAGTATTTTTTTTATTTTCTGTATTGTCTCAACAGGAAGGTTGATAATTTTGTGGTGCATCAATCGATCTTTCTGGCCAGCTGCCAGGAGCTCTGTAGGCGAAATGATTCTATCCTTAAAGTTTGATCCATTAACTAACAACACAGTTTAAAGTGATCTTGGATTCCAGGTCAGCTAGCACTCTTCTTGGATACAATTGGCCTCTGAATTGCTTCCGCATGCCCAGAATCATGACTCAGGCCATGGCCATGGGTTTTGATATCTCCGGATTCCACCGAGTTATATGAGTCAGATTTTTGAATTAGTTTCAAGATTGAAGAACCGGGTGAGAAATTCCTCAGGGCATAAATTACTGGTCATGTTGTGAGGACAAGGTAGTTTTTGCGGTTTAATTTTATTCTGGAAGTATCATAGCTAAAATAACTTACAAATCCGTATCCTTTGGATCGCTGACTGTTTCTTTCTCTTATGATCACTGCCTCTACAATGTCATCAAACTGCAGAAAATACTCCTTCATTGTTTCATCTTCTGTGTGATAAGGGATTCCTCCCACGAAGAGCTTAGTATACTTGGTAGCATCCTCGTCAGTCATCTTGAATGCCTACGAAACAGTTATGCTCACTTCAGTATACTTGGTTATACTCAGAGTGATCTATTAATTTCCGCCTTTGAAAATTGCTAAATCACTGCAAATGAAGTATTGAAAACAATCACTTATAGTAAGTTTATTTTTTTTTATTTATGTATGTGATTTTCATTTTAATAGGACTTACGTTTCGACTATTAGTGTGCCAAATTATGTTTTTGTTTTCTCTTCTAGCAGTCATTAACGGCCGGATTTCATCCCAGTAAAGGTCACGACACTGTATTGAATATGAAACCATGAACAAGGTACAACCAAGAAAACTAGTACGTTATGCTATTCGATTATAGTCACTCCAAATGACCTCACTTTAGATTAATAAAAACGTCACAGTTTGTTGATAATTTACGATACCAAGCCTGTAACAAAGCTTTTACTTGAATGCCAGGGTGAGACAATTTCCAATTTCCTTCAAAACTTAGTGTCAATTGCTAACTCAGTGTGAACTACAAGCTTGAAGCTTGTAACCTTTGAAGCTATCTAATGTCTGTGGATCTATTGTAGTAATAAACTTACAATATAGAGAGCCAACTTTTGAGTTGAAATATACAAAATGATTCTTCACCTAGCGGTCCGGTTTTGTGGTATAGGAAGCTACGTGCAGAAATCCTAGCGCTGCAGATTCTTCAATCGCCTTTAATCCGTATGTCTACTAATTTACATGTAACAATTGGATTGACTGAACGCCAAACTTGGTTTTTCGAGTACTAATTGCTGGGCTTTTATCGAGTCAATGTTAAACATAAAAAGATTATGTCAGATTATTCATTTGGAAAAGCTGCAGTGTTCCTCCCATGCTGAGGTTTGAACAATAATACGGATTATTCCAAAGGTAAACAGTACGTTTACAACTTAGACAATGTTTTCTTTTCCCTCCATTAAAAATGACTGCGGTTAATGATGACAAAAATGATATGAATTAGTAATCCTCTTTAAGGACAAAAATAACTTCGGGATTGAGGAACCTCGGCTCAATCATGTGCAACTTTTTGTATGACTTTGAACTTCTTCTATGATTCACCTTATCGTTTGATAACAAAGTAATAACAATTTTCGATAATCACTTAAGAAAGAAAACGATATAGATAGTTTTGTTTTTGCGGTTTGATAGCCTTTAAGCTTTTATATATTGTAACAAAATACATTAAAACTTATCTAAAACACATAGCTGCCCTGGATTACGAAAAATCCCTATCCACTGCGCGGTTACAATTGAATCGCCATGCTTGAAAAGCAATACTGAACGATCACACCTTTCCACTTGTATATCAAAAAAGGTAAAATATACCGTTTATTTTAAAATTGTTGGAGCGTCCGTGGGATCGACACAGTTTACAGCTGAGGTTAGAAAGTCTCACCCGTCATTTGTCTAAACGTGGCCTTCAATTAACTTTAAAAATTGCCCTGGCAGTTAATAGGCTGCATTTCGTCTTCCTTAAATCTTACGAGAGGCAACAGAGTGGCGTGTCATACGAAAAACTGGAAAAAAAAATTGATATCACAACCAAAAACAGCCGGGTAAAATTAATTTAAGTCGCCTTAGTTTTGTATATTAACTTGTGAGGTTTATAAGCTCGTTTTCGGAAAATAAAGAAAGGTTACATAATGATATTTGCTGTTGTCATATGTAAAAATACATGGAACCAAGCGAATAAGTATAGAGTGACTGCTTTTGTGTGAATTGGCCGACAGATTGGGCTATGTAAACTATGTGTGGTGCAGCTGTACGCGTTTAAAAAGAACTTTTAAAACTTTCCCAAACGGTTAAATTTGAATCATTTTAAAGAAAATGATTTCTTCGTTCATACTAGAAAACCGCTCAAAAATGTAAATTGGTATTCGCGCCGGTTTACCTATTGTGCTACAGAAGAGTTCGTTATAATTATTTCTAGTTGTCCTTGTCAACGGAGACTATTCTTACCATTAATCCTGTCGCCGAGGTCTGTTACAAACTCACAAAAGAATCAGTAGGATTTAGCTCTGATACACAGAGGAAAGAGTGAAATTATCTGCCGCAGCGTTAAGAAAATCTGTGTATACTAAAATACTGTGTCTATTGTTGTTTTTGTTATTTTGTTTAAGTTACTTGTTAAATACACAATACTTTCCCTATTTAGAAACAGCAGATGCACTCTGATCGATTAGTTTCTAAGGTTAGGACTTTTAATGTTTGTTACTGTTGACATTTTAGTCACTAATAGAAAAAGCAAGAACAAAAAACGATACAAATCCAATAGATGCCTGCTTTGGTTGGCAAGAAAGAAATTTAGACAGCAAAGTTTATGTAATAAATATGATACTTCTTAAAATGAATAATTCGACGCGGTTTTCCAGTAAAACAATACACAGTGTTAATCTTGCTTTTGTTCGCTTTGACAAAAATTGCAAGAATTTTTTTTATTGCACAAAAAGAATTGAACTTTCCAGTTCGTTTCATTTCCTAATTAAACAAGGCTTAGAAAATTAAAAAACTTCAGCACTGCTCAAGATTGTAGGCTCCCATTTCAGTTCAGTTTTGCATAAATATTACCATGCAGGATAGGACGTACTCTCACCGTCAGATATATCTTTAAACAAAGATAAAAGGCTTGAATCGATTTTTGTCATGAAAGGGAGTATTGGTAGCGTCAAACTAATTGCGACATGGAGTCTTTTCATAATGCTCAAGTATCAATTGCAAACAAAAATGAAATCTTGTGGAATGTTCTGCATATAGTATAGACCAAGACACCTGTCTTTCAAGAAAAAAAAATCTTGCAAATTTTCTTTGTATTTCCTTAAAATAATATTTTTCTTCCTGAAAAGAGCGCTTGCCGACTTATGAGGGCTCAAGAATTTAAAACTTCTTCCAGCTTCATTAACGTAACGGGCCAGTGCTTAAGATAATGTCAGGTGCATGAATACACAGTATACGTAAATTTCGCATCAGACGGATCGATTTTGAAAACGCAAAAACCATCTCTTAACCACATTGGTTAACAACAATAAATATCACGAATGCCAACAGACCCGAGTTTTTTTTTTTCCATCACACACGTCGAGGTTTTGAGGTATGACCTTTAATTCAGTTCAAAGCTACTTAATGGTACTTTAATACGGTCGGTTACAAATAAGTTTAGCTGATAAGAAATGCTTTTCGGCTATTTGGAAGAAGGTGATCAATGAAGAGCTAACTTTCCTGTGGTACTATTATTAGGCTAAACAAGCCGGTGGCTTCATCCGTTGATCCGGTGAATAAAATCTAGAGCTTTTTACGTTCTTGTGCCCAAAGGCAAAAGATATCAAGTTCTGGAAGTATTCTCAACTGGAACCAGGCTAGCTGGAGATCATTGCTGTTTTTGTTGTTGTAATTGTTGTTGTCGTTTCTTTCTCTTTCTCTCTCTTTCTTTACAGTCGCTAGTACATTGTCTAGTGCTTCTTTTATCTGATCAGTGTTTGGCGCTCAAACTGAAAGGAGAAAAGATGCACTGTGGGGCGTTTGTTCGTTTGACTGAAGGAAAACGAAACGTGAACATTACTTTCAAGGTCTTTTGTGAGATCATTTCCGAATCACTCGCTGAGTGGATTTAATGTACTTCATTTGGTAAGATGAGCTCTCTTCTTCAGTTATTTCGCACTCATGCAGGGCGTCTTGAGCCCTTTTCTGTCAACTTTAACGTGTGCCATTATAGTTAAAGGCCAAATAGGCCGATTAAGGGAACATGCTTCGGATATTTGAAGGGAAGGAAGTATTTAGTGTAATCAGGCTAGAGAGCAAAGTATTAAGCCCTCGAAAAATAAACGGCCTTTGTATTCGAACTTAGAAAATTTCCTCCCAATTTGAAAAATAGAGGGTGGAGGGGGTACTCAGCAAAGATTTAATGAACAGAAATGCTGTATGTATTCGTATGCCTTTCATGGCAAAATGATATTCATCATTACGTAACATATTTATAAAAGTACATTGCTTCCCTTTTTTAAAACCTTATTAATTAAAGGAAGCAAAGGCCGGAAAGGTACGTCTTCCGGAAATATTTTAACGAAGGGGCCTTAGAATCAAAGAAACCTATAAAGTCAATCAACTCGTGAAGTATCTAGTGTTTTTGCGCGCTCTGATTGGCAACTCAATCTCGGGATATCCAGTGTTAGTATTTACCAAATCAGTGAATAGCACTTTTCGCTCGTTTTAATCGGCTCCCGTAACTCGGAATATCCTCGGCTATTCACTGTTTTGCGACCGGTGCCAAGATGGCGTCTCGCTTCTAGGCATTTTCGGCAGACGAAATTTGAGCTATAAGTGAAGTAGTCGTTCGGTGCCAACAAATACTAAGTAAGCGACTATGTTTGGCTTGTCGGTGTTAACTGGTACGTAGAAAATTATTTCCATGCCGAATTTACAACAAAATTGTAGAAATGCACTTGACAAAATCCCCGAAATGTTTGTAAATTGTAATAAAGTTCCTACTAAGTGACATTTTTAAATTACAAAAAGTACCTTTTTTCATTTTTATCCAAATGATTTGGTTTATACTAAAACAACTATACCCCTCAAGGTCGGTGAACAGTGCTAGATATATACCTCGACGCTTCGCGTCTTGGTCTATTCCACCACCACCGTCTTGGTGTATTCCACCACCACCTCCCCTTCGGGGGATAGTTGTATACTTTTCACCTCCGAGGGACGCCAAACTCGTGTAAGTTACGAGCAAAATGGCTTTCGGGTGGTTTGCAACCGTAACACTAAGCGAAGAAATTTCACAAATAAACGAGGAAGCTGTTCCCTACAACACGAAGAAGGCGACAAAATTCGCTTTGGCAGTTTTTAGCAGTTCACGGCTTGTTAAATATCCACTACTAGCCACTTGCACATCGGTGAATAATCGTTATTAGGATTATACCCTTTGAAATATCTTAACGACAGGTTTCCCTACTCTTTTACATGAAATCACTAAAACCCGAAAAGTGTACCTACCCGCGTGGATTGCCCATTATATAGAGTAACCGGGTTCGAAGGCTGCTCCTTATGTTTTATAGATCTCCTGTCCTTAATACGTCATTGTCAGTAACAATAGATTCCGGCTGTATATTAATCCATCGTGTTCAAGTTTCTGTATCATTAACTTTTGACTGTGGAATGAGACATCGTTGCTAGGTCCAGCTTGCACCCGGCCTATATTTAATGAAGCTAACCACAGAACTAAGGTATGTTTCAGCGACAAAACAAAATGAAGGATTAACAATTCGGTAAACTGTTTTTTTATAACCAGCGCTCTATTGCATAATGTACATGTAAAAAAATTCCAACTTCCGTTCAAAGGAGTGATTTCTTTTGATGTTATTTTCATTTTCAATGAGTCAGCTTCAAAAATATTATTTTTAAGTCACTAGCCAATGAAATAAATAAAGCCAATTGATTTAACATCATTCTTTTAGGAAGCAGATCTTTACAGGATCACCACCGTAGCATTAAATTTGCAATATAAAAATGTGTTATTACACGTAATTTTTTTTTGTTCTAGCGGGCTCTGTGCTGTCTGTTTAAAGTATTCTTTCAAGTGTCAAATGGTATATAGTTGGTTAGATAATATCCTTTTTCAAAAAAAATGTTAAACTCAAGATGTTAGAGCTCAGTTGTATTGTGTTTGTTTTTCATAATTCAAGCTCTGTAATCATTTGTGTATCATTCACTAGAGGACATTAAAAAGTGCCAAGTCATGTCCATACACAACAAAATTAAATCTAAATTTTGTACTTTCCTGAAACGACAGCTAGTGTATATGTCAGTCTTTTTCAACTGATATGTTATTAAGCCTCTGATGCATTGGAATGCAATGGAGCTTCAAGGTTTTTTCAAGATCAGTTGTTTTGGGAAAACGTCCAATCTTTTTCAATGATATTACATAGCTAAAATTACAAACCGCAAATTACAGAGGTAGATTATATTGTTAATATGAATAAAATGCCATTACATGGTTTATTTAGTCCTTCAATATCGGAGGGAAAGGGTTGAGTCGTGGTTTGCTCAAATTATTCTTATTTTTATCGTCGTGAAGTTAAGTCCAGGTGGAAAAAGCTAGGGAAATGCAAAGAAAAACGTTGAAACTTAAACCAGAAAGATTAACAACCGAGGTAGAAGAGACCATCTTATTGAAGCACGCCAGACAAAGCTTTTATCCCGATCCGCCCATGAGACGAAGCGTGGTAGTTAGGAGCAGTTCACCGAGACTAAGAAGTCATAATCTTTTGGCGCCGACTGTAAACCTACGCTCACGTTCAGAAGGGAACCTAGTTGCCAGACGTGGTTCAAGGAGTCAACTTATTTATAAAGAACAGAATGAAAGGTCCTTTCAACTTCCAAAATTGCCGCATCAGTTACAAGATGCTCCGTTAACGACCGGTCCTATCGATAGAAACCGCCAACTGAAGCAAAAGGACAATTTCGAGAACAATTTAACAACGGGGAAAAAAACTATTTCAAGTACGTTAAGAGTCAACGAATCAAGGGCATTTGCAACACGTCAAAGTCCGCATCTCGGGTTACTTAAGCAACATTTGGAGCAAAAAGAAAGTAAAAATCTCGAACTGAATCAGCAGACTAAACGTGAAAGTTTGTTGAGATGGCTGAGTGAACAGCATTTATACTCAAGATAGTTTATATGGACTGTAAATTTTCTATCAGCATTTTGTAAAAAAAAAAAAAGAACAGTTTTGCAGAACGAAGCGTCTTGAGTATGCTTACAGGAACTTACAATGGTAGGGGAATTATGATGACTCGTAGTTTTGTTATCAAAAAGTTAAGATGCTAATTAATAAAAATAGCTCAACACATACGTTGTTTATAGGCCACCAGTGAGATTAAATAAAGTAAAGAAAGTAAGTTTTAAACAACGGGATTTATGACCAAGGATATTCTTTAGGCTAAAATAGCCTTTTACGATAAAATAAAACAAAAAATAATCATATCTTCCATTGAGGATAAAGTTAAAAGTTTTCTTCCAAATAAATTGAAAGTGCCCCCTCTAAGGAAAAAAGACCTTTTTTCTCTTTAAAAAATCCTGAATTGTCATCTGCTGACGAACTCATTAACACAACTTCACAATATTTATGACAGGCATGATGATGATAGTACATCGTCTACTCTCTCATGACAAGACGAGACGGAATTGTCTCTGAAATATGTCAAACATTGGTGAGAGAGAGTTTTTACACTGCCAAGAGCATCTCACAAGGAAATCTTGTCCTGTGCTGCCTTACCATGTCGAGCTAGATAGCGCTGGATATCGTACGCTTCAGGTTCTCTACTCTGTCTCTAAACCTGTGCGCGTGAGACAATCTTTGACGTGGTTTACGCGACTTAAGTAATTGTGCAATTTTGAAACATCAAGTAAGAAAACAAGGAAACCGGCCAACTTTTATTGGCATTGAAAACAAAGAAAACCAAGACGTACAGTCCTAGGATTTTTTTACTTTAGCCAATTACAGTAAATCCTTTATTGACCAAATTTGTTCAGTGAAGATGGCCTAATATTGACCTTGTTCCATTTTTTGGGCATTACATCATAAAGACGAAAGCAAAGGAGAACTTGATGAACGATAATATCCAGAAATATTGGCCTAATGCATGTTCATAATGCCTAGTTGATATTCGAGGTACTTGTAATGGATATATCAGCCAAGGAAGAAAATATCCAGATAATTGGATTTAGCTTAAGAAAACAATAATAATAACAATTCGGATTTCAGATTTCGAGTGAAACTTTCGACCAGCTACGGACCTAGCTTTTTTCCAGGTGTTTCGTCCTTTTTTTGTTCTTTCTTTTATGGATATATATGTGCTAGCTACCTCTACATCTGTAGAAAACTGTAGAATCAAGCTTTGTAAATCATAAATCTTTTTACTTTTGCAAATCAAAGGAATCAACCGAAGCCATCTATGGCAGGTCACATTGAACAAGCCCCGATGGATTATAAGACTGTCGCTAAACCCTCGCCCTCATAGAATCCGACATATGCCGTCTGTGTAACTGAAACGTTTTTGATCACTCTTCAGTTATCAATTGATATACAGCACGTACAGTTTAGCCTTAAGTGTATCAGAACAAAAAGGACTCTAACCATTTACTGATTTTGCGTACAAAAAGGAATTCAAAGAAGGAGAACGCTGAATAATGTCCTAGCCGGGTTTTCTAAAAAACCGCTGTTCCATGTTTGAGTTGTTTATTCTTGTTGTCGAAATCAGAAAAGAGGCTATTCTTACAAACTGGCCAATTGGCGCGCACTTATGTAACGATTTTGTTTTCTTCAATCCATTTTTACATGCAACCTGCAGTAACAATTTCTATCTGTCGTTATTCTCACCAGCTTAATTACAGTTATTTCTGTACAAAACATTTTAAGCTCCAACAAGCAACTGGACGGTTTTTACGAGAAATGAAGACATTTACAGAATCGTGCAAACATTGCATGCCTTTTGGATTCGGATATTTTTAAATGAGCGGATTTACGGATTTTTCTAAAAAAAACCAGCAACACGAGTGTGCGGATTACTGCTCTACACTTCAACTTATGTTTTAAAATTACAAAAAAACACTTTCGGAGGGATCAAATTGTTCAATGTCTGCGTGTTATTTGTTATGGACAAATCATATCCAAAGGGATGGAAACATAATTCCTAAACGGTAGATTTTTCATATATCCAATTTGCGCTCTTGTCAATTTATTCGATTTAGCACTGAATATTTGCTTTACCATATGATCTCCTTTAGGTTGAGTGGTAGTTAATTTATACAGCAATTTAAATCAGTAAGCCTTGGTATTGTACGGTGAAGCATTCTTTGTCGGTTACGTTTCTCCTTAGATCAACACTGAGTCACCCACCTTGAAATTTTCTGAGGAGCAGCTTTAGTCGAGCCATTACTATGCAAAATCGAGTTTCTTTTACCTGTCTCTTAGAAATTAAATTAAATTAATAGGCCAAATTGTTTCGTGTCTTCGTTTATAAAAAAGAATCACCAGTAAGCTCTAACTACATCAGAAAGACTTATGAGGGTGTTATACTAAGTAATTCTGAGTTGTTTAAAAGCACTAACAGTAACATACAGTGTATATTTAGTTTTAAAATGGCTCAATCGTATTCAAATTAGTGTCTCAAAGCCTTAAATAACAGCTTCGGTATTAACACTTGGGTATCACCTTAATTATGAGTAATGAACATTACATTTTTACTTATACACTTAATATATGGTAACCTACAACAGTGCCGACACCGAAAACTACTACTTGTTCATGGCTATTGCTTGATAACTCCTTATTTAGAAACATCCAATAAACAAAACAAGGTGAGGTATTCAAAATGAACAAGATTCGATTTTAATTACAATAACACTGTAACACGTATCTCAGACTGCAAAGAGGCCCAACTAAGTCTGAAAATTCTCATAGCAGCATATTACTGAGGATAATGTGTTAATAGCAATGCCACTATTTTCTAATATCTCCTTAGAATTCTACGACACTGAAACTCATGGTTTTATTTGATTTTCAGAAGAATTCTTATTAGCTTTTTAATGTTCAAGACATGTCGGGCAACACTTTATCTCAAGATCGATCAAAGCGGGATGTAAGCAACTTACGAGCTGGACGCGTTTCCATTGCATAACACTACCGAATCCCGCCCTTTGTTTTTCTCTTTCCTTGATTAATTACGATAACTATACACTACATGAATGTTTGCTGTTCTTGGTCATTCTTGTTAATTCTTTTAAACACCAGAATGTCGTGTTCAAGAAGGTGAATCGTTCCTACAATTTTCAGGAGTTGTTTCACCTGCTTGCCTACTCAGGTTTTGAAAGAGGTTGTTTTATAACAATGCAACTTCTTAGCACATAACTTCTGTAGTTAATTTGTATCATTGTTTTCTTTTCCTAGTTCATGCAACGATGAAAATATGCCAAATATAAAGGACTGATTGATACTGCATGCTGTGGAAAAATTGGACTCTAGTCCGGCATCTGAATGAATCGAGATCTTATCAGTCTTATTTGTCAGTTGCAAAATTTATTGGCTCCCGCCGCGGTTGATTTGATAGTCTATTAAGATGAGCGAACTACCTAACGAAATTGCTGCAAAAGCAAAGATCTTTCGCCCAGTGGCTGTTCCGCTCAGTTCAGTGATGCGTGCGACAATCCGGCCACATTTTTTTGGTCTAGTCTTGATGACAATTTGAAGGATGTGAACTAGATCGATAGCCCATTACTTTCAGACGGCAAATTCTCTGAATCATTTCCCGTAAATCTGGTCTACTAAATAAAGCCAGTATATACAGTTTATACAGTTTATACTTTTCTGGTGAAATGACTGATTTGTACCATTCGTTGCCAGGGTCAAAAATTTGTACTATGTCTTGTCCTTGAGTCGTCCTACAGTTAAGAGGTTCTTGTTTGTTTATAATAAGAACAAAATAAACGGTGAGGTTTACTTGCACAGTTTTGTTAAAGTTTGCCCCTCCCATGTACATTGGCGAAACATTAGAATGAAGTATTTTACACATTGGTCTAGCTAAGATCTATATAAGCGCGAAATAGAGCCTGATTTCAATCAGTTTGTTAGGATTAATTGCAAGCTACGATATTGCACTTCTAGACTGCCTAAGCAGGAGGCTCCAATTTGCGGAATTCAAGTGCTAATCACAAGTTGGCCATAAAATTCTGTGATATAAGTCTGTGCAAAATGTTATAAAAACAGCAGACTCGCCAAACAAATGGGATTCGCATTGCTAAACTTAGTACTCACCAAAACCGATGTCGGCCTCTCAACTCCAAGCAGATCCTGGCCTTACTGTAAGGTTGCACTTTTAAGTGAAAAGCGAAATCTGAATAATATTTACATAACCCACAACATTGATGAGCTGTTAACTGGGCCAAGAAGGTTGAAGGGCATTAATGAAAACCGGTTACCATAGTGTCAGCTAAAAAAACAGCTTGAGGGATAAACTACACTTAACCGGAATTTCCTGAGTTTTAGCCATCACGAATTAACCTGGAAACGTTCTGTGTAGCTTCAGTAACCATGGTAAAGTAAATCGAAAGGTGGCCTATGTCATTTCCCTCTTTTTAAGCCTGAATCCTTCTGGTTACAATCTAGACCAAAAGTGTGCGGTAACCACGACTTAAAATTGAGGCCACTGAAATTCACGAGATGAAAACAGAAACTCAGCAAACTTGCTGCAGCTCTACGCAACGTAACATCATCTAGAGTTTCCGGAACACCCTTTAGCAAGCTTGACTTTTTCAACATGAAAAAGGAGTTATTTTTTGCCATCAGACTCCGCTACTTGTTTAATCTCAAACTAATAATAACATACAATGGCCGTAAAAAATTAATATGTAACAAGAGACAGACAATGTGAGATGGAAATTTCTGCCCTTAAGCATAGTGCAAAACTTTTTACATAGCAAGTGATAATGTTCAATCACTGGGCAATGATAATACTTAATAAAGCGTGTTTTACTTCAGCACTATCCATTAAATATCGGCTGCTAGCGATAAGCAGTTCAGGCAAATACTGCATCCGCGGTCCTTATAAATCCTTTGAGTTTCTCGCAGATACCTTTCCCGTTCATATAATCAAAAACGAAAACTTTTCACCATGAATATCTACTGATTGGGAAAGTTTTTATCTTTAAACTTTTTGCGTTGTCTTTAGTATGATTAGCAGTTCCGTAACCGAATTTATCTAATGACTATTTTATTGTTAGCTATAGCCATATGATATGGCTAATGCCAGATTTAACGCTGATTAGGATTTTGTTTGCTTTGCCTTTATTTTAGCGTTCCTCTTTCACACAAATTTAAGAGCACAGATGACTCTTTCAAGCCGAATATTGAATGAACGGATACAAGAGAGAAAGAAGCAAACCTATATTATACGGGGTGGCTATTTGGGTAGCAGAATGTCCCACTGTAACAACAGCAATGAGATTATAACCAAGTCAAATATTTTCAGAACTGAAATCGCCGGGACTGAAACCTCCTCGCCCAAAATTTGCCCCTTCAAAATACTCAGCTGCCTAATTGTTTTAACCGAAATGACTTTGAAAAGTGCAGCAAAGAGAAAAAATGGTCAGTTTTTCCATGAATGTTCCTGCGAGGAGGAAACACTTGCCCATTTGCGTTGTCCACAGTTTTGCTTCGCATGTAGCCTGCGAGTGTATCACCGTGAGAGCTTGCTTGCAGGGTCCTTCGCATGCACTTTTTTGTTTGTACGGCGTCACCCCGCTGGCTCTAGCGTCGAAAACGAATTCACTTTTGGGAAGGTTCCTTTCTTTTTTGGTCAGTTTAATATGGATTTCTGTGACTCTGCAGATATGACCTTGGGAAAGGAGAGATAAGATTGATTTTGGAGATATTATCTCCAAGTATATCCAACAATCGAAGGGAACAACCTTAGCTATTTTTCAGGTCATTTCTCTAATTTCCCTTTGCGTTTTTTTTTTGGCTTAATAAACTGCATAAATCACCAACAAGTCTGTTCCTGTATCTGATCGTCCTAACTTTTTTTTTTTCTCCGGTTCATTCTGGAGTGACTTGAGATAGCTTCATACTTAAGCAGCTCAGACGTTAGGTTCTAATACTGTCAGAGAAGTTGTTCCGGTTCGATTAAGTTAACGACATTAATCTAGTTTCTAAACACGATAACTACCAACTACAAGCAAGGGAGAAAGCAAATCTAAATCAGGGTAGGTCCCAGAAAACACGCCAAAAAATAACTCTTAGGTCAAAACAATGCATTTGCGAAGCAATGTGAACGCTGGGAAATCAGTCCAGAATTGTCAAGTTGCGGCAGGTGAAATGTCGCAGTGAACTAAACGATACAATTTCGTCCCAGTCTACCGGCAGATTATTTTGATACTTCAATCCCACCTTCAACTCTGCATGATCAACCATTGGATGTAATCGTGCATTTGTAATTCCTGGGATGATGCATGAAAAGCAGCAAATTAACTTAGCAGTTTCGATATATTGGCTGTAAATCAGATATTTAGGAGACGTAATGCGATTTCTCGCGTCACGGGTAACATAAAAATTACACTTTGACGGCAACAAAATACTTTCTACCAGTGTTAATCGAGTTTTCCCTGTCTAATCCATAGTCACCTGGACATTTCTTCGCTAGTAAAAAATGCCGCGGCGTCGAAGCGGCGAGTTAGGATCCGCAAGAAAACGAAGGTGTCAGATCTTTGAGATCTTGGAAGTTTGACGTGACCGTGCAATGAACAAGATTTTTGCAAGGCTTTGAGGATACTAAAAACGCTTAAAACTTATTTTATATTACAAAAAAAAGTTGTAGTTGTGGCTCCTAAAATGTCAGCTATTGCAAAACTAGCAAGCTAATCTTCAACATAATTGAAAGCTAAATTCTCTGTCTTCAGGGAGTTTCAAGGTTGAATACGCTTAAGGTACCTACTGAAAATAACCTTAAACCATCGCTTATTAAAAATAAGGAATAACGAATTGAATTGTTTGATTGAATCAAAAGCTTATCAAACCAATTTTGACATACCCAGCTGATTTGCAGTCCCTCAAGGTTCAAAACTGATACCGCCCAAATACTCGCAGGAAAGTTGCTGAATGGGGGATATAACTCCGCCCATCCGCCCGTAAAGGCGGTATCAATTAATTCATCTTGTTAGGTCTTCGACATATTTTATTTTCTTAGGTGATTAGTATGTTTATAAGTTAGCGGTTCCGTTAACATCTGGAAACGATTAAAAGCAGCTTATAAATGAAGAAAATTATCACTATAAACAAAAATAAATAAACAAACTAGACCCTTCTTTCTTACGACCGTTATAAATTGTCACGTGACTTCAGGTAAGAAGATTGAAAGTTGACCAATTACCTACAAAAGGCGATTACAAGATGCTTGCCATTTTTCTTAAATATTTTGAATTTTCTCTATATTTTAAATATAAATCCCCTCTTATTTGAATGCAATCTTTGCACTTTAAAGCCAGCTTAGTTATACCGGTGACACCTAAACACTCTCTGTAATGTAACGGTGAGAGCGTTAATCATTTTTTTGGTGACATCTGAACCAAATTAAAGAGGATGGAGCGAGCTCAACAAATATTGGTCACTCAGCATCGTTTTTAATTTCTATCTTTATCTTAACTGGACTCCGTAGTGGACTAATAAGCTACGCTAAATACTGGAGTAACATCCATATAACTAAGAGTTTCATTTTTACGAAGAGCGGCTTATTTAGAAAAATGCCAGTCTATAGACAACGTATTCGCCAAAGCTACTACAAATCCAGAAAACCTTTTTGAAAAGGTGTATCACATCCAAATTTTGGAATGAGATTTGAGTTCCTTGGGTATTGTTTTGGAAACCTGTTACACTTGTTTCCTTCAGAGGGTAATGAGTGACTGGAGTACAATGTAGAAGGGCGTCGGATAGATAACTGATAATGGTGCAATTGAGTAGCATTTTATACGGTGACAAAAACAATCTACCTCTCTACAGAAAACAAGTAGCACTGAAACTTGTTCTAGTATTTTGTAGCAAATGAATAATCTGCTATTATGCAACAACACTGACGAACAATGAAACAAATGACTCGTGCCCTATGAATAACCTACCCTGAACTCGTCAAAGTATCGCATAAACACTAACCATATTCGATAGTCTTTTTTTCTTGAAAATTGATACATAAAGAAAGTTTAAAATATTAGTTTTTTTGTCTTCTGTGTCTTCTAGCTGTACAACAAGAACTTTAAGGAGAGGTGATAAGAGGTGATTTAGAAACAACTGATGCAAACAAAGTTTTCGCAAGACGCGTATTGACAAGCCCAAAAATAAACTGGGTAGCAAGAAAGGTTTTTATATTCCATGTTTGGTACCCTCATTCTGTGTGCATTTGATATCACGACTCTTGTCCAAAATTATACACAACTCGTGATCATCATCATAGAATATTGTTGCAATCTCGTTAATGGCGGCTATTGTTACTGAGTACAGTTTTTTCCGGTTGCAAAGCATGAATAACATATAATTCTAAACTAGACAGTTTCTTTAAAACCTGACCAATCCCAAACTGTTCTCATCAATAACTAGTTTTCGAGCCCTGAATTAAACCGACTTTACCAAAGATGAGTCCTAAATATTAGTCATGATTAACAATTAATACCTTTCAAGTTTAGTGCTATCGTCAGGGTGATGTTTGACGATACTCCGTTATTTCTTGCATGTGAGTTAAGTTGACTTTTTCTTGACAGTAAATAACCCTTAAAAATCACGGACTAAAATGGGCTAAAAAAATTGAAGCGTTCTTCTCAAGAGTCAAGCAGTGTGCACAAATCATCTTTCCTCGTGACAACATCGTGAAAAATCTTATAGTTTTTTTTCCTTGGGAGTTTTCAGAAAAACGTGCCTTTTCATGAATTATATATTTAACAGTGATGATTCGAAGGAAGTTTTAAGGGTAAGCCAAACAATTACTGTCCTGCATAGTTTCTACTCAATGTTTGCAACAACTTAAACAATTATTTTTTTGTTTGTTTGTTTTTATTTTTTTATATACACTATTCGTTTTTCATTTTCCAAATTTCAAATCTTCTTGTAATAAGCCCCTCAGCATGGCACTGCTCAGAAGTACTATGATTGAAGCGTGCTTCTCAAGAGTCAAGCAGTGTGGACAAATTATTCTTTCCTCGTGATGGTATCGTGTAAAATCATTTTTTCCTAGAGGGAATTTTAAGACCAACGCCTACTGATGACACAGCAAGGATGATGTTTAAAGGAAGTTAAACAATAAATGGGCTATTCAACAATTTGGTGATCTCAACAGTAATTACGACTGTTTTATTTGAGATTAGTTTAGATTCACAAGTTCCATCAGTCGTTTTCCAAATTACAAAACTTCTTAAGATCAGCCCCTCTGAGCATGGTGCTGTTACATTAGGAACTAAAGTACATTTTACTTGCGAGATTGCCAAAGAAGGTGGGATCAGTGTACTAAATAAATACAAGTCACTTTGGATTGTAAGCTGTTTAGAAGTTTGAAAGTACCATACCTCAGGGCCATAAAATATTTTAACAAAGTTTAAATACAGCTGTGGAAGCCATTCAAAAGATCAATTCAAAAATAATGTATATATCAGCTGAAAGGTAGATGACAAACTTCAGTTTGATTAATTACGTACTGTTGAAAGTCAGGGTCACAAATGCTTCTTTACTAGCGAACATTTTAACGCGTGGGTTTTGAAAGATTTGCCTATTTTCCACTTGTAAGCCGGCAAGTTGGATCACTCTGTGTTACTTGAACTTGCATTTTTTGATTAGTATGTTGTGCACCAAAGATGACAAATGAAACAAATAAATAAACAAAATAACTGATCTGATGCATGAGTCCAACTAAATGTTTCCTGTACTCTGCCACAGGATGAGTAAAATGGCTGGCAGTTCCAGGTTACTATCGTTAAAGACATAGTCAGTTTGCTTTTTTTTAGCTTTGATGGAGTCATTAAAGTTTTTTCAATTTCCTCTCATGAGAGGAATCGCCTGCAGCAACCGAGGTTCGTTTTTGCGGATTTTGTGCTAGTTACCAAAGTCATCTAATTAATGTTAGGTTACTAGTCTTCTTCATTATGTGTTTGTAATGCCCTCTTAACTTGCTGTAAACGCTTTCACCCACAGTTTTGGCACATGTACTTCTTGCCTTATTTTATTGAAAGTTTAGTAAAGTTTTTGCCCTTTCAACTAAACAAGATTCTAATAATTTGGAAGCAAAATTTTTGGATAAGAATCCTGGCAAAGAATTAATTGCGTAACGTGTAGATGAATCATTTCGGTGATAACAAAGAACAGATAAAGTTAACTGCGACATACTCATAACCACATCAAACTTTGGTGTTTTCCTCTTTCCTTCCTTTCTTCCTTTCTTCCTTTCTTCTTCCTTTATTTACGTTGTGTTCGTTTTATAAAGGTTCAAGGTTCAAGTTCATTTCGCACTATTCAAGTTGGTACAGTATAAGATGGCTTATAGAATCAGTAGGTTAACAAGTGATGAAAAATAAATATAATATACAAGTTTGTTGATATGTGCACAGTGACCAAAGTAGCCGAAGCGATTAAAGTGACCAAAGACTCACTCGCAAACGGCTTTACTTTTTCAGTTCAAATCCCTCTGTGGTTAATAAACCGGCTTTCCACTATCAAGCTATTTAAGTAAGGTTGCAGTGAAGGATGACCGTGATACAATAATCTTGTCATCGATTGTCTTTTTGTGCTTTAGCGTTTTATCCAAATATATGTATATATAAAGGACCCGGATAAGGTGACAATGAGGCCTGATAAAAAATTGTACTCGCAAGAAAAAAAATACACCTGCTAAAAGCAGTTTCGGATTTCTCTCATGAAGTAAATCTAGTCTTACCTTGAATTGAATATCCTCCACAAGCGAATGAAACGAGATCACCAGATTTTATTTGCAGCTGCAGCTCAGCTCACTTTTCCACGACTATTCCAATGTTCCGAAAACCTTCTGGCTGCAAAGTGCATTCAGGACACTAAAGAAGGTATCGGAAACTGAGCGGAAATGACGTACCGGAAGGAAGATCATTCCATCAGTCGAGCGAATAAAAACAGTTCGAGCAAGGGTGAATCGGAAGTGACTTTAATTTTCAAATTGTATACACATTAACTCTTCATCTTTAAAACAATTACCACTGATTGTACTACATTGATTGCGCTGTTCTGTGCCTCAAGGAAGTGACTCAACTTTCACGATTAAAAATAGACTACTTTTAATAATCCCCAGCATCTCACCCCAAAGGGATTTTTTTAAACTCAAATTGGTCTTCCCATTGAATATAATGATCCATATAATGTTCCATAAAGAATCAGGGATTTCAACTTGTGACAAAACGACTAATTTTACCATCTTGTAAATCAGAGAAAACCATCCGTTCTTGTTGTCTAATAAGACTTAAAAGTTCGTTGATGACGCACAGAATTCAGTTTCTCCAGGCAGACCATTGCTTCGGTTGCAATTGCCCTTAAAATTCAAGATTGAAGCTTCAACATTCCCAGAAAACATCGATCACAGCAAACGGAAAAGGTCAATCAACTGAAACTAACCGTTTGTGGTCAAAACACGAGGAGCTTTGACTAAGAATTTTGCATGAGGCATACCGCATTGAAAACAAAAAAAATAATGAAAGTTACGTTTGACCAAACAACTGCATGGGTCCATTGCTTTGGTTTTTATTTAATATATCATACTTAACAGCAGAAGGATTGACTTTGCTATAATACTTTAAAAGGTCGCTTACAGATAAAGTTCCTGTTTATACCCAATCTTGTTTTCCCTAATAAGGATACAGTCATGAGAAGTGTTATAACACAAAGTCTATGCATATATTTGTAAAGCGAAGCGTGAAGATACTTGTATCAGGGAATCAGTAATGCATGTTCGAGAAAAGTAAAATTAGTCTAAAAAAAATAATGATTTCTTAGGTATGCATTAAATGCAATGACGAAAAATGTCTTAAAAAGTCTGTATAGGTGTGGCTAGAGCGTGGTAGCCAATTCAGATTTTGCAGGGGTAATTATTGAACACAGTTTGTACTCCCTCACAGATAACGTCAACAACAATCACACGCTTAATGAACACTTATGGACGCACATTTATCTATAAGCGAAACGTAAAGAGACTGAATATTCAGGAAGAATCGATAAAACAGCACGTAGACCTAGCTTGTGATACATGTTGCTTCTTGAAAGCACAACGAATAAGGGAAACAAACAGACATACATTTGTCAAACAAACGAAGAAATAAAGGATCAAACAATTAATATGGCAGCTAGCCTCCCTTCGGTTTTCCCTTCCACCCTATTATAATTGCAACGTAGAAAATGGCTGTAATAGTGTACTACGAGAAAAAAAGATCTCAGAACGATCGATTTTTTACAGCACTGCACAGCGAATATCAACACCTAAACGCCCACTGCGATTGTCCCTTAGAAGGGGGAACAATATAGAGAGAATAAGGATAGCTGGCATGAAATCACATGATCACATGAGGGAGCAAACCTGTTCCTTGCCCTCGTAGCTGATTTTTGCCAAAGGAACAGTGTGACTAAAAAAGGAAATTTTAAAGACGGACAGACAGTTTTAGTTTCCGAACTTTTCCTAAAATAGCGCTGTAAAATTCCAATTCCCGATCTCTGCAGTTTGCAATTATTAGGTTCCGTGCCATCCCTGTTGGCATACTGTAGGTTTATTTATTTGGATCATGGATGGAGTAATTATAGCAGTCTTCCCTTACAGTGATCTCTAAAAGGTCAACACGACTTCTTCAGACAACACAAACTGAACTTTTCAGTCAACCATCTTAATATATGGCAATTAAAAGTGATTTCAACCTTAGTATGCTTTCATAGGGTAAAATTTTATTTGATATCGAAACTAGCATCAGTGATCGGTTTACAGGCAGTTGGGATGCCGGAGTTGCGGGCTGCTTGAGGTTCGCGATGGGCAGGAACCCATGCATTTGTTTTTCTGTACTCTGCTATGAATACAACTGCAGTGCATATACTTTTACCAATGCACTTTACTGCCCCATGAAATAACATGAACACCGGTGTGATCATTGAACCCAGCTTTAGCTTTCTGTCTCAAGATAAATTTTGCTGCAGTGTTTAAATTGGTAAGAATGTACTGATTCCACAAGTTAGCCTCCCAAGGAAGTTTACAGTGTAATGAATTGACAGATTCTAAGCACTGTATATGACATAAGTGAAGAGAACCAGAGTGGTCTAATAATTTTAATCAGCAACAACAAGAGTAAAAACACCGAATCGACATTAGTTCCTGCCGAGGAACGAAAATGAACCGGCAGTTGTTCATTAACGACTATATACAAAACCCTAAGCAAATGGCAATTCCAGAGAAAATGACCAAAAAGGAAGAGAGAAAATGGGGGAAAATTAATAAATTTATGAGAATCAATCTCTCTTCAACAACAGTACAGTGTCTTCAATTGCAGGTACAAATGGATTTAAAAGTGTTTTACAACCGTTTATTACTCTCTCACCGGCTCTCCTTTTAACACACCATTGCAGGGCCATGAAGCTAAATGTTAAATTTTAATATTAATTTTATAAGGTGTATCTATACTATAGAGACTGGTTCAATAATTATTATGTCCGCCGTAAAAATGCTGTGATATGAGCAGGAGGCTCAGATGCTGGTGGGCTCAGTTCAGTATTGACTGCTGTTCACGCCCTGTCTGCATCCAAAGCTAGTAAATGTTCCTTCTGGTGGTAGTTTTGATTCACTGACATGGAAAAAATCCTAGTAAAAAAGGCAATATAGGTCGAATAGACTGGCTTATTGGGCTTATTTGACTTTTGTAAATGTACATATTAAGTTTTCACTTTCTAAACTTGACTTTACTTCTCTCAACGGAATGTGGCAGAACACTGTAAGAAATGTTTGTCCGTTAAAAAAAATGGGGGGAAATTGTTCATGCCCATGAAATGTTGCACAGAATTCAAGGGAATAGAAATTCAACCGCAAGTAAGGCGCAAAGCTCTCCGCAGCACCAAGGTGCAAAACGTGTACACACCCAATTATTTGACATGCGCAGCCGGTTTCATGCATACATAGTTATTTGACACACATAGTTTCTTGCAGATTCCTAAAAGTGATTTTGTTTCTATGTTGTATTAAAGCTTAACAAATAGTGCATGTTTAATTTGATTACACTACTTGGTATAGTGTTTATTACTGAGGCGAACACTGTACTCTACTAGTAAGTCATTCAGTGTTCAGTTTGTACTACTTGGAATCTATGCCACCAACCCACACCCTGATATGTTCTTGGCCACTGAACAGATCAACAGAAGTAGCTTCTACGTTCAATTTTATATAGTTGAACTACTTATACTTTGACGTTTCACCTGTATTGCTCCGTGCAGCTGTTGCAATAGATTTTCTAGTCCTGAAGCTTTATTTTGTTAGTGGAATAAACAAAATATTATAACTGGAGTTGTCCAAGAAACGGTCACTGATTTCATCCTTCTTTTCAGTACAGCACAGACGAACCTTTCTATTTCTAGGCAGTTATCGTTTATTCTCCTTAAAATCTCGATAGCACCTTCTGATCAGTACTGTAACTGACATGTCTAAAGCTCAAGAGGCTTTGGGCTCCTCCAACATCCTTCAATGTTTGCCACTTTATAAGTTCTTCCTTTATGTTGTTTGACTCGAATTAGTGATCTTTCTATAGTAAAGAAACTCGATATCATTTGCTCCTCACCCCTATCTGCCCGCTAAAAGATTCTCTTCTACTAGACAAGAGTTACAATTTTCGGAGTATAACACTCAGAAGCTCCATGAGAGAAAGAAATGGTTGTATTGAGATAAACTGTGAACAAACTTTAAAGCTCAGCCGTCCTCGTGACGACATTCCGAGCAATTCTTTTGACTAGAAATACCTCTTCATGACACAGCACTGTTAAACACAGGAAGTAGAACTGAGCTAAATGAATAACATTCTGGTAATAAATATTGCTTTGCCTTCAAACAGTGATTTTGCTTGAGTTTAGGTCTATATTCTGAAGGCAATTTTGATTTCGTGCCGTGCTGTTTCTCAGTGCCTTGACTCTATTCAGTTCTACTCTTCATGCCAGCTTTCCAGTTTTGTAAAGCATTTATTATTTTGATCAGTATAGTGCAAGTGAACTTCTAATTTTAATCGCATAGAGAGTCATCAGGTTGAGCATTGAAAAAGAGTGGCAGGGTTTCATCAGTAATCAGTGTTAGTTAAACAGAAGCGAGTTCAGAAAAATAAATTGTGGACATAACTTACAAGTGCTCCTAGAGGGAAATAAAATCTTCTGTTAGCCAACACCATACAATTTTCCAGCTTGGGTTAAAACTCTGAATGTTTCTTAGGTAGTCAAATGCTTCTTGGCATGATAGAAGGCGGTCAACATTGTTCAATGCAATTCATATAGTCTTTACATTCTCTCTCTTCTACTTGCCCATGAATAAAAATGCATTGAAAAATCCTACAAATAATAGTCTTGAGTCCACACTATTTAAGCTCTGATAATTTACTGTGATTCATGGAAAATAAAGACTAGCAATTACCCCTTGCACCAGACTGATAAGTACTAGCTTGTATAGTGAAAGGTGGGTTAGGCACCAGTGCATTCTATAGAATTAATCAAGATTTATTTTATTCTTTACAACTAGACTGATGAAAAAAGAGAGTTTCTCCCCTGAAGTTCCTACTAAAAGCGATAATTTCTCCATCTTTTCTGCCGATGTCGATAGCTTTGCAATGATCCTAACATTTCAGAATAATTCAAAGCGTATCACCATAATGAAGCCTTCGTCTAGGTCTTTGGCAAATGATCAATTTTAATGACCATGTTGTATTGAACAGAAACGTAATAAATCGCTGATGTACCTAGAGGATGATGATAGTCATCCTAAATAATTAATCAATGAAAATGTACAAATTTGAAACCATCAAAATCAAGTACTGTTTTCATTGTGGCACTTAAGTTAGACTGCGATGGGAAACAGCTTTCATTTTCAAAATATTATGAAGGCGTGCAAAACCGCCCGTTACACGTTATTTCAACAGTGATGAAATTCATCTAACAGTTTAAGTTTTCAAACACACAGAACACGCCACTCACCGGAAATGTACTAAGTTTCCTCAACCAGCCAAAATCGCTCAAACACTATATTGTTATTGTAGCAGCAAGCAGCTATAATGATTATATGAACCGTTGTTGCATACTAATGTAATGGGTGGAATAATAATTATTGCTTAGTATTCGCTGCAAGTTTAAGATGGAAAAATGAGTTCTTTGAATTCCCTGAATCTTATCTAAACGAATTAGTGAAGCTTGGTGTTAGAGACCATCATAAAAAAGGCTTCATATTCTGACTTAAGCTGCAGTTATTTCCCACTGATTTACACTACTGAATAAGTTTTGAGTTACCGTCATCAGCACAGGCCACAAAACCAATACGGGGCATCAGTGTGGCTAATGTTGCTGTTTCATTGATATTTACTTGTGTTAGAGCCTTAGCTAGTATCACAGTAAAACATGAATAGATCAGACTTAAACTTTCGAATACAACTCCTAAGATGGGCTTACTGAATTGGTAAAAAATTCACCGGACAGTAGTACAAAAAGTAAAGACACAGACTAGATCAAAATTGTTATTAAACCTTAAATCAGTTTAGCATAATTTAAGTTTACTTCCTTTATTCCTTTTATCAGGTCCTGTGCAAACTAAGCAACTCATTTTACAGCTTCTTTCTCGGCTGTTGCGCCTCCTTTAAAGGCATGCAGATTCATCAAAGCTAAATTTGTCACATATCCCTATGTATGCGTCGCCTAATGACTGTGTTAGTTGAAGGCAAAAGATAGAGAGACGATTTGTCTAGCCTGAGGCTCATCAGTTTGCCCATGATCTCCGCTTGTCCGGAGTTTTGTCGTTTTGTCTTCAGTTTTTAAACATAGTTTCTTATCCAGATATTCATCTAGATAACTGGAGTAAAAGGCAAAAGGGTTACTGTACCTCAAGAATTCGACCACAAACGAATCATTAAGAATTGACAACAAAGTTTAAGCTGCTCGCTAGACTTGACCAGAGAAATGACATATAACGTTAATTATTTTAAACAGGAATAATAATCCTTCTGGTCTGGACTTCAAGGAGACACCGTAATAGAACTAGGACAGTTAACGGAAATGACATCCAGGAAGGAAGATCATTCCATCAGCCAAGCGAACCTAAAGTCGCGTGTGAGAACCGGGAATTTTGCTTATTTTCAATTGTAACTTACTGATCGCTAAAATGATCGTTAATTTTTATATAAGCTGGCTTAGTGTGTTTGTTATAAAAACAAGTCATACTTAACAATAAAATAATTACCTATTATTCAAAATTGACGAGGTTATATAACTGTAAACGTGACTTAGCATCCTATACGAACGCTTCAGGGTCCAATTAACCAACAAACTGAACTGTTCAAAATAAATATTAGAAATTGAAAGGAGAGAAACTGATCTATTATCGGTTCTTGGTCTCTTGTATCTAATAGAGACGTTCGTCGGCGTCTGGATGGATGAAACGTTTTACGCAGTTTAAGCTTCGGTGGAACCTGACGGATTAAGCTCCACTTTATGTTTTAGCTGAGTAAAATTAACGATACAACTGTGTGTGTGTGTGCCTTTCACTTTGAATTTTATTTTACTTTATTTATTTATTTATTATTTTTTCATGCAGTCATCAGAAGATTACACGGGCATTTAAAAAAAGATGAAAGAGGAATACTACTAATCAAGGCTCCCACGCCATATCAACAGGAAAATTTCCTATCAGAAATTTATACATGCATAAAACCAACATCACAATAAATACAAATAGACAGTACCGACGAATAAACTGCATTAGCTTCAAACTTCCGTAAAGTATATATTTGGTACCTTTTTAAAAAGTTGTGAATACTATTTTTACTATGATTTTACTAAGTTTATTATTCAATTTTTTGCTTCATATATAATCAGGTTCAGAGATCTGAATAGCGTAATCGATATTTTTCAATTTAACTTATTCCTTTGAGGATCGTCGAAATTTTGAGAAAGGCAGTTATTAAGAGCACGCGAAGGGACGAAGTTTTTTTGTGACGCAATTGGGAAACATTTTTAACCAGAAACTGCAAAACACAAATCAACTGATAACTAACGATCCATACACAGCAGCTGGTTGCCATGGAATTGCATTTTGCCATTGACAAGCAAAGTTTCTGCCCATAACATGACATTAAAATTTCACGATGCAGTCATTTTAGCTACCACAATTCATTTTCATTTTTCTTATAATCACATTTACTAATCCTATTAAAACAAACACATTCTAATCTGCACAAGAAACCAAAATCCTGAATGAAGCAATCTGTTAGTTGCATTACAAGTAAAATGAAACTACTATCTTATTGATATTGTTACAATAAAGGTATGTAAAGATGCCTTCATGGCCTCTTATTGGTAGGTCCGGTTCTAATGCAACAAACAAGATGCTTCTTACCCAGAAAACTTGATTTTGCTTAGCAATGATTCAGTTCGGCACAGGCGTGGCAGGTGTTGGCTTGGCAGTGTTTCGATCTGGTGTTTGGATAGTGTTTCGTTCTCCTTTTCTAATCCCCACCATCACTACAATCGGAATACTTTAACACTACTTAAATACACGGAGCTGAACACCGCGTGGCGTAACTTCTGTTTCCGCGCCAAAGTGGACGGTGTGTCACAGATTTAGTACTCTTACAATGCTGCTGAGAATAACTTATAGCTACATGTGTTTGGTCTTGTGCCTAGCTGTGCCTTGTTCTGCAATATATTTATCAGTCTAAACAATGATACTCCAGAATCTAATGTTTCATTTTACCTAACGTTGTCAATACTTCTACGTGCGCCTTTGTTAATTTCGACAGAGACCTCCCTATTGTTCGTTGGAGTCAGTGAGGTTAGGCCTATTAGTGACATGACAAAATTTGTTTCATCAGAGCTGTTACAGTACCTTCCATTATGCTCCATCTACCGTAACTGTCTTCATAATACAGAGAGAGAATACCCCGTACAATTAAGTGGGAAAACGTAAATTTAACTGAAAAGGGAAAAATAGGTATACCGGCCACGTCATTACTCGAAGCCCCTAAGGTCACATGCACCTTTCAAACTCACAGTTTCTCAAGTTAAGCTGTAGCTACAATACGACGCTCGATATTTGGAATATCAAGTTCGTCCTAAGAAAAAACCTTTTGTCGAGTGATTTCTACATCTTCCTTAAAAAGTAACCCATTCCATATTTTAGAGGTTGTATTGTACCATTTCGGCATTTTTGGATTGGGCTCATCAGGGGCTCAAGGAAAATCAGCACCTCTTGAAATGTGGTTGACATACTTATAAGCAAGTGAATTTTGAAAAACGAATTTAACAACTTTGAATTGTTGTCAATAATATGAAAGTAAAAGGAATTTGGCTGACTGAAGCAGGAAAAATATGGAAATAATTTAAAACAGAATCGCCTACGCAAGATCGATAACAAATCTACGACGGAAATGGCGTAGCGGAAGGAACATCATTCCATCAGTCAACTGCGAACTAAGACTGAGGCATGGCGGGAACACAGAATGAACAATTCCGTCCGTGTAACGGGTTTTTGGGCTTTAAGAGAGGTTATAGTATTTATTAACGGAGCGGTACAAAGTCCTTTTATGCGTAAAACTTAGCGACTGAGGTCTTACAGGAGTTTAGTAAACTTTCTACTGGACTGTTGTCGAGATGAAGGCGCGCAGTTTGGAAAAGAAATTTGAGGGCAAAGACATGTCTGGTGTCGCCTAGTAGGCAGGAGAAGCTTTTTGCCTGTAGCGTTTAGTTCAGTGTCAAGAGTAAAGCTATACTAGCTGATGTCAGTGTGTAGTTTTATTTGTATCGTTTCCAGTGATCGATCCTTCGTCACCTATTGTGTTTTTATCACAAACAAATTTAAACAAAGAGATAAAGCACTGAAGAATTTTTTTCTGTGCGTTTTAATTTAATTGCTGATCGCTCAACCATGTGGCTGTGTATTCAGCTTTACTTTTCACCAGGTCAAACGTAGTTTCGGCATCTTCAACATGACGCTCCTTTAAGCTTGTCTTTTTACGTAGCTTCAAGTTATCTGAATTTTTTAATAGGTCGGGTAAATTCACACTGGAATCACTTCTTTTGCTGAATGACTGACTTGCTCCAACAGTCGTAGGTCTTGAGGGAACAATCGGCAGCTTCCATTCGCCCAGTCCAACTTTATCAAAGCTCGAGCCATGCCTCTCAATTTCCCTCATACCCTGTAAAGAAGCAGTTCTACCGAGTCGAAGGGAGGTGATCTCTTCTGAATGGGTGGAGCTATCATGCCTTACTTTATTTGGTTCAGAACCGCTTCTAATTCTTGGTCGCACTAGAACTAAGCTTGCAGATTGTGACTCTTCACCCAACGAACGGGTATGGGAAAGCCTTCTTATGCTGGATCGCCAATCAGAGCCAGGGCTTAACTGCTTCAAACTGGCTTCTTGTTCAGCCATCTTAAAGTTGGACATTAAAAAAATCAAAGGTTAGCGTCGGCTGGAAAATGATGTCAGGTCAAATTGCCCGTAAGTGTTTCGTTTCCCATCACCCGCTCTTTCCTGAAATTGGGTTTCTCCCTTGGGGAAATTAAACAAGGTAAGCAAAGGGCTCCATAAGAAGGTGTGGTTCCATATTCTCAAACTGAACAACTAGGTCGTATTATAGAGAAACTTCCATGAATGTTTAAACGCCAGCACGCAAAGGATCGATGGCCGGGTGTGTCGTTATCTTTTCCTTGCTATGTTAAAAAACATGTTTTTTTGTTGACAATAAACTAATACAAACAGTTGTTAAATAAAGGTGAATAAAGGTACTATTGAAGCAAGGAGTAAATTTCGTTTGCTTTTACAAAACGTTCATATTCCGTAAAGTGGGTTGGGCCTGGCCAAAGCAGGTCGAAATCTTTACGAGCAGGGTCTCAGTGGAGTATGTTATACCGGAATTTGAAACTGTTTTTTATCTCTCTTTTAAGTGTGTGACTAAGAAGCTCTAATTAGTTCCATATACATAGTTCATTCCGCAGCAGCATTAGCTTTTTGTATGTGTCTGTGTCTTCGTGGGTGTGGGTTTGTGTGGGGTGGGAAGGGTCATAATAAAATGTAACTATATTAAAAACCAAACAAGACCGAAGACAGATCCCTGGGGTACCCCTTAAGTTACCTATTGGGGTCTTGAAATTACTCTTTCCACGAAACATTGTGGCCGAAAAAACGTCGGGAAGACGGTGGCCTCCTCCCCTCTTCTCATGAAGGAATCAAATGTACCAAAATGAAACTTATAAGAAGCTGCACCTGAAAACCTTACGATACTGAACGTCATAACTCCGGAGAAGTAGTGGGAGAGGGTGAGATATGCTCAAAGCAGGGTCCTTGGGAACCAAGACTATGCGAATCGGTGAGTTAATTAAGCGCTGTTTAATCCCTTACTTAATCCCGAGATTCTACTTGCTATATCGATATCTACGTGAGTAAATCAGCGAAAAATTACTACAGCAATATCAAAACTAGAACAATCCGCACCTTTCTCGAATGCCGATATGCTTACCGAAAATCTTCGTTTCAGCCAACTTTTGGTATCTTGTGGTGTTTAGGTGTTGATTTATATGTTGATCGTGAATTTTAACCCGGTTATGATATTGACAATTTAACATAAGATGACTTATCCATAATTAATGAGGCATTCTTGTCTTTTGTGTCGTATTACTTTTCGCCCATGATCACAACGACCCCTAGTCTAGGACATTTGTTCATGTTAAAATGCATACGTAGAGATTTGGTTGTCAAAAAGTTAATTCACAGTCGTTTACTAAACTACTAATTCCAGTAAAATTAGTCTGTAGACAAAGACGTAAACAAAACCAATGAGAAGAAGCGTCTCGATCAATTTCGAATTTTCCCTGTTATGTTTTACTGTCATTCCACTTAAGACAAGAGAAATTGCTTCGTTTAATGCCCCACTTTGAGTGTTTAATGAGCGCAAATTATTCGTCGTAAAGTCTTGGTCATGCTCCAGAGAGGATTTGACAGAGAAGTTCATTGCAATTTAATAATCTTGAAAGTAAAAGAAAAAAATGGTGAAAAATTTTTTTTTCCTTCTAGATATTTCCAACATTTACGTGATAATTATTTTCAACACAACTTAACTAAACACTGCGGAATGAAGTCTAATGCATTTATACAGTATTGTTCTTACTGGACCAAGAGGAGTATGAAATGGCTATATCATTACACTTTAATGGGAGATTGGAGAAAAATGGAGGTCCATTTCTTGGTCTTTTTGTTTACAGTTGGCATCGCAGCTACTGATTTAATGTGTGCAAAAATATCAATATCATCAATTTTATTGCTATGCTGCGCTTTGGAAAACTTGTACTTATCAATCTTTACAAAGCGTACATTTTACCACTTTTAACTCTTATCTCTGGCATTTTTGTGGGGTGCGCGATGCGGAGAAGTTTAGAAGCGCTAAACAATAAAGAGCTTAGATTTATACTTTGGGATTACTCATTCCCTACAAAGCAGTCTTCTAAATAAAGTCAACTTATCTTCGTGATGTAATAGAATTTCCCTATATTATTATACTTAGCCTATTGTTCCCCCATTTTCCTGCCTTTATGAAAAATATGTTGTCACTCCGGCCAGTGGCTAATGTTCTCACTACCTATTATTGAGTGATAAAGAGTAGCTGATGGCGTTTTGAACTCATTAAAAACAAAATGATAATGGCAACCTTTTCAACCATTTTGTGTTTTGACTCAAAGAAAACTAGTCCTTGTAGTCCGATTGTTAAAAAAAAATTGTGGTTACAGTTTATTACGCTGTTTTCTTTTCTAAATGCCCTCAAGACATAACGTTTTAAAATCTATATTGTTTGTGTTACCAAAAAATAGTGAATGCGTGGTGAACATGCTATCAAATAGATGGTGAAGAAAGTGACATTTGCCAATTGCAACTGGATTAGAACATTGGAAGAGTTGTGGATGAAGTCCAAGGCAACCTTTATAACATTAGTGCCTCAGTAGATAGCTAAAAATAAGGATGTTTTTGTTTGAATTTTGTTCATTAGTTTTTTAGTTATTAACTATATTGCTCCCCCCCACTGCCAATTGTTTAAGTCCTTCTTCTTCCAACAAGGAAGTCGCTAAGTCGCTAGGAGCGTTAAGCATAATCTAAAATTCCCTTGTTATACATGTTCCCAATTTAACCTTGGCAGAATATCCAGTTAATATAAACTTGCTGGATATTACATGGAATGTGGAACAGGGATGTTTGAAAGGGTCTCGAACCACTTTGACAGCTTTTTGGAGTAGTTTGTAAAGAATTGGTCATACTCCACTATGCATCTATTGTATTATTGGGACGGTTTCCAATTGACCCTCGTTCGTTTTCGTAACCCTACAAAACAAAGTAATTACTCCGGCCAATTACAACGCAGACAAATACCGCGAATTACTAATCAGAACTTGCTGCCAACACAAAAAGCTAAATATAAGAACAGGATACACGTAAGGTTAACGGTCAGCCTCAATTCATTTATTTAACTTGCAAAACCACTTTATGATAGACGAAGTTTTATAATTTTCAATTTTTTCATTATTATTTTTTTTTTTATCATAACTGCTCGTGGACTCCTTTAGTATAAGATTCGGTCACGACAGTAACATTATTCGCTCAGAAAATTCAAGCGACTCGTATTAGTCGGCGAGTGCAACCTTTTCTTTATTAATTGTAATAGGGAGCCAGTATCTATACGACAAAAATGTTGATTTCTGGCTATAATTAAGGGACGGGAACCAGTTTCCGATGCTTAAAAGGATCTATTCTTTCAAAAATTAAAATCCCCGAAAGCGAAACCTTTAGGCGAGGATAGTCAGGATACAGTTAGTCAGGATACAGTAAAAGAAGGATGCAATTCAAGCAATTTAAGAGGAGGACATCTTAAAAATTAAAATATATCATATGGATAAAACATGTCACCAAGGACGGGACAAAAATCATAAACCATTTGCAAGACATTTCTATTGAGAAGCACTTAACTCTCTTGAAACAAGACTAAAAAAAACTGCCAGCAGGTGTGCCAATTGTTGACAGATTAATGAGCAGTTGAACAGCGATGGCAGAAGAAAACTGGAAAACAAAAACTGCTGGACAGTGCAATGCAACTCCCTACGGAATGATATGATTGTCACTCAAGTTCGTATTACATTGTGTAAGATGGCTTTAATATACTAACAACAGTTGATGATGATGATGATCGTGATGCATATCTTTCTTAAAAGCTAGTCAATGGACCTACGGTATTGTTTTCTAGTTGTGTTCATCATGATTCGGTTTAATAAACTTTGATAAATGATCTTAATTACATGACAACCAAATAGCTTGGTCCGAACACTTAATATTACTCATAGTTTAGTTTTAGTAAACTATTATACAAACACATGTAAGTGACAGAGAATGGAATGCAGTTTTGTACTGAGCTGGTTGATACAGTTCCCCACTGATGATGATATTTCAGTGTGGCTATATAATGAATCAATATATAGTCAAAATAGTGGTAAAACTAATTGGCAGACAACTATAAACTTCCTTGACGACGGTTATTTCATGTTCACTATTTCCTTAATTGATGGTTTCGACGATCAAGTGCGACTTGGGCAATTCATTCCCCGAACATGTATTTAAGCTTGCATTGATCTTTGTCTGAAAAACGGTACCTCAGTTGCACCACTAGCTAAGCTTTTGAGTCTTGGTATATGACTCTGATAACCGGCGATGGGTTTGCAGTTTAACGAAAGCCGAATAAGGACCTGACTTGTTTTGTTGATCACCAGGTGATAATCCAGACTGTGCGCATATCATTCCTGCATCTGCAGATAAACTCCTGGTTAATTTCCGTGTGCCCTTGTCGCTCAAATATCGCTGCGCTATCTTCGATCCACGCAGTCTTTCTAGAAGCAGGTCCTGTTCATTTCCGCGAACCTCAGCAGCACTTCTTGTCCCCTCTCTTGCACTTGCTTTGCGAATGATAGGAGGAAGAAAATTCGACCTGAGAATTTTTTTTGTAAGACCGTTGGACCTTCTCATGTCCTCAAGAGAAAGATTCTCAAGGGCGAAGTCTAGTTGTTCTTCTTGACGCTTCTTTCGTTGTTTCAAGGAAAGTTCTTCAAGCTCTTGAAGTCTCCGCTGAAGCCGTCGGTCCTCAAATACGTTCTTCTTTGTGGTAAGATCCGCGTTTTCGCTCGTGAGTGAGCGCCTTTTCTCGCCAAAATTCATCTCCTACCTATTTGATTTACCGGCTACGTTTATCCAGAAGCAACTGTTTACCGAAATAAAACTACTTGTCTCGCGTTTTCTGACCCCATTTGAACGGTCTGCTGGGCAGAGCGAAACAACTCATTTATCTGGACCTAATAATTAAAAAAAATTAAATATTTAATGACAAGGCTTATAGCTACATAACAAAATGGTTTGCAGAAGAGTCCACAAAACCTGTCCGACAAAAACCCTGAATATGAATTCACGCGACTTATGTAGTAATTACAAGAAACAGTTGGTATTTGTACTTGACTGGCTCTTAAAATGTGAGATAATTGAGTCCGCCTTGCAGCACATATGATTAGAATTGGGAGAGCCAGAGACAAATTCACTTGTCATTGGTTTTATGACGCACTAAGAAGGTGTAAACAACTTTAACTATCATCGCTGGCTGGTGATGAAGATCATAATGATTTTATAAGTAGGCATCTATAGACAACTAAATGAAAGTGCAAACTTATTACCGATATTAAAATTAGCTAGTCATTGAAACCTTTGTCTAGGTATTACTTCGGTTAAAGTCGTAAACTTACCATGGACTTTCATAGTCCTCTAAAAATGTTTGTAAGCATATCACTCGCTTGTTTGAATTTCAACATTCGTAAGTGATTTCCTAAAACAGCTAGCTTTTTGACAGTGCTAATCACACTTGGAACTGATAAAGATGCTTAAAATTCTGCATTCCTTCAGTTTGCAATTTCTAAGGCGAACTCATTTGGAACAAAAAGGAGGAATAAACACAAAAGCTTAAATCATAATCTGATAAGCTATTTTTTTCTCTCAAACCAGTGCTCAATCCCGACCGCTTATTTCAAAAATCAACGGTTTAATCAAAAGAATACCAACGAATTCAGTTAATGCTTACTAATTGTCGACGTTTAATCCTTGTTCAGTTAAGGGCTGGTAAAATGGGTATGAAAACCGGTATCCTGGTTGAGGTCATTCCGGGAGGGCAAACTAAATCAACAATTGATGCATGCTTTCGGCTGCAGTTTATGTAACGAAAATTCCAATCGCGAGTTTTACCTGGGGCAATAAGGTACAGGAAGAGAAAGGCTGAGACTTCAGTGGATAGACAGCATACAAGCCTGTGCCAGGTTCTCAGATATAGTAGGGACGTCCAGAAAATAAAACAAGCAAGGCGAAAATAAGACGTGCGCGATGTTACTACCTTGGATCCTGGAGCAGGCGACATACAATGCCGTTAGTTGATTAGCAAGCCGAGTGTTTTTCCTCACAAATTAATCTTTTCTTGATAGCTTAAATCGAAAACAAGACAGTCGTTTCAGTCTTGTGAAGTCTGTGAGGTAAAACTTGACAAATTTTCCATTTATACTGCCAGGAATAACTCGTCAGAGAAGAAAGTATTAATAATTATAAACATTGCGTGAGAATTTGGAAAGAGAACTGTAGAAATTTGTAACAGTTGACCTGCCTTCAGGGCAAGAGCTCCTTTAACATGCAGTCTTTTGATTTTTTAAGTACAAGTGAAAGCGGGCAAAGTTTATTCCCGTGATCAGTTAACCAGTTAATTAGAGCTTTATAATGTTCCCATTGTTCTACCAAATATCGCCGTGGGGACACGTGGGGAGGTTGTGGTCTGATGAAATTATTTGTAAGAGTGGAGTTCAAACTGCTGAAGCATGCTCTGATCTAGTCCGGGTGTAACTGGAAGCGCTTAAAAAGGGACCCCCTTTTTTGTTGTTTCACTTTTCCGCGAGGTATACACCAGTTACGCACACCTTTTTCGCGTGCCGAGGGTGTCCGGTTACAAGAGCTTTCTCTGATCTGTAAGTACCTTGGCGAAAACTTAGTTTTGGAGGGGCCTTTATCTCCATTCAGCGCAACTTTGACAGAAATTATATCCAGTTTTGTTTTTTTCTTTTTGCATCTTTGCCATACTGAATTTTTTGATTAGAGGAAAAAGGTGTAAATCTGGTCTATATCCATCCGCAACTCAGGATGAGTGGAAAAAATCGTGCAACTTTGGCCGGAGCCCCCTCGTAAAGGAACTTTATTAGCTACCCCCGCAGGAGCCCCCCTCTTCCCCCCTCCCCCCGCGTTATTCCCGGAATAAAAACAAAGTAGACTACATAAGTGTTTATACGCAAGTATGATCACCCCAGGTTAATGACATCCGTCTAGATTGTGTATTTAAATAATCACATCTGATGGAATACAGATTAATTTCTATCTCACTATTGCTGTACGTTTTAAATGGGATATTACAGTAAGGTGGTGGCTCATAATCAACTGCAGTGTAGCATTCAACCTAAAAGTAAAATTGATTCAATGTTCTTTTGTCTTTTAAAAACAAGGGAACACATTCCATACCATGCATTCCGGATTACGGTTACGGCACGTTGGAGTTTTTTTTTTTTTTCTTTCTTTCTTTCTTTCTTTTTTAATACCTTGCTAAGCACTGAAACAAGTCAAACAACTTTATCAACGCAAAATACTGAAGTTTTCACACATGTACGCGTTTACAATGGAAATTTACCAGATTGTAGGAGCTGTTCTGTTTACGTAGATATGTATAACAGAAAACAACTGAATAATAGGATTGACAGCTACTTGGCCTAAGGGCTTTCTATAACTGAACTCTTACTATAGCAAGTATAGTTGGTTCTTCAGCTGTGGAGACTTTTAACCGCTTGTTTTGGTTTGGGTGCCGGCACATTACCCGCATCAACAATTATTCGTCGACGTAATAGCCCATGTAGAAGCAAAAAGCGCGTTCAACTTCTTTGACTACAGCCCTGACGGGAATGAGTAGTAATTCCCTCGAGAAAACAACGGGAATGGCTATGCCACATTTTATACAGGTTGCGCGCAACAGTTCATCTGCCAAATGTGCACAGGAAGGCTACAGAAACCGGCTCTGCGATCCCCTGCCGGCGTCCGGCTACCAGCCATTGGAAGTCTGCCCAGATGAGGTATCTCATACTTTAAAAGTTCAGTACAGGAAAGCTTCATTTCCTACCCTAAAAGGAGGCGAAAAAAATCGCCCGAAAACCACCGCATCGAAGCCAGAACTGACCGTGTCAGGAAAGCGGAACTCATGGGCCCGCAATCTTAGAAGAGCGAGCGAAGGGGATGATTGTCTATTTCTAGGTTCGAAATCAGCACTTCCAGAAATTAAAACCAAATCAAAGGCCAGGAGAAGTTTGTCGCTTCCACTTTCGACGGAAAATCTGGCCGGTTTAGAGTCATTTTTGTACGAAGAACACACTAACACGACGACAGACCCGCTGCCAAGGATCACTGAGCCAGAAAACGACGCCGTCTTGAAAAATATCTTTGAAGGCCATCCGAGATCTGATTGTTTGGCTTGCAATATGGCAGGACGTTGTACAGGTGTATCCGAAATTTATATTCCTCCCAAAAGAAACCGACTCCACGCCATGCGAAAGCGTGTGAAGGAAGCAGAGACTGATTACGATGAAACAGAAATGAGAGCTTCAAGGCTTTTTGAATGGCTTAAGAATCAAGCGGAAAGGAGTGATTTGTTTTAGTAGGTTTCCTTTATTGCAAATTTTCCAACCAAACTGGAATTAGAATTTTAGTAAAGTTCTATATAAGGCTCTACTGAGTCGTTTAGTATGAATTTTTTGAGGAGGGGGCCTCTTCTCCCTTTCCCGCCGATAAACATTGTCTCCGCTCGCATGACTGAAGTGATTACTCCACCTTTACTTCCCGGAAAGAAACGTAAGCAGCTAGCAAAACATTTGAACACACTCACAAATGAACTTACAGGAAAGAAAAATAGACAAGGTATGAAAAAGAAAAAATGATAACAACAAGTGTTGACTGTAGATTGCAAACATAATAAACAATGGTTAATATTTTCCCAATTACCGTTTACCTTGCTGAATCGAAAACGCGGCAAATGACCGAATTTCGCATCCTAAATAGCGGCCAGAATGCCTCGATACCAGATAGAAACTGGAAACATTATAATTCCCTTACACCAGGATGAGAAAAGCTCAATAATACTCGACAAAAGAAACGAAGATTTAATACTTTTCTTTCCTTCATTTTATTTATTTATTTATTTAGATATAACACACTATATGTATACCATTACCTTACATTAAGCGTTTGAACAAGAAGATAAACCAGAGATAGTTAACATACATAAAATTTACACCATTGATCTCTAAAAAATGAACGATTACCCGGCACACAACGGATGTATACTGGTGAGGCTGTAACTTCAGTGAGGTTACGCAGACTAAGGCTATCTTCATTCTATGCCGGATAGCTTTTGCACCGGCACGAAAACCATAACGGATCGGGCTTCTGTTCCCACATAAGAACGGTGATTTCGGCGCGATTTCTGTTACACAGAGAAGCTGTGCTGCGCTAATCTCCAAAGTGGAGAGTCACATATCGGAAAGGCAGGGGCACCTAGCGAATTTTTTCTGTAAAATAACTGTTCGAAGGAGCAGATATTGACTAGAAATTTCTAAACCTTGAGAAAAGCTGAAAATTTCAGGATAACCGTTCCATTCGTCTAAAATATTCGGAGGTTTTCTAATAGCCTGAGCATAACTACGATTTTCGGAGGTTATGTTAAACAAATTCTAACACCGAGATATTGCGATTATTTTTAAAAAGGTCTCCTAAAACTTTCGGTATAAAGAAAAAACGTACTTCATGTCCTCGAACTTTCGACTGGACCCATAAGGATAGCTAACACTTTCGGATGAGACGAAAAAGCCAACTAAAACTTTCGTGACGACCAAAGTTCCCCTAAGACATCCGAACAGATAAATAGTTTTTTAAAGACAACTTCAAATTAACCAAACAGGCTTCTAAAGTATAGAGAAGACCATCTGAGACACTTCTGGTGTATTTGGAAACATTCGGTCGTTGGGTGCCCCTGGAAAGGTGTTCATACTCTAGCGGAAAGCCTTTCGTGTCGGCACGAGAAACTATTCGGTAAAGTATGACCACAACCTAAGAGAATTATTCTCCAAAGCTAAATAACGTTCCATAATGGACAATTCCAAATGGGTGGACAATGTTAAGGGCTTGCACATTAGCTTGAGCTCGACTAAATATAACTTACAGGTATATTATACACTTAATGTAACTTATGCCAGGTCCCGAGGTAAGTTAAGTATTGTTATACCCTGTATTCATAGACTTTCAATCAACTAAATAGGGATTACTTTTGGTTGATTCTTGATCACGTGGATTTGACTAAATCCAAGTCGTTGTACCCCGCTCGCAGAGTGCAAAGAAAGTAGTGTCCGATAGCCCGGGGCTAGTGGACTTTACTACCACGCTAGTGAATTTTGTTCTTAACTTGCCCGATAGGCAAGTGAAGTTCTTTTAGGGGATTCAAATTGCAGAGGAACTGTAATCAATCCTCTTCGTCAATTTTTTTTAAAGATTAGTCAACATAGCTTTTAAGCTCACTACATGCTACCAACATCTTGCTCGAATGGCAAGATGTAAAACCGATTTTCTTTGCAACCTGCGCTCGGGATACCATAGCATGTGATCAAGGCGTGAAAGAAGGCGGGAAAAACACCGCCACTTTTTACTCTCGTGATCTGTGAATGAACATAACAGCATAAACATGGAGCCTTAGGCTAAAAAACAGAGGGGTTTATAACAGGGATAAACAAAGCGATTCGAGATAAGCCAAAAAGCAATGCTAGTCAAAATACGTTTTGCATACTGGTTTGTAACTAAGCTTCAAAACGTCAACATAAATCGAATTCATTTCAGGTCATCTTGAGGGGGCCCTTAATCGGATGTCCTTCTTTGTTTACAGGTAGATGGGCCTATAATTGGGAGGATTATAAACAACAGTTTACGGTATATTTGTGTTCTTATAAAGCTTTTATTATAAGTACCGAGATTGTCTTGATTCTTTCTTTATTCTTTCTCGATGTGAAAGTGAAAGTCTAGGAAGTTATTTTCGGGACATTCGGATCAGAACCCTCGGGAAAACAAAACAAGCTGTTTTTCTCGGGGCCTGACATTAAGTCTACAGTAAAATCCCGCGACTAAGAACCTGTTAGGTTAAATTTGCCAGGTATGCCCCCGCCTCTATACAAGAACTTGTTTAAAATTTGAAACAGGTTCTTATTTTCTAAACACGTAAAAAAAATTATGTACACTTGGGCAAATAAGATAAGTCAACATTCAGAAACCTCTTTGGAGATATAGTCTATATATGGCTATATGTCTCTGCGCTCGGGGTACCATAGCATGTGATCAAGGCGTGAAAGAAGGCGGGAAAAACACCGCCACTTTTTACTCTCGTGATCTGTGAATGAACATAACAGCATAAACATGGAGCCTTAGGCTAAAAAACAGAGGGGTTTATAACAGGAATAAACAAAGCGATTCGAGATAAGCCAAAGCAATGCTAGTCAAAATATGTTTTGCATACTGGTTTGTAATTAAGCTTCAAAACGTCAACATAAATCAAATTCATTTCAGGTCATCTTGAGGGGGCCCTTAATCGGATGTCCTTCTTTGTTTACAGGTAGATGGGTCTATAATTGGGAGGATTATAACCGACAGTTTACGGTATATTTGTGTTCTTATAAAGCTTTTATTATAAGTACCGAGATTGTCTTGATTCTTTCTTTATTCTTTCTCGATGTGAAAGTGAAAGTCTAGGAAGTTATTTTCGGGACATTCGGATCAGAACCCTCGGGAAAACAAAACAAGCTGTTTTTCTCGGGGCCTGACATTAAGTCTACAGTAAAATCCCGCGACTAAGAACCTGTTAGGTTAAATTTGCCAGGTATGCCCCCGCCTCTATACAAGAACTTGTTTAAAATTTGAAACAGGTTCTTATTTTCTAAACACGTAAAAACAATTATGTACACTTGGGCAAATAAAATAGGTCAACATTCAGAAACCTCTTTGGAGATATAGTCTATATATGTCTTATCACTCCAACTGCAATGTAATGGTATGCAGATTTTATATAAGGAATAAGCTGAATATACCAATGAATACTCATAGCTTCAATGTATTTTTTTCTTCAGAAAATAAGAACATATTTAAGAACCTAAATAGCCTAAATTTGTGCTCATTACCATTTATTTACGAACCCGTTTAGGCTAACTTAGAAAAAAGGCAGGTTTTTAGTCGCGGGTTTTTTCGTCTACCAATATATAATTCTAAATCAGCGAACAATTGTAAAGCCCTAACCTTAATTACTTGCGTTCGTTAGTGCTAGCGTGAACTCGACTAAATATAATTTACAAGAGGTGTAACATCCTTAACTTGGGTGTGTTTGTCCTCTTCATGAGTTTAGTGCATGCTTCCCACAGTGACTTAGTCATATTTTCTTTATTTTCTCCCTCGAGTCATAAGAACCCTAAGAATGAAACAACAATTATTAGTAACAAGGTGAAGCACAACAAACTTTGCCACTTGCTCAAACTCCATCATTAATATACAGCTATTTCGAGAACGGTTGTCGGAAAAAATGTGCACACGCCAACCCCAGAAGGTAATAAGGGATATGATCAATACACTGTTTCTAACGACTGTAGCTGTCGAACCTACTCTTGTTGCTTTCCACTTGCACTTGCGAACATATGTCCGTGGCCTTGCGTGCTATTCTTTCAAATTTCTTTGGAGAACAGGGCAGACAAAACCACCCACAATACCTTTCGGGATTGTCGCGTGTCCTTTTTCCGACAACCTTTCTCGAAACAGCTGTATACCGTGCCCCGTCTGTTTAGCCCCACCCTTTAGTAAGTACGCAATCCCATCCCCTCCGTACCTTTTTTCAACCCACGCCTCCCCCCCAAGAAACCTCTAGTGCACGCCCTGTTGCAAAACAAAACAATTTCGCACTCCAGCTCATTCTTGAAAACGTAAAAAGCGACAATGTCTTCTAGAGTCTACTCACTTAATGTTCTGAAATTGAACCTGGTGAGTTCTTTTTCACAAACAGCGGGTACCTTTCCACTCTACAGCCTGAAAATATGAACAAAAAGGTAGAATGAATGCACAGCATCGTACAAAGCAACATGAGAAACAAACAATCCCACTCACCAAATAGAACTGAGAAAGACTTCAGTAGAACCCAGTTCACTCGGACTCGGATAATAATGCAAACTCCTCGCCAGGTAACTTACAAGCGAATAAAATAGATTTCCCCTCGGATTTGTCATAATATTTGCATGTGTAACCAAATGATATACTCGTGAAATTAGGGGCTAAATTCGCTTGCGTTTTGCCCAAATTCTAATATTTTCTTGAGCCTTTTATTAATGTCATGGGTGAAAAAATACGCTCGCAATCGTGGATTTGGTTGCTTTTTCTATCGAGAACTCCACGCACTGAAAAGTTTAGAGTATAAATTTCGGGTTAAGTTCTTGATTCTCTGAATTTCTAGACAAAATACCTGTTAGAATCTTTCTTGATGTGCTATTTCGTGTGTTTTTCTAAAGTGTCTTTAATGCCCTGACATCTTGAGTCATGACATTTTAAAAGCTTGACGCCATCTTGGCACTGAGACATACGGAACGTTGCCATAGCAATTTTGTAATTACACAAGTGAAATATAAATTATAACGCTGAAATTTCCCCCCAGAAGTAAGGAGCAGTTGGTCACCCATGATATTGTAAGTTATCAACCAGCTGGGTCATATCGAAATTCTTCCACCCTAAAAATAGAAACCACTCTTAAGAGAACAATCCCAAACGATTTTGAGGAAGAGCGGTTATACTTCCCTTGCGCGCGTTTCGCTCTTTGCGCCATGCCGGGCACGTAAAACCACCATGGGCAACATACTTACCATAAGCAATAGGTGTAAGCTTGAACACCGTGTGAAATGGAATACGTAGATTAGGAAGCTCTCCTGAAATTAAGAGAAAAAGGGCAATAAAAGAGTCATTTAATTCTATTTCCTTTCATTTTCTTCTGGCCAACAAACGAAAAACAACGCACGGAATCAGTTCGACACTCACAAAAATATTCAAAACGTTTTAGAAGGTTCGAAATTTTGGAAAATTATACAAAAAATAAGATATTGACAATTGCCATGAAATTTTGTGGTAGAATTCCACTGCGCAACTTGCATGATCAAGACCGTCTTTTTTTGTTTGAGAATTTACTTAGAATCATGCTGTCTTACGTTTTAGATAGTAATACATGTTTCTCACACACAAGGACTTGACCAGCCGCAAACACCTTTTTAGTCAAAATTAGACCTGTATTCAGCATCCTAAACATCTAAATTTATAAATCACATCGTTGGGTCCTTCTGCGTAAAGCTTACAATAAAACAATGGAGTTAATATTCGCGGGCGAGGGATAAAATGAGCTCTGAAAATAAAAGGGACCAAAACACATTTATGCCCAAGAACATAAACTCTATTGCTGTTTTTAATACTTTTAAGAACAATGGGTATGGATATTTTCGGGAAATACACAATCAAGATTCTTTTCAGACGGTGTTTGTGGACCTAGCCGATCAGACTTATAGTACTGAAATATTACATATAATAAGAATGGGGTTCTGAAAAAACAATAAAGTAACTAAAAAAAAAAGAAAAGAAAAGCAACCCTAGCCTGTCCACCTGTGTAGAGATGTGATAGGACTATGTTTGGGTGACTGTGGCATGTTGCTCACATGTCGTTCTAACGGTGAAAAGATAAAGCAAAGAACTGAAATACAGACTATTGTCACAGAGCAGTTTCAGTTCTCTCGACTCACCTGAACTGTGATCCAGGAAATAAGCCATAAGGCATTGTAAGATAGCCTGCAGGAAGACAGTAGTTTATTTGCTCTCATCAAATTACAATTAAAAGAGTGGGTAAATCAGAAGAGTATATAATTTGGAAGAAATGAGTTTTAAAACCCGGTGCAAGTGTGAAATAAGGCAGTGAGGTAAAACAAAAATAGACAGCAGTTCGTCATTTTCAAAAATAACATGTCTGTTTTCCAGACACTTATAACTTATTTATTTTATTCATTTTACTAGTAGGAGTGGTTTAGCAAAAAGAGGTAATGCCTGCAAAAATTAAAATCGTTGCGCTATTTTTGAACAACAGCATTATTATAAAAAATCAAAGTAATCCGTACTGTCAGTAAGTGTGAGTAAGGTTTCCAGTACCAGACAAATAGCCTGACCTCTGGCAGCCAGACCGACCACATGCTGGTGGAGATGGTCTTTGCGAACAGTGAGTGGGTTCATTAACGTCCCACAGATAATAAATGAGACGGGGCTTGTGAGACGTGACTTACAATCGTCCTTATCCGATAAGACTAGAAAGTTGAACCGTTCGCAAAGGTAGCATGTTCTTCCAAATTGTTAATAAAGACCCTAGTGTTGGTCTGGCCAGGGGTCAATTTAATAAAACTTTTACAAGTTATTTACAACAACAGTCATTCAAGGTACACACTTACCTCGTGACAAATGACCAACACGTTAGATTGTCTTTCCAATTCCTTGAAACAAAACGAATTTCGCTTAATGAGCTGGGAATCAACACAACTCTAAGCTTACTTTTTTTATTGTTTTTCTTGAGTCCAGTTAGTAGAATGGTCATCAAAAATACTTACGTGCTTTGCCTTACACAAGATTGTAAGCTTCACAGAGATCAAAAAAATTCCAATCATTATTTTGCAAGATGTTCATGAACGAACAGTCTCCTAGAAAAGTAGTGCTCTTAGAATGACTCTATATAACAAATCCATGTAAACTGTTACTAAACCAAGTTACTCACCATAATGATTGGTTCTAGACGAGCACAAACATCGCTGTAAGACTGAAAAGAAAGAGTAAATATGATGCTTTATATAGTTCAACGCATAAAATCTTATTTGATAATTAATAATATTAAAAAAGAAAGAATAACAATGCAATAAATATTGAGGAATCAAGAAATTAACTAATACAATCACACCTGGGCACAGCTCATCGTGTCACAAACGCCCAAATAGACTGAAAAAGCCAGACAATCCCGGGGGCCAAACGAAGTCAGTTTATAAACGCTGCTTAAAATGAGCACGACTTTTTGCTCATTGATATAAGGAGGGGAAATTGTAGTAACTAGATTACAGTGTACAGGGTCTTTCGAAGAGATTTTTTAAAGAAACTTTACAGTAGACTGCGTTCTTTTTAGACTACATTACCTCTCCTCTGGGATATCTGTAGTTAAAGGGGTGTTCCTCTAAAACCTTGTGTTCCTCAGGATCCATTTGCTTTATTTCATCCAGTGTCATTCCATCGTAGATACCCTGATGGAACACAAAAGAATATAACCAAATAAGGCTTGACAAAATTGTATTCGGCCATGGGCTCTTTATTTTCTCGTCGCAGAACTCCAAGTACATGGAAACTTGAAGTACACTATAGTGTTGCAAACTGTAAAGATAGAAAATACATTGTAGCTATAAAATGCTACAGCCCTAATTACAAACTGAGTAGCTTCCATTTATTACAAGATGTCTCAACGAAAAATGCCGCAACCCCTGTCCCAAAATGTGTAAGTAGTCATTAGGCTTCAGAGCTAAAGTCCTTATCATGATTGGCGAATCAGATCACTTTTTACCTTGTTTGCTTGGTTAGTGTTGATATTACTATAAAACTGAAATTATACGCCGATCATTATGTGGGCGCCTTTCAAGTCGACATGCTTTTGAAACGAAGCTCAAAAATGGGTACTCATTTTGTTCGGCACAATCATAATTATGACAAGAAGTATGTTTAAAACGTTCTAATGCTACGCCTGCAAAAACCACCAAAATTAAGAGCTCCCTGGTGAAATTCATTACTTCATATCTTTACAGAAGCACTTTGTAAGTAATGACTACCGCACAAAATTGATCTAAACATCCTCGTGACAGTTAGAGCGATAAATAGTCTCCTCGCAATAACTTTGTTTAGGGGTGAAGAGGTTAATCTATATCAATTGTAACTTACATGATCCATTTCATTGAGTGCTTTCCATCTTTCAACTGTCACCCCCTCAAGGAACTGTGCAGTATCTACTGCTCGCTTTAACTGACTTGTCCAAACCTAAAAAACCGACATACATCTTGACCTCTTTACATAGATATAACACTTCGTAAGGCGCCTGACTGTAGAATCATACAACTGTACATATCAGGTGGGTGTCCAAAAACAGGCACGATTATTAACTGGTTACCCTAAGAGCCGCGATTTGTGTTCTTTTGATCGAGGAGGAGAAAAGGACGTTCTGTCTAAATCTCGTGAAGCCTCTGAAGACACCGCATCCCGAACTTCTGCACAGACTTGTTTTTTGAGTGCATTAGCATTCGATTATTTATAAACCGCTGGTCATTACTGAGCTTGTTGTACCAAGCGCCGAGTTATTAGGCCTGAGTTCGAAATGGTATCCCAACATCACTCAGCGCATGCCCAACAATGATCTTACTCGATTTAACCAGAGACTTTCTCAAGTACGCCAAAGATAGATAGAGCGAACGATAGGCTGGTGAGATCAAGTCACGTGATTCCTACCTCGCTTCAGCTGATTGAGTCATTGGGTACCCCTTATATTCATAATTGGTTAAGGACGCTCTAGAATCCACACATCCTTCGATTAGAGCAAGGGGAATATCCCGTCAAACACCCGGTGATATGTTCCGATTTGTTTCACTAAACGACGGACAAAGGAGATAAGCAATTTCCAGTCACGCCTGTTCGTGCTCTACCAAATTGCCAAATCAGTACTCAATAAAATCGACCAACAAAATCACCCTTAGGCCGCCAAATACACGATTACCTTGGTAATCAAGTAACGAACTCTGTCCCCAACATCAGTGCCAACAGTTTGCGGCAATATAGAAGAAAAAAGCAGCTCAGAATATCAGTGAAGTTACAGTTCCGTTGAACAGAATATGGAGTAGCTCTTTGTGGCAGTTCTAAATTTTCAAGCCGGCATAGAGGCATGGTTTGAAATAAATGGCAATTGAATTTCCGCCATATAAATACAAAGTAAGAATTTTCATATCTGTTTATTAGATATCTCAGTGTCAAACTGTCAAATGAACTACTTCTGTTTTCCGTATTATCAGCCACTTTCAGATGGCCCAGAATACACTTAATTATTCACTCAAAATATTTCGCCGTTTCTAATTGGCTTCATTCCCCCAGCCATTTCTTCATAACTGAACGGAAGAAATGCAAAAATACGCAAAGTATTTTGATCAATGAATGTTATCAACTTCCTCAGAAGTATATGCAAGAAAAAACATCTCTTTATATCCTGATATCGCGCCGAGAAATAAACCAATGTGTTGAAAAAAGTCTGCGAGGAGGTACAGTCTGTAAGCTTGTTGATAACTCTTGAATGAATAATAAAACAATTATTGAATTCGGCTTTCGAATGATGTGAAGAATTATGCGGATATCGAGGGATGTTATCCACCTCGGCCTTCACCTTTGGTGGATAACATCCTCCTCGATCTGCCAAATTGTTCACATCCTACTCACCGGCATTCAATAATTGCTAATTTTTTCCCCAAAACATTTCGCACTATAAGCATTGTTTTCAACACCCAGTAGAGAGAGAGTAAACAGTGAGTACGCAAAATGTATTGGTTTGGTCGGTGGGGTTGGAAGGGGGAGGGGGGTTTGGCGGTGGGGGGTCAAGGTGAATTATGGGCAGTGTGTAAGTGGCCAATATCTAAGAGATCTGGTTTTCACAGAATCTCACGCCATTACAAACGTTTATTGAACCATTTTATCGAACCATAGGTACCCCTAAAAGACCTAAGCACGAAAAAAGGTAAACAGACGTTATTGGGACTTCCTTTTCTTACCTTTAAATCCTTAATTTTTTCCTCCTCAATAAATCTTGCCAAAGCAAACGAAAACTACAGAAAGACAGAGAATACAGTCAGCAATTGCAACCAATTCGTCACCGTGCTTCGATGATAATAGAATAAAACATTATCCAAATTACTGAGAATGTTTCTTTTTTTTCTGTAGTGACTCAGGTGACTCAGAAAAGAGACATCTAACTTCTCCCAATGGGCGGGTCGAAACTATGCGGGGACAGATGCCCTACCACTTAGCGGTAGTGGAGACTTGTGGGCGCGTTTGTCAAATGAACCTAGTTAAATAGGTCTGGCTCCCATGAGTCAGCTTCTCTAGCTCGATGGTAAAGCTAAATAGTACCCAGAGAAAAACGTGGTGCTAAGTAATTACATGTCACCCGTTACTGATAGGGTTAGAGTTTTAGTCAGGTTTTGTTAGCGGCATTATTTTCCTGTTGTCCGTTCTCCGTTCTACTAGGATGTTTAAGTAACCCCGACAGCGACGTGGATGAAAACGTCACTCAAAAAGCGAAACCGCGATATTTCAAGCTTAGTCACTCATATCCATCTCGTTCAGTTTTTAAATTTTTTTCTGGAGTTGAATTCTAAAGCACTGTATCTAAGTTCAGGAAAAGATAAAAACCACCGTTTTCTTAAGTTCACGTTTTTCCTAGTCTGCGTGACTCCGGCCCGAGCGGCTGCGAAGGAGACCAACGTCTTCCATGAAACGTGAAATTAGGAAGCTGCGTGTCGTGGTCGTCCAACGACGGCAAAGAAATGTACAAAGAAGCGCGATGCACGTGTTCTCGTTGCCGTCGCTGTCGTGGCTCTCTTGTATTTGTCGTGATCGTGGTCGCGGTCGTGGTCGTGCAGTGACATGGAAAAACTTGATCAGATTTATCCATAACCATTAAAATGTCCCGGAGAAAGTTTTCTTTGTCAACGACTAACCTATCAAAGAAATCTCACTGTTGTTTTGGCTTCTCGTTGCCGCTGTAATCATTGTCGTTAAACGAAAGTAAGGGATCTACTCTCTGGGCAAAAATACATACCTCTTCTCCCCTAACTGTCAGATCTGAATTCCCACCAAGTCTTTTCTGCACATTATAGTCACTCTCTCCATGCTTAAATTAAATGGGTTAAAAAGTGATTCAGCTTATGACTGCAAACGCCACACAGTCCAGAGCGATTGTAATCATTTTAACACACACACAACATACCCGTGCAAGATATATTGATCTTTTCTTGTTGTGCGAGTTCATCAAAAAGTACACTGCTCTACTCTGAAGATAACCTGGAGTAAAGACGAGAATGAAAGTTAGTCAACTCAAATGTAGATTTCAATTCTCAATACAAAACAATACCTGAACATTAATCAGGGACTTTTCAATAGTTGGGGAAAAGAGTATTTTAGATATTCTGAGCTACTGAGTACTGTTGCTATTAGTAAAATCCAACTAGTTGGTCAAAAATATCGAGACAAAACAACTTTAGCTAGCAAAACGCGATTAATCCGCCATTGTTTTGGTTTTCAAAGCCAACGCTTTTCGCTACTAGTGGGCTATAACATATAGCCTAGTAGTAGCTCAACCAATCAAAACGCAGCATTGATAATATACCACTAGTTGGATTAGTTTACTAATACTGGATATCCGGAGGTAGAGTAGCCAATCAGAGCTCGCGAAAAACACTATCCACTGCTTTAGTATAATACTAAATGAGTTTATTCTACAGCAAACCACTTACCCCGTGTTTCCGCGCCCTCCTTAATTCACGAGTTGAAAAATATCGTTGAAAATTTACCATAAGAGGGTTTAAAACAATGTTCCGTTATCGCCTCTAAAGGTCACGGTTTTACTGTCTCAGATAATTCATACCCTCGATTTTTAGCGTAAAATTCTTAAGGGAAAAAGTGCGGCTTAAACGCGAGTTGTTACGGTACTGACTCATAAAACAAGACAACGTTTTTCTGCACAAAATGGACCATAAAGCTTTCGGGAGTTTAAGACTGAATAATTATATGCCCATTCCAAGAGGTAAAAACATACAGTGTTCTTATAAGTCAAGTAGTATAGCCATACCGTCAATGTTGTTCACAAGAAATTGCTCCCCAGCATTGGTAATCTTGATAAAGGAAAGATTGCTGTTAAGTAACAAAACAAAAACACAGGAATTAACACAAAACACGGCATAGCTGAACAAAATTAATTGGCTTGTACGTGAGTATTAGAGAGTCCTAGTGTTAAATTTGATACTATATTTATTTGTTGTTTACAAACAGAATGAGAAACAGCATCTTCAGAATAATACAAAGTACACAGTTTTAACTTTGGTCGTTAATATAGAACTGTCCCTCGAAGGGGAGGTGAATAGTGGAGGATTGATGAGGAGACGCGAAGCGATCAATCAAGGAAAAAATACTGACTTGCTGCGGTTTCTACTTAATAAGTTGCCTTCAAAGAGAGCTGTGCACTTTTCACAGTTTGTCCATTATAAGCTGTACAGCAAAACTGACGTCTTTCGGACAAGAAGCACAGTAACTGCTTTTGATGGCCTAGTACTGAAGAATAGCTCTTGCATTAAAGAGTTCGAGTTTGCCACTATGAATTAACCTGCGAGCTAGCCTGCGCCACAGACGGAACTAAACTTCTGGCTCAGTTCGTCTCCTCAACAGCGCCGAAAAAATTCTTGTTCTGGGCCCACATCTGTGTACCAGGCTACCAGTACAATCCATGATTGGACTGTTTAAAATGCCATTGTCGATTTGCCAATCAGGTTGCAGGGAAACTCGAAACGCATTTCCGGTAATTTGTTGAGTCCCTTGAGGGACCCAGAACAAGGATATATCAGCGCTGCTTTGCAGACGTTACTAACCGGGGGTTAGTATAGATTACGTCTGCGACGAGGGTTTAATGCGAGCATTTGGGGGATATCGTGAGAAGTCATGCACGAGCACCAAGTGAAAGAAGACTTTAGCTTTGCCGTTTGCTAGCGTGTTTCCTCACGGGTCACATCCCTCACCGCTCGAAATTGATAACTTACTCACAGGCTAGCTTAGAAGTAACAGTTCTGTATCCAGTCACCTCGCCACCAACGAAATCGCCACCAAGAAAAGGACTTAGCTTTCTTGTCTTAAAGAAGTCCTAACTATACAACAAATGAAGAACGTTCTTGAAAAACATTTTTTCCAAACCATTCCCTAATCATATTTCAAAGAAATAACAGGTGGTTGTGTACCTTTCTGCCAGTTAGTGATTGTGTGGAAGGTTTATGTCGAACTTTACATTAACCGAACCTATTTTCAGCGTTTGGAATAAAGTTCGACACAAGGATCATCAATAAAGGATCGACAGATTTGTATTTGGCTCGACTTCAAATTCGCATACGCTTGACGAAAAAGTAAAAATCCCAGATAAGTATACCCTGGGTGCCACACACTTTTCTAGCGCGGTTTCTGGTTTCTGCCAAGTCTTTATGGTGACCCGCGCTTCGCCGCTTCGCCGCTCGTGGCTTCGGCCTACGGCCGAAGATGTGTCGGCCTTCGGCCAGCACTGAAAATGCCCGCCGCACGCGAGAAAAACCTCTGGTACCCAGGGTAAGATAACTAATACTATGTAAGCAAACTATTCGTTGGTGGCGAGGAGACTTCTTGGTGGCGAAGTGGTTTGATAGCGAGATGACTGTAAACCCAACTAACCCCTCCTTCTCAATGGACAGTGGTTCATAAGAATCTTCATAGTGCTTTATGCGTTCCCTGAAGTCTTCAATGGCTTTGTCTCTGTCCAGGTTCTCATAATCAGGGGTGAACTTTTTTACTCCTGATGGGGACAGAGGAGGGGTTGCTGGTGAGTCCATCCAAGATTGCCATGACTTAAGCTCCTCCTTGGTAAAAAATTCATGGCCCATTACCTGAGATTTCAAATCAGTTGATCAAGCAAGTCAATATTGACAACTTTAAAGGCAAAAAAAATTAGCAAACTCTTATTGACTTGAGTAACGTGCAACTATCAATGAACAAATAGTGAGAAAGGTAACATGGAAGCAGCAAAAGTAGAAGGAAAGAGAGAAAGGAAATTAATGTGAATGATTAATGATGGTGTGTTACATCAATTAGATCAACAGATCAAAAAGCAACACAACATTAAAAATATTCATATTTAAGTGTGGACATTCGTATACAAGTTTGAACAAGTTTAGTTGCAAGCTTCTCTGTGACACAAGATAAGTACAGTATTGTATGGGTTGTTTTGTATTAATATTTTACACTCATGGCCCGAAAATATTCCTTCTAGTAGTATGGGAAAAGCAGACTATTCTTCCATGCAAGTAGCTTTTCATAGGGCGCGATCCATTCAACCAAAATTTCCGGAAATTTCGGTCCAAAACTCAATGGATCGGTTCGGTCCAACCGGAAAAGTTTCGAAAAAACAGGTCCACCTTTTGGATGGTCCTCTTTTCCCGGTCGGACCGGTCTGAATTTTGGCTGAATGGATCGCGCCCATAATCACTTGCACCCAGGCAAGTCTATTGTAACGAAAAAGCATGCAAGTGCCACAAACAGGCAAAATTTGAGGGATGCTTGATCAAAGTCCTTATTTTCTTAGAGGTCTGTACCCTGGTTAGTACCAGTCAAGCTAATTTAATTAAACGTTTTAAAAACATCTTCTTGTTCTTCTGTCATAACTGAACTCACAACAAAACAATATTCCAATCAACTTTTCTTTCATTTTTTATCTTGATTTTTCAACGCTGAGTTGCCATAAAAAAAATTATTCTTGCAGCCATAATTTAAGCCATACACGTAATTATACAGATTTAACTGAGATCACGTTCTATTTTCGTTTGGCTTTATTTTAAATGAAATTTTAGCAGGCAAGACCTCAAAAGAGAGTGTTTACGAGGCAGAGCTGCAAATAGCCATCAATCAATGCCCTGCTAAAATTGGTCTACATGTACATGTATGTCTGTTGAAATCCAACCAGCAGTCGGTCATGACGACTAATGACAAATCAAATACTTAAGACTTTTATTTTATTAGCTGAAAATTTGCTGCAATTAAAGTAATAAAAAAGCCACATAATGTGTCCACCAACTTTTCTGATTTGATTTGATTGACCCAAAAAATTTGCGGGACTGCTCAGAGTGCAGGAGCTGCTTTAATTGAGCCTGATCTCGTGTTGGTTAAGTACAAATGAACAGATGTTACAGTGTACCTTGATGTTGGCAGCCACAATATCTGGATCAGTGCACATGGATTCCATAAAAAACACCTAAAGGAAGAATTCCAGTTTTCAGAGAATTTGCAAAATGTCTTCATGATAACAACATAGCCGACAATAATTAACCTTCACAAACTTCACAAAAGGTATATTAAAATATTAATTGAACAAAACACTTTGAGACACAGAATATAAGTACGAGCAGTACTTACTAGTATAAAAAAAAGTACAGTAAAAGATTTAAAAGTTGTCATTTTTGGTCGTGGCTTCTCACACAACAGCACCAAATTTATATGTACTTGTACAGTAACAATATTTGAACAATTGAAGGTTCTCTGAGGACAACTTTTTCCCATCTAGTTGCCAAGAAAAAACAAACTGAGATAAGGAATCATTTGGTTCACTATTAAAGGTAAATGTAACCACAAATGGTTGTTCTTCATTCCTCAGAGCCATATATGGCAAAAGAAAAAGTAAAATTATGTACAATTCATATATACTTTTTGTTTTCGGGTATCTCAAGCACTCTCTTGATCTATTGTGACTCAAAAGAAAAATAGGAGACTGCTCGATCTCACAGTCTATTTTACGCCAGAAGCTTAAAAAGTCATCAAGAAACCCAGTTCCAATGCTGCACTTCACAATAAGCCAAATTAAAATATTATTATTTGAATTGAGGGCAAACTGAATTAATTTAGGCCGGCTGAATTGATTCAGATGCCAATCTTTATTCCAGGCGAACTTAATTTAAAAGGGCCAAAATGCAAATTACAGTCTAATACATTACAAAAAATTTATGCATTGTATCATTCCAGACCCACCCCCATCCCCCCACCCCCGCTCAAGGGTGGTGCAAGGAAATTCCAAATTTCAGTTAACTCTAGTAAACCCTTATCCTGAATCAATGGCAATCAACAGCTGTTATTCATGACTGAGCTGATCCAAATTCAATTAGCCATTTTAAATTGATTCAGAACCTGTACCTCACATGAACTTAATTCATTCATGCTGCTAACAAATTCATAATTATGCAGTGATTTTGACCCCAATGTGTTTCTTAGTTTCTCAGTATTAACTAATATTCTGAAATGCTGCTAATAGTACCAGTACATTGTACCTTGAATCCTCGGTTTGTACAGAATTCCAAGATGAGCCCCCTTCTTTCCATTGTTATGTTTGTGGCATCAAATATCTGTACAAAAAAATAATAACGATAATAACACAATTTATTGTGTAAACATAAAAATTTATTATTTCTTTATTGTTTTGTTTGCCAAAAATTGTACAAATCAAATAAAATCTAATTACTTAAACTCTCATGGTGAGGAAGCCAAAGAGAAGCCACCAGGCTTATAAGGAATGGGCTCCCTCAGTTAGATAATTAGAACAAAATATTATCATAATTACACATGGGAAAAGCAATGGCAGAGCTACAGTAAATCTTAAAATAAGTATATTAGATAGTCGCACTAATCATAGTTCTGGGCTAAAAAAAGCGAAATGACAAAAAGAAAAAAAACAAACAAAAAAAAATAAAAGAGCAAAGAAGAAAAAAAAATACATATATATATATATATATAAATTACTATTTATGATAAGAGGAATGCTTTCAGCTTACAGCAAAAGGAAGCGGTACTTGTTGCATTTCAGATCATAAAGAAGTAAAAGTACAAGTATGATATGTTGGGTTATTGATGAAAATGATTATTATTTTATCCTTGGTTCAATGTTAACAGAAAAAACTCTATTGAGCTACATGTGACTTGAAAAGTAATTCAAGAAAGATATTGTTCATTACAGAGAAAAAATAATATGAACAACCCATAAAAACCACGGCATTTTGTTCATATTTTACTTTTTAAATGGACACAGTCAGCTTTGGGACAGTACTGACCTGGCACTACTGTATTTCCCTGAAGCTCTTGAAATATTCCACAGCAAAATTAAATTAATTATATTATATTAAAGCCTTGAAAAAAGTACAATGTACAATGTCCCTGGCTACTCTGATCATGACCTTCTTTGATACACATGTAGCAAACAAAAAGAAAATAGAACCAAATTCCTACATGTCTCAGCGGCTCAAGTGACTCCCTGCCTTAACTCTAAATCTCATATTATATCAGCAACTTAACTGAAATCTTAGCAACAGCCCTGTTAGTATCTTTTTACATGTATACATGTAGATGTCCTAAGAGTTCACAAAGCTCTGAAAAGTGGTAATTTTCAGGAGCAAAAAAATAGCCTGAAGTCTATTTCCAAAAATTTCCAATATTATTTTACCACAAACTTCAACTTACAGCTACTTGTCCTCCTCGAGTTAAGAACTTACTGACATCTTCCAAGCACTCTATAGCACACATCCTATATAAATACAAAAAAAACAACAATGAAAATAAAAATATTACAATTACAATACCTACTATTAACGACTACGTTGCTTAATTGAGGGAGGTGCCCAGGACAGCCAGGAGCTTCCACTTTTGGCAAAGCCAGCCCTTAGACAGAGCTATGCCCCCATGGATGGTAGGCTGGTAAACCCACGCCTCCTAGCCATCAGCCCCCACACCCACGGAACCAGGCACCTGTCACACTGATTTATTGGTAGAAAAAATAAAGAAAGAGAGGGATGGGGATAAAAGAATGATCCAAAGGCTAAACAAAGAGAGTGGCTTCAAGGAAACGCTGTACTATAAAGTACATGGAGATGATGCAAGCAAGGCTGACCGTGCTTGAACCACCGCACTGACTGATGCCTGTGCTCCTTGTTGTTAACTGTAATTAATATTATTTTATTTTACCACATTTAAAAAATTTTAATTTTGAATGATGCTCATCACTTTGAACAACTCTTTTTTACAATAAATTAGATGTACATGTAGTTGACATAACTAGTTAATATTAAGACCACATGAGAGAACACATTTTAAGTGCATTTTAGTTGGACAGGTAACTTACTTTCTTATTCTATAGGCTTCAGTGTTTTCCACTCTGAAAAAATCATGCAGTTTATCAGGCCCAACAAATCTCCTGCGGTACTCACCAACATTAAAAACTACAAAACAAAGGAAAAGGCATTGGGTTAAGTAGAGCTATTTCCAAACAATAGGGACCTTAGATCTGAGAACAGCAATGGCAGTCTTCATCGTGATTATTCCAACTTAAACACTTTGTCAAACAAAGGTGAACTCTCTTGAAGTTGAATTCCCAAGAACTACAGCCAAGTTCAGAAAGCAAAAGAAAATTTTGTTATGGCTTGTTGACATCCTCCATTAAATGTGAAATTAGGCATTAATTTTCATGTTGTAGTCGTGCAGAGAAGGGAAAGAAATGTACAAAAAAGTGTGATGCATGTGCAGAGTTGCTGTTTTGCTATTAAAATGAATCAAACCTATTGCTTTTTTGACATTCTTGTCGCCGTCACAGTTGTCAGATCTTAAGGTCCCTAATTTACACACCCATTTACCCCTACGGGGTTGCTGTTCTGAAATGTGTCAGTGAATAAGGTGTTTGTGGAGTTTAACTTACCTTTTGTTTTGATGCCTATCCAGTTGAGGTAACGGCCCAGTTTTTTTGCCATATATGTCTTGCCTCTAGCTGGCAGCCCAACCAATGTGATGACTGTTGGTGCATTGACGAAGCGAGGATAGTATCCAGGATAGCACGTGTCTATAGATAAAGGAGGATGAAAACATCAGCTATTAAACCTCTTAAGAGTGGCTAAAACTGTGTGCACACAGTTTTTGTATGTAATGACTAGTATGGTATTTCATTCAATTCAGTGCCCTAGGTGCTAAAAAAAAATTAATTTTTGAACCCTGAGAGTGGTGCTTATTCAAGGCTGGTGTACATTAAATTTTCACAATTTTTTTAATAGCAAACAGTAATTTGATTTTGCAATGGAAGGAACAGTATCCTGTTACTGCGCATGTACCAAACTTTGATTTTCTGACAGGATGTCGCAAATTCAAAAGATGCGAGGAGAGCAAGAGAACATTGAAAAACCATTTGCATAATTGCCCTTGGCCAAGTTCGATACTACTAAGAAACAAACCATTGAGACATGAATGTGACTGAGGAGATCTTGTGGAAGTTTTATGAAACACGATGTGTTGCAACGACATGTTAGTAAACTTACGGCCAACAAATCAAAGAACAGGCACTCAGTGTTTAGGGAAACGAGTGCAATGATACGTTTGGCTGAGCTTTACCATGCTTCTTCAGTTGCAGTTGCATTTTTACTTTTGAAGCTAGAACGCAAGCAAGTATTGCTGGACTTGGACTTGCCACAAATTGACCTCTTACACGAGTCTGACAGCCAAAAAGCTATAAACCGAGTGGAACGAGCTTTTTAGGGAGCAAGGTGGCCAAGCTAGCAACAAAATCGCAAGATGTCTTTGTACCGTGAGCAAAATTTTTAAATAAGACAAAAGAGTTCTTTGAAAGACTAAAAATACTTGAGAATGTAAACGACAAATCTTCGTCGTGGTGTGGTCCGGAACGAAATCTTGTCAAGTCAACATGACAGTTCTATTGTCTTTTGAAGAAAAAACAGATGACTCTCGCGCATGCGAATAACACTGACCCTTAAATCAAATAAATACATGTACGCCACTGTATCTTGTTTGTTTGTTCGTTTTTTTTGGCATTTCCTGAACAGAAAAAAATATTTTCTAAAAAGAAGTATCCACTATCTTACATCTTCGACCCAATGATGATCAGGAATGAACATCGCCTTCATTGTATAGTAATAATATTATCAAGGCTATGCATGAAGATCGATACAAGTCAAAATTTAACTAACAAGCCAGAGCTGAGGAACTGCCTACGTAAAACTCATTGATCTCTATTAGTCAAACTCCCTAAACTAGTCCTGTGTCACCTACATGTATTGATAATTAATACACATGTAAATGTGCCAATGAGAGGCTTATTAGCTCTCTCTTATGAAAAGGAGTTCTTTGTTTCAGTGGCTGGCACATTTAATTTGAATGACAAAACAAAGTTTTCAAACATAAACTACAAAATTAACGTATCACTCATGTATATTCTAATAATGACAGGAAGTAGAGCAGCAAAAAGAATTAACAAATATTAATGATCATGAAATTTAAAGGCATTAAAGCAAACCTCAAGCAACAAAAGAATATCATTCTATTTAAGATGCCAAGAAAAATAATACCAAGTGAAAATATCAAAATGAAATGCAAGCACTGGCTAGACTATTACAGTGAGCATTTAACCAGGAAACTTGCAGCAACACAAACATAAAACATCATCATACAACCGTACAGACAATTGTCTTAAAAGTAAATTCACTGCAATGTGTTACAAAGTTTATGCTAATTTGCATATTTTTTTTTAAATTCTGCACTCTCTCTCTCTTTACTCCACTTCCTGATAATAGATGTACTATATGATAGTATTTCTTGATCTCCATCTACTGTAGTATTAACTACAGCTGTACATGTAAAGAGCATCACTGTAAGACTGAGGAGACCTTTAAAATTCACACTTGACAAATCTTACTACATTATTCAAATTTGCTCACAATTCACTGCATCTAAGAATAAATTGTACAATAAAACTATATATTTATACAACAACACAATGATCTCAGTAATAGTAAAAGATTACAAAGTTGTATGACCTACAGCTGTACATGTATATGGTGTATTAATTTGTAGACGGATAAAATCTGGTTCTGCCAGATCATCCAATTTTAGGGTAAAATTCTCAAAACAAAACCTGATTACAGAACCCGGACAAAAATGTAGCAAAATACAAGCAAATCAAGATAAACATAAAGACACAAAAACACAAAAAATATTTCTGCCAAGCAAAGAATTTATAGTAGTAGAATAGAAATGATTTTAAATATTCTTCATCCTTAACTGAAATTGCACTCTTTGTCAGTGTCATTTATCTCAGCACCTTGTAGACAATCATTTTTTTAAATCTTAATTCACTAACATTCATTAGTTAGACATGTAAAACACAGAATGGACATGTTCATAATTCAACTATAATAAACCCAACCTTCGTTAGGGTAAACCACATCATGGGTGAATGTCTCCATACTGAAGCAAGCTAAGCTGAAGCTGATGAAATCGGTAATGTAGAGCAATACTCTTTCCTTGACTGTAAACCTATAAACTAACGTTTCAGTCATGCATGAAGCCTGGCATACATGAATATTATCAATTGCTTAAATAGGGGGTGTGTTTTCAATGCAAATTTGCATCTTCATTCATGTATGTTAAAATGCATTCATAATAATCCTAACAAAAGTTGTTGAACAATTGATGCCAAATACTTTTTGATCTGCTTTACCATGTACTCTGGTTCCATGTTTTGAAAAACTCTGTGCCCTAATTATACAATTTGTCAGTCATTTTATCAAACTGCAAAACAGTTACTTTTCTTGTCAGCAGTACACTCAACATTATGGTGAAGTTGATCAACAAAAGCTTTCAAAAATACATGACGCATAAAAATTACAACCAATATCAGGATTGGCACTCTTAGAAACAGAGTATTTCCTTGACCTACAGCTGTAACTCAATATACAAGACTAAAACTCAAATTGAGTGATTCAACAAACATAACAAGCTTACCAATACTCTAATACTAGGCATGTTTATACTGGTTTGAATCTTTTGCTAAATTACCCAGTTGCACCCGACCAAACAGGACAGTGTCAGTGTATCAGACATAATAAATTCACTGTCATAGGGCAAAGTCTGCAATGTCAAACAGGGAAGACCAATGAACAAGATTCATTCAAGGAAAAAGTAGTAGATGATGGCTGGTCGTTCAATCCTAGTACTACAGAAATCTAGATCTTTGGGAGTATCCAGTTATAAGTTCTACAGATAGCAGCACAAGGATCTACAACAATCTTGCACTGTATCCAGAGTTTGGCCATCTCAGACTTAACTCATGAGACTTGCTTACCAAAAGGGTTCAAGGTACATGTTAAGTTTAAAGTACACAACAATAAACATGCATGAGGCATTAAAGACTACAGTGTATTAAAGAACAGATTGCATCATGATTTCTAAAAATTGGCCTGGAAATTAATTTTTTGAAAAATTCAAAAGTTCCATTTTTGCTGGCTCGTTGTATCAAACAAAATATTGAGTAAGTAAATATAAATTTGAATATTTATACATTATGAAAACATAGATGAGCAGGAAAAGCAGTTATCTTTAATGTACGTGTATAATTTAGAGGTATGATAAGAAAAATGATATATAATATAATGATATCACACATGACATCATTATTGTGCACATATTCAAATTTGTACATAAGCACAGTGTGTATATAAGTTCTAAATACATATTGTATATTAAAATATCCCCCTAAAATAGTCTCCACAATGATATAAAAAAATTATCATTCTATAGACTGAATATAATGTTCTTAGGGTTTAAAAAAATAATATTCTCGCTGGTAGTATGTGTAAGTCTCAATAGTTATAAAGAAAAAGTTTTTTATAACATGTATTGCAAGAATTTAGTTCCCTTTCTAACCTAAAACGTTCAAAAAACCCTTTATTATTTTCAAAATGACTAGTATAGCCACCCAGTTCTGATTTTTGGACAGTGCCCTACCTACATGTAGCAAGTTTATAATCGGAGGAATTACATGAAATTCGTTGTATTGGCTGTGCGTTTTGCAAAATTTGAAGGAATTTGTGGTTTTTCTGTTCCATCAATCATCTCGGACCTCTTAGGAAACATACGTTTACTTGCACGAATTCAAAAGGTCCTGGTTTGTGCTTTGTGATTGCTGGATTTTGATCTGTTTTGTTAATTTTGTGTTTCAAGGTTTGTTGCTTGTGAGCGACCTGTTTCAGGCAATAATTTGCTTCGCAGACTTTTCTGATCTTTCTTGTTCTTGTCACTTGCAAGAATAAAGTAACGTCTGCCTCCTTCCTTTGACAAAAATCCACTCTGCATCCCAATTTCCTTCCCTATTCTTAAGTCATTCTCAGTAAAGTTGGGTGAGCACATTACATTGTGATTGCATTAATCAACCCCACCTTCACTCAATGATTGACAGAACAGAAAAACCCAAAATCCTTTCAAAGTTTGCAATACACGCAGCGCGATGCAGTCAAACTTGTTAATTTCTTTCCCACTAGAGATTTAGCTGCTGATCGTACTATTGGCATGTCTGAAATAGTGAGCTGTTTGCAAAACATGAGTTAGCTGTTGTTTCAGAGTTACAACAACAACAAAATTTCAAGAGCTAAACCAGTGGAGCTTAATTCTAGATTAAGAAATTAATAATAAACAATGTTTTGTTTCCTTATTTCTTTGGTATGTTTTTATAATGAATGGATATTTTCGTTTCCCTATTGGCTTATTTCCCTTTCTTCTTACTTCTGGCCCTTGGCCTCTGCTTTGCGAGGCTCTGCAATACTTCAAGTAACTAATACTTTAATTATCCTCTCCCCTTATATTGCACAGAGCATTTCAGGGATAATGAAACAAATAATTTAAGGTATTAGATCTGCCACAAACCTTTTCATTTCAAAAATTTATTCCTCAAATTATACTACTACATGAGAAATTTCTGCAATCTGATTGGCTTAGAGCAGTGGTATTTCAGCTTAATTTGAAATACCTACATGTGAAAATTACAAACCTTTTGCGGGTAGTAGTATAAACAAATAATAGCATGATTTGTATGTGATATTTGGCATAAATACCACTCATGATATTTCAAAATTGTCTCAAATTTCACTCGCCTATCGGCTCATGAAATTACGTATAACAATTTTGAAATATCACTTGTGGTATTTATGCCAAATATCACTACAAATCATGCTATTACCTATACTAATAAAGAATTTTCCAAAATAAAAATTACACAAGTCTATCAGGTGTGACCTCAGCTTTCAGAAAATTGATATCAGAGGTGTCAATTTTCACGCCTAAGGTGTGATTCCTGATTTATATCGCAGGCTCAAAAAATCAAGAATTGCATTTTTTCCAGCTTTCCCTCAAAAACTAGGAATAAAAAGAAATTGGAACTGACTTATACTTAGATTGTTAATTTACCTTTAAATTCCCAGTATTGCTTGTCAATTGTTCCTGGAGATATAGAGGTGGATTTTTTTTGCAATGCTATGGAACTTCAGGCAGTTGCCAAAAATTCCAAAATGCTCCCTTACTGCCAGGAATCTAAGACATTTTTCCTTAGCATTATTTATTTTCAGTTTCAGTGCGGTATTATACATCCTTATATTTTTACATCAATTTGTTTTCAGTGCACTCTAACACAGCCGCAAAATTTCCCACTACACTGTTTTCTTTGTTGCCATCTTGAATTTTTACGAAAAAACCTCTGTTCCTAACCCAATTGTAGCATGGAACATGGCAAGAAAATGCAAAAATCTTTGTCTGAACTTGTTTCATAATGTGCTCTCAGTATGGCATCGTAAACAATGTTTTAGCCTTAATTAATTCACATAATACGTCATTTAACAGGGGCCTTATCTGTCATCAACCTTGTAAGGATCATATATCTAATATGTCTCTAGAAAGCTTTTTGGAGCCATATTATGATTAAGAAAGATCAGAACAATCATACTTTATTTGGGAAAGCAGAATGTAAGCAATTTTTGCAATAGTTCAACCTAGTTTACTTGAAACTCATAGTGCAATGTCATGTGTCTGGTTGTGAAAATTGAAACAGTTCTGTCAACAAAGGGAACCATCACGTCAGATTATTAATTTCCCAAATAGCACCCTTAGATACCAAATTCAGCCTTCATTTTCTCACCTGCTATTGAACGAAAATGCTTAATTTTTGGAATTTGCATTCATGTTAAGAGCACATTTTAAATAAGCGATTTTATACGCATTGTCAATTTTTGACTTTAAAGCAGGTCTAATACCTAAAATACAACATAACATTACATGGTTAAAAATTCCAACTGGTAGGAGGTGAACCAGTTGGCTATTTCACAAGCATGGCAATGCAATGATTTGAGCTCCGGACTACCAAGAACAAATCCAGCTAGTGGTCAGGGCAAGACTTCAACTCAATCATTACAAGGTCCAGCACTCTAACCACAGGCCATGCTGCCTCCCTCAAATGTCAGTTCACATCAGAACCTCTCTGAAGATCCCCATGCAGCTGATATGATTTCTATTACAACACTGCGTTTTATCAACTTTTCTCATTACACTTTAGCTTATCAGCAACCTAATCCAGATCTAGAAAATGATTGTGCATCAGGATTTACTTCAAAAACTTTAGCTTTACTATTTTAGCTCACTTTGTGAAATCAACCTCGTTTAATTTTCTTTTCTCTTATAAACAAAATCCCTTAAAGCACATGCCACAAGGGTTAAATCTATGTCAATCACGCGCGCTTATAAAACGAAAGCGAGAAAACAGCACAAACATCCTGACTCACCTACTCTGTACTTATAATCCGAGGGATAAATGACGCCCTTCTTCTCCCTTAAAACAAAAACTTCTTGATTTTTATGTTCCCTATCTTCGTGGTCAGCTAACAAGTCCATATCATGATCATCAAGTTCTGAATCTACGCTTACAGAATGAAGTGAAAATGGAGGTTTCATATCATCGACGTCCGCCATCTTTGATTATATCTATCTCATCCCCAGGTCTTCTCGGTATCGAGAAGAGCGGCTCCGGCAAAAATGCCTCTGTTTATGGTGGGTCGGTGTCAAGGTGTCACGCAGAGATGCAACGGCTGCGCCCGAGGAGGGGAGGGGACTCTCTATAATGGCTTATACGGGGAAGCTCCGCCCGAAAGGGGTACCTTTTCAGTCATCATCAACATCATCATAACGATTATTCCTCGAGCTCTCATGGGCTCTGAGTCAATAGCGACCTTTAGCAATGAAGACGAGAACGCGGACGAGTACTGGTATGACCGATTGGGGCCCAGCGAGTGGCCGATCCAGGGGGGTAGCGCCGGCTTTTTGGCAGCAAAAAAGGATTAAAGTCTAGCTTTATTTTAAGTACCAAAAGTTGTTTTGTCTCGATATTTTTGACCCCAACTAGTTGGATTTTACTAAAATAATTATTCCTTTCGCCCTCACAAGCTCTTAGTTAATAGCCCATTTGGCCTTCGGCCTCATGGGCTATTGACTCAGAGCCCATTCGGGCTCGAGGAAGAATTGTTAAATATCTTAAAATGTTACAAAATAATAACAGTAATAGCACTTACATAAATGAATGTTGAAATAAATAAATATAATTAATTTATAAAATTAAGGTTTATACACCATCCCAGCCTTATGAATTTGAGTTTTTAAAAGGTTTTGCCACCCCAAGTCATTTAAAAGTATACTCGCATCTGCATCACAATTGGAGTTAGGCTTCAGTTATATGAATTAAGAGTAGCGATTTTACTAAATGAAGTATATGAAAGGGGTGGAAAATCTGTCATTTCGGTCTGTAAAAGGACCAATGGCATGGGGAGTTCCTATGGGGTTAAGAGATGCATTTCATGGCTGAGTTGAAAGTCGAGAAAACGTTCTGGTTGTGTGATTTATTCATATTTTAAAAACAGTGCAAAGCAGTTAAAGAGACTGTGAAACTTTGAAACTAGGTATGTGAAATGCTTGGTTACCATTTGTCCGAAACAAGCATACGAAAGGGGTAACTTTTCTTTCAAAAACGGTGCATCAAAGGATACAAAGGGGTTGGACCTCGGGGCGGGGCGGAGCCTACCCATACCTCTCTCCCAGGCGGCTGCTAAGGAGACCATATGGTCGGGGATAATGCCACAACCCAAGCATTTTTCTTAGGAAAAAATAACAGGATCGGAAGGGACTGACAAATCAACTAAGAAAGTAAGTAACTAAAAAGTAAGCGACTTTATTTTACAAGCGTACTAACACTTGACAGTGACTACAATTTAATACTGATGAACTTGTGGCCCTCTAAAGACAAAAATACAATGGAATAAACCTACACACAATGTATGTACACTAGCAATAGTTTGGAGTTTGGTATCTTTGAAGCCCAGTGCACAAGCTAGAGATCGACAGAGAGGTATCAGTACTATATGGCGTCATTAAGACAGAGTTTTGTCTTAATCTTATAATTGCTAACTCCTATCCTCACCTAAAAATTCTCGCTAAGTGGCTGATTCCAGTTCCAAGTCAAGGATGTGTTTTAGTATGACGAAATCCCGCGCGGTGAGGATGGTATTAAAATATCCACTAAATCAGCCCTCTCTATAGGCAATAAGAAGACTCTTAAAAATACGGGCATTCATAAGTGTACTTTTAATATAGGCAATATGTTTTGCCCCAAAATTGGAACAATTTTTAATTCCAAAGCTTCGAGAAATGCCAAGTAATCAGTTTGAAGAGGGACTCAAATCTGTTTGAAACCAAAATTTTCAGCAGAAACTATTCTTCCGTAAATTAAAGTACTCAAACTCAAATTTTTCACTGACAACGACCTCAACTAGGGAATTGTCTATTAACCGTAGAGACGAGACCGTTTTTCGCGAAAACAGATCGAGGACCAGTCCAACACTTAGGGTTTTTTAAATAACTTAGGAGAAAATGCTGCCTTTGTAAAGATAATGGCAAAGGGTTAGACTTTCGAGGCCCTGTTGGGGGGTCGGGGCGGGAATTGTTATCCCTTATTCCTTTAAATCTTAGAACAGATATCCCTTATCCCTAAAAGTTCTAAGAATACTATCCGTAAAAGTCAGAGGCCGCGGCGAGGGGGGGGACGGTCAGAACATTTCACTCCCATTGTAGGGATGGGTCACCTCATTTCCAAACCCAAATTTAAAATTCCCACCCCCCTTCCCCCCTGCTAATTTCTGACAAGTCACTAATTAACTCAAATATCCTCAATAAAAGTGATCGCAAAATAAGATGTTTTATGTCACTGACCGCTGTCTGAGCATTCCAAGTCTATTCAATCTGATCCACATGTAATTCTCTTCCGAAGATTGTTAAAATACAGCAAAGTGACCCACCAAGTCGGATCATGCATGACACAAATTCGGTCCACCTTTAAATTTCATTTCAAATTTCTATTAGAAAAAATTATGGCAAGGAAGCCTTTGCAAACTTTCCGGCCCTTACAGCCTGCTGCCAATTTCCCGTTGAATGGAGTAACGTCATTCATGGTGGCTTGCTTTCCTGAATTTTTGCAATCTATGTAAAATAACTTTACTAAGATCAGATTAATTTTGAAGGCTTATAGAACGGTCAGTTACTTCTTTATTATTATTTGTGATTAGAAAAACAATGTCTTTTCCAGAGTGACTTGGTCATTCAACAAGGCAGTGCCAACACAAAGAAACGGTTAACTATGAAGTAATATCTCACGTCAAGATTTGCTGTGAAATGTCAATTTTTCATTTACAATGTAATATTACAGATCAAGGTATAATACAAAATTTACAATATATAGTTTGTCAATAGCTCAACTGGTCTGCACACAAGATAGCATAAACCATTATTTCATACGAAATCCATTAAACACAACAATCTTAAACGACCTACATTATAACAGTTTTGTTCCAGGAAGTTACATTTCTGGGGACATAACACAACCTGAAATGAACAAGAAGTCTAAAAAGATACCATCGCAGCAAACATTGCACATAATTGAATTAAGTTCGAGCAATTTTTTAAGTGAATACTGCAACGTTAACATTGCAAAACAAGTTTACTTCAGGTAGTGCTACACTAGACAATGCCCTATGCAGCCTGTCTCATATTACATGTAGTACAACAGCATTGCAAGACAAGTTGCAAAAAGCTACCTTTAATAATGTAGATGCTTTGCTCCATCTTAACATGCTCCTGCTCGGTGTGCATTATATTTAACAATTATTCTTCGAACCCGAATGGCCTCTGAGTCAATAGCCCAGAGGCCGAAGGCCGAATGGGCTATTGACTCAGACGCCGAAACAAAACAAATTTAGCTAGCAAAACGTGATTCATCCGCCATTGTTTTGGTTTTCAAAGCCAGTGCTTTTCACTACTAATAGGCTATAACATATAGCCTAATGGTAGCTCAACCAATCAGAACACAGCATTGATCATAGACCACTAGTTGGATTTTACTAAATTATGATACACAATATCTTCTACATTCTTCTTTTTTTGTATTCTTCTGACGATGTCATGCACTCCCTGTTTTCTGCAGGATAGTGAGATCTCCGGAAATGATGCAACTGAGGGTATTTTGGTAGTACCGCCTAATTTCAAACCATGGGTGGCTGGGTATGAGTCCTTATGGGATTACGAACATAAGTCTGTCATAGTTGGAAAGTGCATACCAAGCTTTACAAAATCTTCATATTTAGGGATAATTAGGCTTATATTGAACAAGATACAGCTATTCAAATACTTGAAAATTTACTTAGTAGAGATGTATGGATTGCTGGACACATTGCCCAGGCTTCTACATGTTTCTTACTAGTAAATCTTGGAGTTTTTGAATGCCTGTAACTCGTTTAATATAAGCCTGATAACAAATCAAACTTGAGGAATTTGTAAACAGCGGTTTCCTCTTTCTGGCTATGAGGCTGTTGTCTTGTCCTATGTGGACCTCCTCAGTTTGTAATAGGCAATAACACAACATTTTAATGATAGTTATTTCCGGTCCCATAATAAGAACAGTCATCATGAGTTTCCTAGGCTATATTAACGTAACAATTTGTTAGCTTGCTGTCACCAAACCAAGTTCTTAAGGTCATCTTTGTAGACACTGGGAACCAAACCTAAAGAAGAATTTAAAAAAAAACAGTTTAGTACTTCACAGTCTTGACTAATTATTTTTGGTATGAACTAAATTAAAGTGGGTAACCCCTCTATCTTAGAACAGAGTAATCCAAGACACTTGACAATTCTTGGCTTCCAAAACTCTCAGTCCTCGATCACGACGAAACCTCTTCCTCCCTCCTTCCTTGGAACATATCATCATCATCATCATCATCATCATCATCATCATCATCATCATCATCATCATCATCATCATCATCATCATCATCATCATCATCATCATCATCATCATCATCATCATCATCATCATCATCATCATCATCATCATCATCATCATCATCATCATCATCATCATCATCATCATCATCATCATCATCATCATCATCATCATCATCATCATCATCATCATCATCATCATCATCATCATCATCATCATCATCATCATCATCATCATCATCATCATCATCATCATCATCATCATCATCATCATCATCATCATCATCATCATCATCATCATCATCATCATCATCATCATCATCATCATCATCATCATCATCATCATCATCATCATCATCATCATCATCATCATCATCATCATCATCATCATCATCATCATCATCATCATCATCATCATCATCATCATCATCATCATCATCATCATCATCATCATCATCATCATCATCATCATCATCATCATCATCATCATCATCATCATCATCATCATCATCATCATCATCATCATCATCATCATCATCATCATCATCATCATCATCATCATCATCATCATCATCATCATCATCATCATCATCATCATCATCATCATCATCATCATCATCATCATCATCATCATCATCATCATCATCATCATCATCATCATCATCATCATCATCATCATCATCATCATCATCATCATCATCATCATCATCATCATCATCATCATCATCATCATCATCATCATCATCATCATCATCATCATCATCATCATCATCATCATCATCATCATCATCATCATCATCATCATCATCATCATCATCATCATCATCATCATCATCATCATCATCATCATCATCATCATCATCATCATCATCATCATCATCATCATCATCATCATCATCATCATCATCATCATCATCATCATCATCATCATCATCATCATCATCATCATCATCATCATCATCATCATCATCATCATCATCATCATCATCATCATCATCATCATCATCATCATCATCATCATCATCATCATCATCATCATCATCATCATCATCATCATCATCATCATCATCATCATCATCATCATCATCATCATCATCATCATCATATTAACTCCCAAAAGTAAAGAATAAACCTGAAAGCAGAGACCCTAGATTGAATGGGTTGTTAGCAGTAGTTATTATCCGAGAAGTATACACATAAGACTAGTGTATACACTATAGGTTGGTATATACCCACCAATTTTAGATTCCACCATATTGACTGTGTTCTTATGGAAGAGCTTCTTTTCAAACTCCACCAAGTCTTTCCAAAAACCAGAGTTTGGTCGAATAAGAGGCCTTCTTTGCTTGACATATGAGTGAGCATCAATAAGGTTCATCCTTTGATACTTCATAAGGTATGCCAACACTAAAGTTGCTGATCTAAAGCAGAAAAGGAACAGAAAATTTTCAACAAAAATATAATATTTTAATTTACATGTATTTGCTACGACTCGGGATCAAAGCCTCTCTAAATAAAGCTGCCGGTCCTATCTCAGTCAAAGCATGTAGTTCCAGTAACTTGAAATGGGAGCACAACATCTTTGCTTGGGTACCACCCAATAAACAGTACAAAGGATCCACTGAGATTACTCCAACCTGTGATCGGTGGGGCTTTGGGTGGACTGTCTCTGCTTTGCTGTACCATTGACTAACAAAATTTCTTGCCAATTTGGCAAGGCACTGCACTGTGCAGTACTATATATATCATCTGTAGTGCAGCAACACTTTTCAAGGAATAAGCAACGTAATTTGAGCTTTTAGGAACTTCTTATTAATACTGGGTGTAAGTTAAAGTGAACTTGTGTTGACTAAGTCAAACACTGAAGCCAAAGCACCATTTGCCTCACTTAGCCTACAATCTTACTCTCCATGAGTCCAGATACCATCACTAAGCTGCCTTAGTTCTGCCTAAAAATAATAACTATTTCTGTATAAGGAAATAACTACCAACCAAAAAATGCCTGGCAGCCATGGAGTCACTAGATAAGTATCTTCAGTTCGTAATAGCCACCCTTCACATGAAGGAATTTGAGGAAGAGTATTTTTCTTCCTATCCTGTTTCTACTCCAAAGGTGTGGTGTGCTAATAATGTAAATGATACGTTTTTCATTCACATCAACCGAGTGCATCAAGTTTACTTGTGAGACAGAAAAAGGGTATCAATTATCCCCTTTCTTAATTCACACTCTCATTCCTTGGCTGAAATCAGATTTTCTCAAGTTTACTGTGTCCAGGGAGCCAACACACAGATCAATATTTGCATTTCAGTTTGCATCACCTTTTGCAACACAAGTACAGCCATTACAAAAGCACTTTTCCATCGACCAAAGTGTACTGTGTCTGATCCTAATGAGCTAAAGCAAGAACTGTCACTCATCTCCACCATGCTGCAACACTGTGGTTATCCTTCCTGGTCTATTGCAACCGCTACCACCCTATCACCTACTCCGAAACAGTCTAGCAGTCTAGGAAACTAGGAATTAGGCCAAATGGACACCAGAAATCAATGCGAGCATGCAATCTCAAGTCTGATGTGTCTGAACATGCTTAAGGATGCAGGTCAATCCATCAACTGGGCCAGTGTAAAAATTATTGGCCAGGAAAGCCACATCCTGTGAGGTAATAACAATAATCAGGGATTTCAGCAGTGGGAGAAAGATGAAACATTACTGGAGAATATTTTGAAAGAGAATCCCCATCTGAATAAAAAACTGTCATACACATGTAGGCTACCAAACTTTAGTCCAAGAATTCAGAGTAGTAAACGGAGAATTCTCCGATCTTCGATGCCTAATGAACCCTCTGAATAATAGCAATGAATCATGAACAGGGCTGCCTAATAACCACCTCCCCCCAATTTAGAAAAAAAATTGTATTGTTCTGAAACAAACCTATTGTTTAGAAACAATATAGTTCTGAATTTTCATAATGCACCATTCAATAATTGGAATTTGGAACTTTGATGTCCCCTCGGAAAACTCCGGGCACTACACTATCACTTGTGCTGGGGGAGTGGGGAATTTGACCATTACCTGGGTAGGGTGGAGAATTTGAACTGGAAAGTCATGTTTGACATCTTTGGATGATCAAGGTCTGACAACATGGTTCGATCTATAGAAGTGATCTTTGTCATATTGAGATCTAAGGTAAACTCTGAGCCTTTTGGTTACTGATGATATCTTCAGGACCATAGACCAACAGCAACTGATGGGTATGGTCCTTAAAGACCTCAGCAAGGCCTTCAACAGTATTTGCCACAGTACACTTCTTCACAAACTACGCAGCCTAGGCACATCAAGTCAGGCTCTTAAATGGTTCGAGAGTTACCTCACAGACCGCAAACAGTCTACTCGATTAGGCACCTCTCTATCTGAAGAGCTTACGATAACACATGGCATGCCTCAAGGCTGTTAGGTCCAGGAATATGCTTTTGAACAAAAGAAAAAGAAACCCAGGTTTTAATTTAACCCTGGATTAGCGCTGATCGGCCTTTGAACAACTGGGCCCTGAAGACCTCCATAAGATATGGGTCTACCCCTGAAGAATTTCGTGGAAAGATAATTTGTTCCCTGTTCACCCCTGAAGATTTTGTTGCAAATTAAAGCTTCAACCCCGAGGAATTTCATATTTTTTTCCCTACCCCTAAAGAAATCCTCCATTTTTATAATACACCCCTGAAGAATTTCATTGGTCCACAACCAACGGGGGAGGGGATGCGGGTGTTAACTGCAATAGCCCAACAAAAATGAATCCCTGCAGGTATTAAAAGCAGGAAGTCCAAAATGTTAAGAACAGCGAATGAATATTGTACTTCCTTGGTTACCAGATTTGCAATTCATTGTTTTAAGAAACGAGTTTTTATAGATTAAAAATTAAAATTCCTGTTGTAGAGTTCACCTGCTAATTCCTGCGATACAATGAACAAACACCTTCCCTCGCTCCCTTCGCACTTTATCTACAAAGCAACAGAAGATAAAATACCTTAAAATTAAAGATTTCTAACAACATAGACATATGAAAATAATACGCTAAAAATTCATAATAGTCGCAATTACATGTACGCTTACCGATTTTAGACAGTGTTTAACGGTAAAAGCGGGTAATGCACAGCTGTCTGCATGCTATTAAAGTCGCTCACCTATTTTGTCGGCCACTAGATCAAAGTGTATTCCTATGTTGCAGCTCGGAGTGTCCTCCAGTCTTATTCTTGTGGCTTTAATAGATTCGTAGTTTATATCTGGAGCCTCGACCGAAGCTTTCCGGATAACAAAAATTAAAAAAGAAAGAAACGATCACTGAGGAGTTTAATGCCGAATTAAGCTCAAGTTTAATAAGCACAAAACAAAAATCAGGAGTCCTGATATGGGACATCCCACGAAAATCAACCTCAAAACAAATGGCATGATTTGGTGCCGAATAAACTCCTTTTAGAAAAGAAAAATAATTACAAGCTTACCATTAATGACACAAGTGATTCCCTTTGTTGTGAGAACATCTTCCATCTTCGCTGCTGCCAGTCCTCCTAGATAGAGAAATTCAGTGATTTCGGCCATTTTTCCGAGAGGACTGCAGTGCTTGATCATGGCTTAGCAATTCCTTTCCCTACTGTAACAAACAGACGAGATCTTGCCAAAGCAATTTTTATACTACTATTTTGAAAAACCTCGATGTTGTTGATGAAAACGACACTGAAAGCCCTAAGAACGTCTGCGTGGGAGGCTGAAGTATTTCCGCGACCGGCCAATATTTGTCAGGACATGCAATCAGACCGTGAGAGTCTGGACTCTGGAGAAGGTCAGGGGGGGGGTTCGCGGGCTAGTTCGCGGGTGGGGTGGGTGGGCACTCAAGGTAGATTTGTGCCGCCGAGGCTTTTAAGTCTCCAGGATACGGCACCGATCTCCCGCTCTCCCGGACGGGTCACCACATCTCCCGGATAAAATCATCTTTCGAGCTTTCCTGTGCCTTTATAGTTTGGGATTTAGCCCATTTTAAGCTCAAAACTTGAATTTTTGTTATTCGCAGCACAGTTTCTGGGGCATTTTTGCACGTATTCAGTCACTGGCAAAGATTATTTCTGGTATCAAAACGATGATTGCGGATTTTGATAGAATGTATTTCATGTAAATTCAATTTTTGAAGACTTCATATAATGTCCTAAGTCACTCCCATTGGGGGCAGGGTCAATTTGTCGAAGAGGGGGGCGGGGGTCCTTTGAAACTACGAAGAGATGCGGGGGGGGGGGGGCTAAAAAAAGAGAGTATTATCGGCATTAGATTTTAGATCTCGGGTGGTTGGCATCTCTGTAGCCTGCGCGCAGACACTTTAAACCTTGTTTATGGACTTAATCCACACTATATGCGATACGTGAGCCGGCTGCACCGCAGGCTAGCATCTCTGTGACCCTGTGTAAAACAAAAATTGTTCATTTCGCTATCCTGTTTAACACGAAAAACCTGTCGGGGACTCAGATTTTTTCTTTGTCCCACGCTCGTGATCATCGTAACCGTTTCCATTTTCGCGGGAAAAATTACAAGTGCTCTAAAATGTACCTTATTATAGGAAACTAACGCGAATCGTTAAAATTCGCGTTAATTTAAGTCGCGTTATTAATTTTGTTGAGCGTTAATTTCCGCGACGTTAATTAAGTGCAGTTTCCAGTATTTTAACCCCAATTTTGGAACCTGTCCAGACATTCTTGATACCTAAAAAACATTAACTACAAGCTTTCTTTCTCTCCATTTACCCTTTATTTTCATCTTTCACAAAAGCTAAGGCGAAGGTTCAGTGAAGGTTTACAATATTTCAAGTTCATCTTCATCGTTGTCGCTGTCGCTGTCAGAGGTGGTGTCAGCAGGTGTCAGCTCAGTTTTGTTCAGTTTTAAATTTTTTTGCATCCAGTGTTGAAATAAACTTGTTCCAGTTGTCACCACCAAATGTGTCTTAATCGCGTTAATTTCCTTTATTATGAAATTCTACCTCCTCTTTCGCGTTAATTTTCTTTATTCGAAAGTCGTTTTCCATTAAATTCGCGCTAATTTATAGAGTCGCGTTAATTTGCAATACCTTAATTTCATCGAGCGTTAATTTCCTATAATAAGGTATTAAATCGGTCCGTGATATACATGCCTAGCGGAAGTGTGGGAGTTGCTCGCTTCCAGTTATGGGCTCCTGGCTCCATAATGGATTGAGATTTTTTGGAAATAAATGTTGGTAACACGCGCTGAACTCAATTGATAGAATTAAATTCGACTTTAGCACGGCAGTAGCGTGACGTTTGAAACTAAGTCGTGCTACTGCGCTCCGTGTAGCACGGCAAGCCTTGCCGTGCTGCACGGCAGTAGCTCGACTTGGCTTCAAAGGTCGTGCTACCGCTGTGCCCCGTGCCGAACTCAATTCACGTGATATGTTATAAATCTCGGCATTTTTAAAATTAGAATACATTAACAGTTTGCTCAACCGTTTTTTTATTTTTGTGTTTTGTTTTCGGCAATAGCCGTTCTATTTAGCCTGCGTACGGCAGACTTATAATTCTCCTAGCTCATCGCCGCTGAGGAACGTCCTTCAGCGGCGATGAGCGAGGAGAAACGTCTGCCGTTCGCAGGCCACGGTTCTATTCGACTGAAATAAATTCGACGTCTGAAACCAAGTCGTGCTAGTGTCGTACTGCAGTCGAGCTACAATCGAACCAGCTTAGCATGGCAGTAGCGCGACGTTCGAAACAGGCCCTCAATGTATGGAAAACGGACGGTCGTTTTTTTTTTTCTCTCGCGGGCGTGTGAGGCCCGCGCGGGCTCTTTACCGTTGAAACCGATTTTGAGAAAAAAAAAGACTGTTTTGCAGTCTAGTCATATATCCCATTCATGAAAAATCAGTTGTTTTTGCCTCTCGCTTAAAACTTCCAGTGATCTACAAAAAAAGTAAGCAATATGACACGTTTTACAGTTGTATACGCAGCGGGATTAGCTCAGTAGGTAGAGCGCTCGACTGCAACCGCGTTCGATTCTCGGGACCGGACCAACACTCAGGGTCTTAAAATGGTTGAGAAATAAGGCTGCTACGTTTGCCTTGCAAATGGCTATACTTTCACGTGGCTCGGATGACCACATACAATGGCACTCCAGTCTCTAAAAATAGTGCCCTCAGTTAGTACTTTCGTGCTAAATACATTAACACTTAAATAAAGTGCATTTTTTTGTAGTTTTTCTTCGCACATTTGAAAGAACCGGCACGGATGAGAATGAAAAAGCGTGAGGCATGAAAAGTACATCTGGCTATATTTTCTATTTTAGGTACCAGTTAGTAGCATTAAATTTAATAATCTAAGGTAATTTTTTTATTTTGACAGAAAGGCACGGTTGGAAAATAAAGCTGCCGAACGTTTAGCATCTGCGGCTCCTCTAAAGCCAATTTATGCCGTCCAAAACCAAAGAGGAAACAAAAAATTGACTTGAAGGGCTAGTAGTCTTCCTCTTTTATTCTCAATTCTTGGTTGAAAATTGTGTTTTAAGATCTTGCTCAGAAATAATCGATTTATGTATGTAAAACGTCCTCTAAAATTTGTTTATAAACAGTGCCACTGTTTCACTCATAAAAATTCAATTGGTAAGTCGGTCACCGATATCGAGAAACAAATTTCAATAAAAGTACTCATACCTAACTCTAGAGAAGAGAGGAGAAGTCTCCAGCAGAAAAATTAACCGTTTCTTGTAATATTCCAAACCCAACAAATCAGACTTATTGTATTATACTTTTTTAGTTCTTATAAAACTGGAGTTAAATAAATCACTGTATAGCTGAACCTAAAAATTGAAAAGGATACTACTCGAACATCCGAAATCATCAAGATCAAACAATAAAATAAACAACCGCAAGCCTTACTAGATTTTTTCGAACAGTCTCATTGTGACTATACCTTATTAGACACTAGCAAATTTTCCTAAAAAGTTCTCTTTGGCGAGGTAGATGGATGGAAAAGAAAGTACTTCCCTCAACATATGAAAAAACTTTCCTGACTTTTCCATCTCCTTTACCAAAAAAATTTTAATGGCAAAACGTACTTTACAGAGTTACCAAAAGAGATGGGAAATTAAGTGGAAGTAGAGGAGTTGGAAACAAATCCTACGCACAACCAGCTTACCTCCCACTTTCAAAATAGTGAGATTTCTTTTTTCTTTTTCTTTTTTTTTTTTTTGTGTGTGTGCGTAGTGAGATTTCTTGAAAAGTCTCGTTTGGTAGCTTGAATAGAAAGAGAAAACTTTTTTCCATGTCAACTACCAAAACATAACTTGCAAAAAGAAACTTGTCAAAGAAAACTTGCTGGTTTACAAATATCCATAGAGAATGTATGAGAACCGCTCAAATTGGGCCTGATCTCAGGTTAGTTTACAAATGGTAACTCATCGGGGATGGGGCGGGGGGGGGGAGGAGAAGGAGGGAAGGAGTGGGCAAGAGCCCAAACCCTTCCCGGATAATTTATTCATACATTCATATATCGTTTTATTCAAAAGAGCACCGCGTTGCATGTCCTTTCATGCGCCATTTTTGTAAACGCTGGAATTTTTCTTGTGACCTCCGAGCAAAACTCTGTTTTATGTCAAGGGGTGGATTACCTTGCCCCCAAAAAATTCCAACATGTTTTCATTAGGGAGCTTTTTTTTTTTTTCTATTTTTTTTCTCGGCTTTTTGTTTCGAAAGTAAGGGATACAGTCGTGCGAAAGCTTTGTAGCTTTTTTTCTTTCGCCTTCATCTCCATCGTTTTTCCGTGTGGGGCCTTTTGCTTAACGAAAGACGTGAAAAAACACACACAAAAAAACAAAGACTCTTTTTTTTGCGTGCAAAGTTTGCGTTCGCCCTTATTAATTGGTATACATGCAAACGATTTGTGCGCCAACTCAGCCGATGGGCATGAAGGGAAGCTGGAACAATTAATTTTTAATCTGCAAGTGGCGAGAAATAAAACTTAATTGAATATCAGCTAAAATTGCGGCTCAGTTTAATTTTGAGTCACAGCAACGTAAGCGCTCATTCCTTCTTAGATTTTAGTTAACCAATCTAAAACTAGACATTCATCCAGTCAAAACCGTTAAACTACTTAGAAATAACACATGACCTTTTAGTTATCAGATTATGAGATTTCCCCGTATAAAGACAGTCAGCGACGGTAATATATTCCACTATATATAGTTTACACTACTGAGTTTCCTAATCAGAACCGGAGTCTAAAATATTCCTAAGGAATAACTGAAAGACGGTACATTAACCTGTGTAACTCCCCTTATAATTTTGTGTCTCCATTCAGGAGACACAAAATTCCCAAATGTGGTCTCAGAAAAATGTTCGCATAATCATTGTATCTATTACCTCTATTGAAGGGATACCCGGCTATTCAGGGAAAAGGGACTTGTTTTCTGGCTCCCAGAACTCCGGGTTAGCCTCCATTTAGAGGACACCTTAGCTCTCAAAAAGTGTCTGACCACAAAGAGGGTTCACTTGACATCTTTAAATGTACACTAGTCACAATTATGGAAGCTTTCACAAACTGAACTATGTGGAGTCAACATATAATGTCGCAGAGATAGGCTAATGACGATTTTTTTTATGTTGTCTTTGTTGGTGAATTATTAACAGACCCCCAGCCCAATCTCCATTCAAGGGTCATCTCTATTCAGGGGACACTTGGCTTGGTCTAGAGGGTGTCCCCTGAATATGGGTTCCATTGTATTGGAGACAGGAATACTTGACTCATGAAGATTTATAGGCTGATCAGAACATAGGTGGTAAGGGATATGTAGCTTGTGGTGGAAAGGCCGGTAGTAGTGCTGCTGCAGCTGCAGGATCATATTTAAAGAATATACTGTCGACATCAACTGGGATTTCCTGATTATTTACTTCAACATACTTGGCTGACAAATCTGCTGATATGACTGGTGTCCAGTAGAGACCTGCCAGAGCATGAAACAACTGACATATCATGTATCTGCCATGTATGCCATCATGACCATTAAGGCCACACCTCCATGGATTTCCCAGTAGTTTGAACTCCAGGCTGTTCCCATAGTGCCTTACTTTCTGAACACCAAGGACGTATTGTGTCTGGATGACTTCTTGGCATACCTAAATCGAGAGAAAAAAATCAAATAAAGGTTTCATAGTGCACCAAACAAGTTGCGTTAAAAAAGCTAATGTCATCAAGTGTTTCTAACCGTACTTTAAAATGTCCAAAGACATATTTCTCCCGGGGTATTTAGTTTTGCCTTTGTTTGGTAGGTGCCAATGGCCTCTCAGAGCTCCTACCCAATTATAACCATGATTATCTGGCCGATCACAGAACCCATTCTGGTCACTATATGGCAGGTGTTCGAGAATTCATGAGCCAATTCTAGTGCATGGTCTGTTACAAACCCATACCATAGGCTACCCCTTGGGTTATTTCTTCAGCAGAAACCGAAAATTAAAAAAACGTCAACGCTAAGTGAATGCCAGAGTGAAAAATTATCTCAGTTTTCCTTCCATCTTTCTTTCTCCCTGTTTTTCTTCCTTTCTTCCTTTCTTTCATTTTTTTTTAAAGTTTTAAGAGTTAAAACTGATTTTGGTTTGTTGTGCCTTCAATTCGATCTATTGATATCTTCGTGTATTACGTATCCTAGCAAGGTGTATATATGAAGAAAAGATAGTCAGGCGTCAGTTACACTTCCCAACATACCCTTGCAACATCTTCAGGTGCATTTATCAGCCGCAGTGTGTCGGTTTTATGCAAGCTCAAGCAGAAAAAGGGCGACTGCCTTGGTTGGGACTGTCTGAAAATCAAGGAACTCTTATCGGTCACTTTTCTTGAACTGTCGATACTGGCAATAGGGCTCCATCCAACAGCATGCAGGATCTCCATCAACTTCAGAATCAAAATCCTTGCTTCTACCGTCTCTGCGCCATCTGCCCACCAGGGAGTTCCCTTAAGCTTGAACTCCCAGCTTCCAGCGTAACGCGAAACCGCTTGGATTCCTCTAAACCACGAGGTTTGGATGATGTCCCGGATGGTAGGGATCAAGCTCTCGGGAGCATCAATCACTCTCAGTAAGTCGTTGCTGTTAAGACTGATTGTGAAGTGCCATGGAGGTGGAAGAGGCTGGCTCACGTCTGAGCTAGACATGTCTAGTTCGTACTTGAAAAACAGAGTGTTTGCAGTACTCTTAAGATTAGAATTTCCATATAAATGCCATTGTTTTTGAGACAGATCATGTATAATTGCTTGCAGAACCACTCTTGAATGGACAGTTTGAAAGCCGTCTGGACACCATGGAAAGCCCTTTAACTTGATCAGTAAAACATCATTTTCATATGACCATTTCTGAATTCCATTGGGCCATGACTTACTTATGGCATTCTTCAAGAGCTGATGGAGATCCACGGGGGCGTTAAGCACCATCAAACTGTCCGACGAGCTGAGGCCAACAACGAGAAAAGGTTGAGATGAGATATTGGTTACTTCTGGGACTTTTCTGAAAAACCATGTGCTAAGATCTTTTGTTTGAGTTAAATCGCTGGAAATTTGAAGATGCCATCCATTCCGATGCAGCCTGTGTAGAATTCTTTCTGCCATTTGCCTGCAATGTACGGCTCCAGTTAACGAGGAAGTTTCAAAGGGATATCCTTTCAGCTTGAATTTATAGACACCATTTAGCTTAAAGGACTCTTTCTGAATGCCCATTGGCCATGATTCTTGTATAATCTGGCGGACTATATTTGCTTCTTGATCAGTACCAAGAATGATGCGCAGTTTGTCTGGCTCGCGAATAGCTATACACATATATTCGCAGCCCAGTGGTGTAGGTGGCAAGTTAGATTGGCTACCGCCCATATTTCCCTCCTGCAGACAGAAGCAGAGGTAAAGTCACATTTAGTATCTAAACCCCTTCCGGCGGCTGGTATATTGGAGGATAATGCTCGCGGCTGAGAGATTTTCCGAAAAAGTTGAAATTATAAAGAAGATAAAAACTGAAAAGAACTCAGTTTGTTGCTTGGGCGGAGCACCAAGTAAAGGATTCGCGACGAGCAGGAATGTCCCAAAGTGGCTTTTGAATTTCCCCGAAGTGAGAGCAGAATTATTTCGAGATATCTCGAGATCATTTCTACCCAAGGTAGTTTGAAATGTGAAAAATGAAAGACAAGAAAGATGAAATCTAACACATTCCTTATTTCTTCTATTTGTAATTATTTATTTATATTAAATTTACATTTCAATTTCTTTCATATTACCACTTCAACGGTTTTTGTTTTCATATACTTTTAAGGTTCGCTTTTAATTTTGAATTTTAAATTTTCACGTGTTATTATAATATCATATTGCACGCTATTCTTTAGTTCAAGTTGTAACGTCTTAGCTTAACTTTATCATTGTATGTAAGGCCCTAAAGAAGGAAGGCCGTACCTGCCGAAATATTGGCCGGTAACAAATATAATATATATATATATATATCCCTGAGTGTAAAATTAGCCTCGCTTCTTTTGTTTAAATATGGTGAAAACGGCTTATTCGGTCAAAACTAAGAGCACTGTAAGTTTTAGCACGCCAATTCAACGCTAGAGTACTTTGGAAACTGAACACTGTGTCTGTATCTAAGTTGCTTACATCTTTCCTTCGTTAGTGTTTGTAAAAAACACTGAAAAAACACTACAAATAGCAAATAAGCTTGTCAAGATATGTTTGCTGTCATCGTCTAAGGATTAGCTCGGTAATTTTCTATGGCAAAACATCTCGAACCCCCGCCGGTCCGTTCTCGTATTTTCATTTGTTATCTCCGTTAAAAATTTTAAACACGGACTAGAATTCTCTTCAACGGTAAGTTGAAGATTCAATTTCTTCATCAGCTTCGTTCCCATTAAGAGGCTTTCTGAAGTAAAGTTTTCTGAGCCTGCGATCACTTTGAAAACAAATAGCTGGTCAGCGGAAAACTAAAAAACCCTCAACGAGTTGTACACCTGAACTTGCGATACAGTAAGAGCCATAAGAGTCCTGTTATGGCTCTTGGATACAGTCATGTGACACTGGTCAGCGGATACCCTATTTTGTCAGCTGCCAATTGATCATAACATGGATGTCCGATATCAAGTTCAACACAGTCGTGCATACTTCTTGGACTTTCAAGTTAGCAAGTAAAACAGTTCACATCCGCTTACATGAATGGGGAGACGTGCAGACAAACGGACGTACAGCGGACGGACGGACGATTTTTCACAACCAAAATTTCTGGTATTCATAGATAACCAAATTTTCCTATCCATGGTGGTCCGCTCTGCACGCTCCGCCTTAAGTCATACTGTGGCCCTCAATTGAATGGCAGAGAATTTGACCTCAAACAATACTCTTTTTTCGAAGCTGATATACTGTATCATTTTTATTTCGTCGGGAAGAATATGTCCCCTTACATGCAACGGGCTTATATATGTAACCCTAACTATATCGGTAGAGAGATGCAGCAGGTATTGGAAGTTTTTGTAGTGCCTGACAGTATAGGAAAGAGAGTTAGACCCTATATAAAACATTCCAGCTGCCTTTGCTTCAAAAAGGTCCAATGACCTGTTTTGGCGCGGAAACTACGTGATTCAGTGCTTTGTTAATATTGAAAGTAAGTGTGTTTGCTGAAAAAGTGCTGGCTTTCTCCCGTAGTATTTGTTCACACGAAGCAATTAAACACAAAGAGCCCAAAAAAATGGCATGAGCCTTTTGCGGATACTAATTAAAACACTGACTAAAACATCCCAATTCGTCAAATTCAGTGTAAAGTAATAAGCCATGGTCAAAGAAAATATTTGAAAGTGATATAAACTTCAGTCAGGTCTACTGAATAATACACAAAAAAACTAAGGCCAAGTTAACTAGTTCACGTCCATGAACTCATGGCCATAACGCGGGCCCGATAGCTGAATTTATCGCGGCTCCGCCAATTAAAGGAAAAAAAACAAATGTAAGTAACAAAATCAAAGTGAAATAGACATACCAATTATTGAAGTGCAACTCAGCTTGTCTTTATAGCAGAATGTCAGTGTACTATTAAATCAAACTTGCTCAGTCACTGGCAATAATTTCAATGTAAACTTACTAAACTCTTCCTGTTCATTTAACGTATCCACAGGCATCCAATACTTCAAAGTCTACCTATGCAAGTAATTAATTCAACAGGAAGTTCCTGCTTTCGTTTCGGTTGAAGAATACGACTACTACTGAAACACTTCCTTTGTTGGAATTTGTACAACAAGTCGTTAAACAGCTAGTGCCATTCGCCAGTGATTCGTCATTGTGTGCGGTGTCCGGTAACGCCATTTCACTGGTGAAGGTTTTTAAAACTTTGTCAGAGTCTTTTCCTTGAAAATATGTCTGTTTAGTGAGTGATGTGCAAAGATTTTGGCAGAATTATGTTTTATAAGGATTTAACCGTGCTTGCAGTGTCATATATACTCAGCAATAAATCAGTTCAAGGTCCTATAAAACTTGCATTCGACCGCATAAAATGTGAGCCAATATAATTACGTCATAACATCTTTAATGATGCTAGCCAGTGTAGACTCGATGAAAGTTATTCTAACGTGCTAATTCTCACGAACGAGCCCAGAACAGTGTCCGCGGTGGTCAAACCTGAATTGACTATTAGCACCTTGTATCAGTTCAATACGGAGTGTTGAATAAAGCATGATCACTTAGAAATGCAAAAATCAATTCCCTGCTGCGAGAATGATATTACAACTTTTTACCGGCAAATATTTAAGAAAGTTCCCACCGCAAAATTAAAATCCCGCAAAAGGATACTGCCATACGGTAGTGCACTAGTCAGTACTCCGCCATGCACGAAAGTTTGAGAATGCCAGTTATCAGTGCCCAATACACAAACGTCTTCCCACAGGTATGCGGAAGCATAGTGATTTACGCAAAGGAAAAGTACGAGGAGGTATATTTTGTTCCTCAAATCGTGTATCGCGACATGCTTCCTATGGGTGGTGATATGGCACGTACTGATGACACTCTTTTAATTTAGCGTTTTATACCTGCGAACTCCACGATCCTTTATGTTGTTATGCCCAAAAGTAAAAAATGTGTAGGAGTCCGGCGTAGCTAATCGAACGTTCGGTAATCGAATCCGATCGAACTCCAAGCGTTCAATTGACTTTGATTGGGTTTGGTAATCGAACATAATCGAACTCACCAAAACTTTTGCCTATCAAACACAATCGAACGTCACTTTGGAAATCGAACAATTTAGCAATCGTACATAATCGAACGTTCGAAAAAAGAAGCCGAGCTTCACAAATTGTACACCAGTCAAGTTTCATCTTGTTTCAAAGAAGGCGTTTTTGTTAATTCATAAGTTATATGTTAGCTTCAATTTCATGTCGGAGATGTCGAGTGATGTCGGAGAGAAAAGAGACAGCGGGAAAACGTGAAACCCACCATGAAACTAACAGGTTGAAGGCTACCACGGGTGCTTTTTCGCCGTCGGTGTTGCTGCGCTTTTCACAAACATGCGAACGCTAAAGTTAAAAAGCCGCATCCACAATTGCGTTTTTCGCTGCCGTCAGTCATAATTACGATCACAAGCAACGAACCTTGAAACACAGAAACACACACTGACGGATCGAAATTCACCAATCACAAATCGCAAACCTTGATCTTTTGAACCCGTTAAAGTAAAGTTTTGTTTCCAAAGAGGTCCGTCAAGATGATTGACGGCAGCGAAAAACGCAATCGTCGGTTAGCTTTTGATTTTCAGAATTCGCATGTTTGTGAAAAGCGCAGTAAAGTAATCAAATACCAGAATCACGTGTAAAATAGCGAAATGTGATAAACATTAACAGTTATATTTACGTGTCATAATTCCGAAGTATTTGTATGTAATTGATGACCCGCCTTGTAATTCAGTTTATGCTGCAAAAAGGTTGAATAAACGATCATTATTATTATTATTATTTTATTATTATTGTCGAGATGGGGAAACAGCTGTTACGGTAACTCATGACGTCGGCCGTCAGCTTGGGCTTTGCAAGATCCTGCAACGTGAACCGATGCTTGTGCGTTGGTCATTGACCGTCAAAGTTGACGTGTAAATCCAGCTGCGAGAGACCAGGGGGGGGGGGGGGGTGATGAACTCGTCAATCGCTCCTATAGGGATCGCGCGGCGGATGATCTTGGCCATCGTGACGTCACGAGAAATTTATCCCGGGAACTTTAAATGGTTTCATCGAGCGAAATTGTTTCGTGATTTCAAGTGGTAAAAGTCGAGACGTTGCGATGAAACGACCGAAGGTATGTGTTTATCTATTAATGCTACATAGTAGAATTGCAATTTATTCTAGGAATGAGCATTTCCATCGTAAAAAATCAAGAACTTTCCGAGATCGACCAGATGGTACAACTCATACCGGGGCGTCTTTAGAGACGCATAACTAAAGAGCCCAGCAGAATTTAGTCTCGAGAAAAACAAATGACGTTAATATGGTATAGGTCTCTCAATTAGTGATAGAAGTGAGTCGTCTAATAAGTTAGCAAAAATGATCAGTGGGATAAAAGTCGCAAACCTCAGGGATGTTTACAAAAATTGCGAAAGTGGCGTGGACAGGTCACGAAACATAGCGTCATGATGTTCATACTAGACTATCAAATTGTGTAAACAATTTATTAAAACTATACAAATGTAAGAAGCAAGTGTTTTTTTTATAGAATATGGGCTATAATCTTCAAGGGTTTTGAAAGGATTCCCTGTTTGAGTCAAACGTATCAAAATGTTAATAAAGCGTATTGAATCTAATCGTCGCGCGATAACCAAGGATATTATTATAGCTTATTATATTGCAACTTTTCACGATAAATTACGATCATTTTGTCAAAACATTCATTGCTCATGATGGAGATAAGTTCACATTGCCTTTCTCTTTGCTTCTCCGCCCCACAAACAAAGGAGAACATGGTTTTTATCCTGTAAATAGTCAAACAGAATCTATCACTAGGGTAAAGTGCCGTGAGCTAAAGTTTTTGATCAACATCAACATTTTAGGGCTTTATGCAGAGAATCCAGGAGGAGGAGCCGTAGAAAGGATGGGTATGTAGCTTTGCCTTAATCGCTTTACAGAGTTAATAGAAAAAAAAACTAGAAAAAGCCAAGAAAACGGACACTAATAAGCGTTTCAATGGTGTAATATTGAAAATGTGTTTCCCCGGGCGTCCGCATCTAAAAAAATGAGGAGAAAAAAATCTCTAAGGATATAAAAAATTGCAGGATTTTCATGCGATGAATATCATCACCCTTCTCATATTTTTACAATATAAAAAGAGACTTTTTTATGTTACATTTTTTTCGGTTTTCCTTTTTGTGTAGTTCAATAAAGACACGAAAGTTCAAGAACGACAATATAAGTCAAAAACTACACGAGTTCAGAAAATGACACGAGTATCAATGTATGTTTATTAGGTAATGTCAAGGCAGGGGATCTACTGGGAGTGGGAGTGCAGGGGCATCAGTTTAATTTTCGATTATTGATGCTTTTTAACTTACTTGGACTCCATGCTATTGTCAGTTACATCAAGTGACACTGTCCAGTTCCAACAATTCGGGGCCTGCTCGTACAGTTTTATCACCCAGCTGATGTAGCTTTGTGCTAATTTCTTGGTAGGGGTAACTTAGTAAAGACAATCATTCCATGACTATAGGTGTTCCATTATAATAGCTCTAAAGCCCCTCTTTAAAATTTGCTGTTGTACTGCCTCTGCTAACATATTTCACATAGCCTTGCCATTGCTATGGTGATAATATTGCCTTTATTGATTTATTTGTTTTGACTTTTGTATATATAATAATCTCTTTTTATCTGACTGATTTTATAATTAGGTGCTTCCTTGGTTGGGAATACTCTGTAGATGATGAGAAAAAACATGCAGTGTATGATGGAGGAGGTGCTGCTTACTGGATGTCTGTAAAGATCTAGTATAATAGATTCCTCCAAGAGAGTTGTGCGGTGCGGGAAGTGGAGGATGTTAGATGGAGTGGATTCCATGGAGCAAGAAGAGACCATACAGGATACGAGAAATTAGAAGAACCAGTTTCCTTTATTTTTTTATACACTGAACAAATGTGTTTTCTTTCTTGCATAATAGGTCTGACTTAGACTTGTTTACATTTAAAAACTTTGCACATTGACTTTGATTAAAAGAAACGGTTTGTTATCAATAAAATTTTCTTACACTGGTGTTTTTCTTTTACTTCTTCTTTAACTTTTTGGTCTCTTCTAGAATTTGGTTAGCCAAGCAGTCTAGCTGCCCTGCCATTAGTTGCAGTTGGGCAGCTACCCGCTTGGCCTCTATTACTGTGCTTTTAATTTCTTTTGCTTTTTGTCTTAACCTTTCTTCCTTTCCTTTCAACTCTTTCTCTTCTCTTTCAATTTCCTTTCTCCTCTCCTCAATCTCAGTGGCTGCCAGTCAGCTCCTTACGTCTATTTCTTCTTCCAGGGATAGCTGTAAAAATGAGTAACCCACCTATAATAATCTGTCTATTATTGTTAACTTATCTTACCCCCATCTCTACGATAATAAAATATGATGAGCTCATCCTTTAAAACAAAAAGCATCCTATCTCAACAAACTGGTGAAAGCCTTGTTTCATCAGGTACAGGGAGGGGAGGTGAGGTGAGGTAGGGTAAACGCAAATAAAAATAGCCATAGGGTAATAGGGCAGGTTTTGGAGAAAAGGCCTGTTTCCATACATTTTGATGTCATTATGGTACCATTCGGCTGAGCCTTATGTGCCTTTTGTTATTTTAAGATGCCTTTTGCTTTCCCAGAAAAACCATGAGATTGGGAGTCTTGCCCTATCAGCACTTGGCTAGTGTCACCAGGGGACTTCTGTAAATTATATAAATGAGTTACAGTACTTTCTCATTTCATTTGCTTGTTTTACTCATTTGATATCTTAAAATTTGAGGTACAATTTGCTCCGCACAAATAAAGATATTAATGCAAATGTATATCATCATATCTCTGGGAGTATTCCAAATGTTTCTGCCTTTTATTTGAATGGTACTCAGCTCCTCATACAGACCTGCCAACCCCTGATAAAGGAAAATCTGTAGACTTATGAAAAAAAATCGGGAGATTCTACAAAAAGTAGTGAGATTCTATTTTTTCCCGATCAAAAGTAAACGACCCCTTTTCCATTAGGGGAATCAACTGTTTATTTTAATATAACCTTGCTTAGTGTGGTCCCTTATGTAACAAATTAGATGCCGCTTTTTCTTTGATGACTTTAAGATGCCAAAAAAAAGGTTATCACTGTGACGAAACATACAGCAGAGTCATTTCTTTGGGCTAAGACAACTTCGTGGCTAAAATAGTCAAAGCTTATCCAGGCACAAGAATTTCCCCACAAAATTTATGTTTTTATTCAACAAGGTAATATTTCAATTTAGAATATTTCCCAGAAAACCATGAGATTGGGAGTCTTGTCGTGAGACCGTGAGAAAAGTTAAAAAATAGTGAGACTCACGGCAGAATTGTGAGAGTTGGCAGGTCTGCCTCATATGACATTTTCTATTGAAACCTGTATGTAGTAGGAAGAAACTTTGTATTAAGTGGGCACTACAGCATTCTCTGAGGTGTCCGCTTAAATTATACAAGTTCACTGTACATCTTTGCCTCCATTCGCACTAACTATTGATGTGGAACGATATGAAATTGCCTGATGCATAACAGATGTACATGTTTGGAGCTGTATGTAAATCTTATTAATTTTTTTTTGCTATTTCTGAAAACTTAATGTAAGCTTATAGGTATTACAGAGAAATATCCTTTGCTTCAACAAGATGGTACAACCTTCAAGTGTTAAAAAAAAATATATTCCTGGTGTAATTATTATAGATACATAGTGTTGAGGGAAGTCTTTGGTTTCCTTTTTCTTAAAACCGAAAAATAATTGACTTACATTGTGCCGGGGTAACCGAGTCGAGGTCATCTGTTTATATCAATATTAAGCGCACTCGAATGGACTGATCATTTTTACTGCTAATTTCTCCCATTAAACATCAAGGACAATGTTTTCCACTATTGCTGACCTACCCTTCTGCCAAGTTTCGAATTTCCACACTAAACCGATAATCTAAAACATGCGATGTTAATATGCGATCATGCAAATTTCTGCGACAAATATTTCACTTGAAAAAATTGGCTTAAACTGTTTACGAGGTAATTATCAACAGAATATAATACAATTAACTCTCCTTCTCGGAAAGAGCTGTTGCAACTATACTTTCCCTCTAACAGAAACTACTTTAAAGTTTACTTATCCCGAAAAGACAGCTTGAATAGGTGATACTGTTGGCACTATTGGAGATAACAGCAAAGTAATGAATACAATTGCATCAGTTCTGGGACTGTACCTTTAATAGCGGTTACGATGGCACACTCGAATGGACTGATCATTTTTTCTGCAAGTTTATCTCAATTAACTTCAGAGACAATGCTTTCGAATAGAAGTAACCCACCCTTATGCCAAGTTTCGATGTTCAACACCTCACCGATTTCGAGAAAATGCGATATTACTGTGCGAACATGCAAACTTTTGTGGCACATTATTCCACTCGAGGAAATCGACCGAAACTGTTTACAGCTCTCATACGCGTTGTTTTTCAGATTAATACACATTTCATTCACCTTCTCGGAAAGAGATGTTGGAACTGCACTATCCTACCGTGACAAAAACCATTTTGGAGCGTCAATATCCAGGAAAACCAACTTTAAAAGTAGCATTTGGAAATGGTAACGGCGCCATTTTCGAAAACTCCTCGAAGTTGCGCGCTTCTCTCTTCGTGACGTCACGATGGCCAAGATCGTCCGGACAAACAAACTACCAAGTTCACCACCCCCCGCTGCGAGAGACCTTTTAGCATCAGGTAAACCGCAAACCGCAGACCGCAAACCGCAGTTACGCGTTTGCAGTTTCGGGTTGCCGTGATTTCAAACTTTAGCAAGGCGTTCAGTTCAGTTCAGTTCAGTTCAGTTCATTTTTATTTAGCCAAAAATACAATACAATACAAGAATACATATAGGAATTGTAAGGTTGCACGGAAACCCAGAAGAAACCAGAAGGCTTTATTTAGCCAGTCTAAAAGAGATAACCAAAATAAAATGATATTCGCGGAGTGATACGTTAAAAATAGGAACCAAACAGAGAGACTGAGTTAAGTTATGAATTCAGAAACAAGATAGAAAAAAAATTAACTCTGGATTGGAACAGAATACTTTCCTTTGTTAGTACGGCAGAAAGGAATATGAAATTGATTTGAACTACGCGTTCATTGTTTAGGGCCGCCATGTTGTCTTCATCAAGTCGAAGTGCATCACTTTAATCGCCCAAAACTCAGCAATAATTCATTGATTCGAGATCAAAAATCCAACAAACACATCGCAAACGGATACAAAAAGCTAGTTCATACCTTTAAACGCGAGGCTGTACAACTTTTTGTGGCAAAAAACCTTGCCGTAAATCACTTACCGCTGGAAGCCCTTCCTGCGGTTCAAACGTGAACTGCAAACTGCAAACGTGACCGCAAGGCCGTGGTCACGTGACATTTTGCGGTTTGCCGTTTCCCACGAAAAACCTGATGCTAAAGGTCCCTATTAATGACTTTTTACCGGCAAATATTTAAGAAAGTTCCTACCGCAAAATTAAAATCCCACGTAAATATATTGCCATACGGTAGTGCACTAGTCAGTACTCCGCCATGAAAGTCTGAGAATGCCAGTTACCAGTGCCCAATACACAAACGTCTTCCCACAAGTATGCGGAAGCATAGTGATTTACGCTAAGGAAAAGTACGAGGAGGTATATTTTGTTCCTCAAACCGTGTATCGCGACATGCTTCCCGTGGGTGGTGATATGGCACTATTATAGACCACCCCCTTCATTTTTGCAGGGAAAATAGCTCTTTATCCATGCCTTAATTTACTTGAGTTCAATTCTTTCTGCAAACTTGGACACAAGAGGTGTAATGCAGCAAAATTGCAGTTAATTCCGATCAAGAAAAACGTAACACTCGGGGAACAGCTGTGGAGGAAATCACAGAAAGGAATGAAGACGCATACTCGTCATGCGCATACTCATTTCGAGTCGCCCACTCGTTTTTATTCGCCACTTCCACATTTCCCTTGATGCACCTTATTTGCCCCCCACCCCCAAATTTTGCATGAGCATTGTTTTCAATTTCTCTTGGGACAGATGTATGCAAAATCTGTTTTTTTTTGGGGGGGGGGGGGGTGGGGAAATGTTGAAGTAGCGTATGCGACTCGATGGGTAGTCTGAAGTTTAGGCCAAGAAAGGACAGACGCTATTATATCAGACAAATACACAGACTTCCTTTGAATATTTTGTCGTTATGAAAGAAATGAAATGAAGTAGTGGACGGGAAGTTATATCTTCACAACAGGCAGACCACCCTCTTTTCATGCAGCTGCCGTTGTCATTGAAATCGAGCTCTGATAATTTCTTTTAGGCAGTTCTTGTTTGTACAAGTCACTCGCTCCGCTGATTTTGCTCAGTTGGCTTGTTCATCTTGTAAAATCCACCTGAACCCAGAAAAAGGTACCCCTTTGGGGCGGAGCCTCCCCATATAGGCCATTACAGGAAGTCAGGAAGTACCCCCCCCCCCCCCCGTATTGAATTTATATACTTTTATAAACGATGCAGATGATGAAACAATAGCATGCGCACGATGATGCTTGCAGGGGTTTATTTGAACGAGCTCCAATAGTTCATGAATTGTTGCCAAGGACAGATCACAACACTATACACTATAGAGAATGTCAGAGATGAGCCGCAATGTTTA